>OV049873.1:9422820-10022820 GCA_920104075.1 Melanargia galathea
GTCTAATTTTACAAAATAATAACTTATCTTTCAGCTAAATAAAATTTTGATTATTATTACAGATTCTATCGTCACACCAATTCAAAATTTAAGAGTGTGGAGTGGCGGAAATTGGATTAAATGTACAGTAAAGTCTAATTTAGTTCTAAGAATACAATATGACCAACTTCTCATAACTTGTGAGGACAAAATTTTAGAATCTTTAAATACTACCAAGAAAGTTAAAGGTATTTTTAAAGACGATATTTTAATTTTGATTATTAACGCAGATGGCAAAGAGGTACATATTGTTTTATTATTTCTTAAATAATCGCTTATCTATTAGTTCCTAGAGAGCAACATGTTCCTTGTCTAGCATTATTACATGAATCAGCGTGCAACCGCTTGGCCTAAACCCGCACTTATGTAACCCGCCATAGATCTGTAAACAATACTAAACTTGTGACTTGATTAAAGTCGCATTTTAATGCATGTGTTTCATGCTGTGCTTTTAGAGACTTGCAAGTCACACGTATCGTAATATTATTCTATTTTAAAACAGATTAGGAAAAGAAAAGAGGAAAAGATTTTTCTATTGGTAAACTTCAGAGATAAGGGGGGCGCAACGGAATTTTTTTTTACATTTTGGACGATAAATCAAAAACTATTATGCATAAAAATAAATAAAAATCTGTTTTAGAATGTACAAAGAAAGCCCTTTTATATGATATCCCATTTGGTATAGTTATCTTACTTTGAAAATTGAAAACACTAGTTATTTGTTTACGAACACATTAATTTTTTTTTTGTGTGATATAACTACAAATTCACGATTTTCAGATTTGTTCCTTTACTTGTACTATAAGACCTACCTACCTGCCAAATTTCAGGATTCTAGGTCAACAGGAACTAACATGTAGGTTTTCGACCCAAAACCTATAGGGTACTTCCAGTTGACCTAGAATTAACAATTTTGGTTAAAAGTAAGGTCTTACAGCACAAGTACAGGGAAAATTAGGAAAAATAAAAAAAGTTGAAAATTAAGGTAAATTTCGGTACTTACAAGTTTTCGCGAAAATCTAAATTTGCCCATATCTCTTTATCATGTTAACTCAGGACTTTGATTTTTATACACCTAATAGGGACTATAGATTTTAGTATCTGGTATAAATTTCAACTTGCTTGGTTCACCCGTTTCTGAGAAAATCGGTGGTGACACACGGACAGACAGACAGACGGACAAGAGAGTTATCTTATAAGGGTTTTTTTGGTACCTTTTGAGGTACAGAATTCTAAAAAGTACTTTTTAATTACTTTTTTTTCTTCATTTTTGTGAACCTTATAACTCGTGAACGGGCAACTTTGGGTGCACGCTGATAGCGCAGAATTATAGCCAACAAGTCAAAGAATAAGAATAAAGTAGTTTTAAAGCAAGACCTGTCAACACTTGGCCAAATTTTAGCAGTTTATGTTTCATTCCATACAACAAAAACTGAAAATATTTTTTTTCGGGCAAGATATCAATTTTAGAGAAAAACTTTTAATAACAATTATTCATCAGAATGACAAGATCTTTCGATTGGTATTTTTTTAAATGGAATTTGTAACAAAAAATCCTATGTCCCTGAAATAGCAGTTTCGACCCACTGTGCGCCATCTAGTATCGAGAGGCAGAGTTATTTCGTAAAACTTTAATAATACAGTCAAAACCGTTTATGGCGACATCGTTTAGAATAACATATCGGTTATATTAACCGTAATCAAAGGTCCCGGCTGAATGCTATATGACTGCCTTATCAAAAACATTGCTTTTTACGACATTGGTTACTTCGACATACCGCATTAAACGACCACATTTGACCAATGTTTTCGGAGAATTGTATCTCTACAGGTCGTTCTACAACGACCAACTTATCTGTATTGTAAACTTTGAATAGGCATAATATAATAATGGTCAATGGTTATTATCGTAAAAATAAACACGTGTTTAGGGTCTTTTGTAATTCTTAGAAAACAAAACACGTGCATGCCGTAGAGTCAAGGCCCAGTTCTTCAAATTTCTTCAGTCAGTTTCTTACTTATCTTACTTAAAACATATTGTTGAATTAATTGTGAAACTTTTAACTTGTCGGAAACAAAAAGAAAGCAAATTAATATCGAAGAAAAATCGCGTATTATTTCAAAACAAGAGAGCGGAGTTCTAAACAAAGACTAGGCAAAAGAAAATGGTGTTGTATGGTGGAACCGGTTGTTATAACTATCGGTTTTGACGACTTAATATGAGTAGTCCCTTCGATGTCGTTATAACAGATTTTGACTGTATCTAAAAAATTTAAATTATCTGAACAAATAATAAAAAGCTTTACTTTTTATAGCAAAGTTCCGCCTATATAGATGACGTTGAATAGTAGAAAACCATTTTTTTACGTTTTATACTTGATAAACAATGCCTAGCGCCATCTAGTATCGAAAAGCAGAGTTATTTGGTAAAACTTTTCTTTATTTTTCTCGGTTTTCTGAGCCTCTACATCCCTGAAAGTTTTTATCTGAAAACTAGAGAATTTAAGAATTCCAAAAATAAATCTTTGCTGCACATTGATTTTTGACACGCCACAAACGCCCATAGTTTTACTGGTCATGTCCTCTATTTACTTATTTGTGAATACAGCAGTGGATAAGGTGTTAAATTACGTGTTAAATACATAAATAGGCAGCTGATATTCTACCACAGAGTGGTGTACAAATACATATATCTATATATATGCACACAGTACATAATCGAGTCACGAATGACGACGTCACCGAGAGTGCGAGTTTGTAAGTTTGGTTTAACTGCTCATCCACACGTTGGCGAACATGATGGCCCATCTTATACTATAGTATTGGAATGATGGCCCGCAAGTTGGCGCAAGATCCATTTCGTGTTGGTACATCAAAGGGTTTGGGACAGAGTTTGGCCGCCGCATCCACACGTTGGAGGCAAGCTCAGTTTGCTACGAGCTCTCAGAGTGATCGCACGCATGCACGTCTTTTAAATTTTATATTTACGCGTTGTAACTAGTATAATGTCCACAAAATGGCAGTGACAATGACCAATAAAGAAACTTTTTGCTTTATAGAGCGCTACTAACCGAAAATTGTTTGTGGAACCCAAGAAATAATAAACTGGCGGCAAGAGGGCGGGAGGCGCGGCAGCGGGGGACGAAGTAGCGCGTGCCCAGCCGACACACGGCGGGCCGTGCGGCGGACGATCGCGGCCAGTATAGTGAGAAGGAATGAGTTAGGCAGCTGACGTGCTTTTAATTGATAGCATTCATGCTGAGTAAACTACTTGATGGAATTATTTAAGTACTAGCTTCTGCCCGCGGCATCGCCCGCGTGAATTTCGTAGCTATTCATTTCGGTTTTTTCAAAATCCCGGAAGGAATGGGATTTCCCATGAAAAATTGTGAAAGAGAATATTTTAGAAAAAAAAACATTTTAGTACCCTATGAACGATACTAAGCAAGAATATGTCAAAAAAAACTTTCTCATAACTGTCAATAAGGTCGAGAATCGCTTGCACCGATTGGAAGGTGAGTTGTAAGCAAAAAAGGTGTGCAAGCGATTTTCGACCTTATTGACATATTTTAGAAAACAACATTTTAATAACTTATGAACGATACTGAGCAAGAATATGACAAAAAAAACTTTCTCCTAACTGTCAATAAGGTCGAGAATCGCTTGCACCGATTGGACCGTGAGTTGTAAGCAAAAAAGGTGTGCAAGCGATTTTCGACCTTATTGACATATTTTAGAAAACAACATTTTAATAACTTATGAACGATACTGAGCAAGAATATGACAAAAAAAACTTTCTCGTAACTGTCAATAAGGTCGAGAATCGCTTGCACCTTTTGGACCGTCAGTTGTAAGCAAAAAAAGGCGTGCAAGCGATTTTCAACCTTATTGACATAATTCAGAAAACAAAATTTTAGCAACCTATGAATGATACTGAACAAGAAAATCACAAAAAAAAACAACTTTCTCTTAAACATCAATAACGTCGAAAATAACTTGCACCCGTTTTTCTGCTTGCTTCACTCCTAGCGAACCATATACAGATTCTACAGTCCAGATTCAGTCACATTCTAGTCAATACGTAGGTACTTTTGACATCTAGATAAAAGTATGTAACGCTATTCAGGCTTAGTTACAGTTACCTTTATTATATTTTATGTGTAGGCACTAAGGTAGGTACTATGTGTAAATAATATCTAAACAAACAAAAATATTTTCCTTGTTTTACTATTTATCGGCAGTTGACAGTCGATATTAAAACTAGGCACTTTGAGTTTGTTCTAGAAATAACCAATCAGATATCGCTGACTCTCTGCCCGCAGCTCGCGCTCTCCGCTAACTTTGGTGACCTAGTAACTATACTAAATTATCAACATGTGGTATCTAAGTAGGGTGATCTGTGGTTTACGTTACATAATTAAAGAATTGGGTTATTTATATAGGTACCTAATATGTCGCTTTAAATATTATTTATTATAACATTTAAAAATTTAATGAAATCTTTATCTTTCGAATATCGATTTTTCACTTCACCAAGGAGTTGACTATATACAAAATATATATAATATAAGGATAATTAACGGTTAATAACTGCATTTTATCGGTATTTAACCGTAAATTTGGGTAATTAACGGTAAATAACGGAGTTTTTACAACTATAAGACGGACCAACCCGCTAAGTGTATCAATAATATCAGTAATTAGTATAAATCACACATTTAAAAATCTTTACATAGTTTATAAGTATGTACTCCCTTATATCCCTACCTCGGTAAAATCAAGAAAATGTAGTTATAATGAAAAACATAGTCATCAAAACCAACAGTTTTATACCGGAAAAATTGGTATATTTCGGAATTATTCGGGTTTTTTCGTTTTAAACGGATTGGTTTTATTCGTATTATTCCGGTCTTACATCTATATCCACAGTACAGAAATGGACAAATCTCTCGTTAGAGAGTATTATGTTCTGTGGGTCAAATTGTTCTAGGTTTTCCTATTATAGTCTGTCTCTTTTTTGTCTATTGTCCATTTTTTTTATATATTTCCGTCAAACTAATACCTAATCTGTGATTTCCGTTTCCAACAATAGTTCAACTTTTAATTATCTGCAGTAATCTGACGTTTCCTAATGTCATTCCGTAAAATAATATTGCCAACCCCATTTCTATAGTGATGTGATACGTTCAATTCATTCAATTTCATTCACAAAAGTTTCGTTCAAAGTTACTCTTTCATTGTGGCCGATTCTGTTGTACACAATCTCTAAATCTAAACTAAAATGACAGGTCTAAATATATTCCTGTCTCTTTCACAATCCTCCCTGCTGTATTTTTATATTGGGATAGCACTATTTTTAAATCTGTCAATTTAGTTTAGGTTTAGAGATTGTGTACAACAGAATTAGCCACATTATCATCATAATTTTATTTATCTACTAAGTAAATCGATGGCTTCTACGTATAAAAGTCAAATTAACAATTTTGTCGTCTTGACTTTTTGTGGCAAATACATCCTATTGGTACAATTAATAATATGAGCTTTAATTGAAAAAAAAGGCAGAAGTACTATTTTCTATTGCAGTATAACAGCCTGTGTCGTAAAAATAAACGTACAAATGGTAATTTTAGACTTACACTTGTTTATCCTTCCGGCCAATATGCATAATTTTTTTATCGTGTTGTTACGTTTATTATCATCGAAGTCATCTTTTAGTTATTACATAAATAACTAAAACTTCCAATTAATATACATATAATCGATACTTAAGCCTAAACTATTTGTTTTGATTATTGTTTGTCTGTATCTTGTTCAGCACGATTTCCTTGGAAAAGGGGATGGAAGTTTCTTTTGTACAACTCAGCATTAGTGTACAACTCAGCGTTAGTGTACTGGTTTCTTGAGATGCTTTTTTTACGCCAGTTAAGATTTTTTTTTGTTAATTTGTGATTTTACTAACAAACAATGTGAAAGACTTTGTATAATTTTAGGTAATTTTATTGATTAAACTGTGATCTTTAAAAAAACTTGCTTTTGTTAACTAGGTATTTCTTAAGAAAACACAATACGTTTTAAAAACGGGTCCATAACTATAAGTTTTGAAGAATGAAGACTATAGAACTGAAAACCAGATCATATAGTTAAGTATCAATATGATATATTTATCAAAATATGTAAATAATTTATATTTATTGGGTGAGTTAACAACTTAATTTAACTTTCACTAAATTAGATGAGAAAAATATAAAAAAATTACATATTTTAACGGCCACTTTGGCACATTGGACTTATTAAGTTGTTTTTGGAGTAAAATAAATATAATAAAAACTAATGTACACGGGCCAAAGTGCAGTGAAAGAAAAACTAAAATATATACAAATATAACACTATATTGTAAATAAGGACGATATCTGTCATAATTAACATGCTAAGTTGCTGCTGCCCCTTTATTTAAAAAAATGATATTTTTAAAGAATACCTATTAGTTATGCAGAAAAAAATATATTGAACAGTGTTACATATTTTTGGAATCTACTTATATTTTTCTAGATGATTTTGACCTTCCTAGCGCAGTGGTGAGCGCTTTGGTCTTATAAGTGGGAGGTCCCGGGTTATGAACTTAATCTGATTTTTGTTTTTTTTTTTCAACTTTAGTCTTTAATGCGGGACCATGGGTACCCCATCATACGGGTGAGAGAGTTCCGAATCGACGGGATGAACATTCAATGTTTGACAGTTATGAAACCCATGAACATTTTGTATGGGAAAATGTTTTTTCTTTTATTTTTTCGTCAATTTTCCAATATTTTTAACAGTTAATCTGCTATTCGGCACGGAGACAAATACAACAAATCAAAAACCATGAAAATCGGCCCAGCCGTTCTCGAGTTATAAGTGTTCGAACAAACCAGACTTTGTTTTATATATTAAAGATATATGTATTTTTATATAATTATACATATATATAGGTACACTTTGTACATAAAATATAATAATTACTTAAAATATAAACTTTAATTTGAATAAAATAATTGAATGATTCAAATCAATCACCTGTACCCCATCCCTATTTTATTTTCGTTAAAAAGTGACAACCCACGAAACTTCACATTAGTGCATACTATAGATGTGCCGATTCGATTATTTTGATAATCGATTAATCGATTATATTAATCGATTATAAAATAATAATCGATTATTAATCGATTATTGATCGATTATGAAATAATTCTTAGAAAGAACTGAAAAAACAATTCTACTTTCTGGAAAAAATTCTGAACCCTTGCATTTAGTAGCAACATCTATATTAAAACTTTTTAGACTGTTCTGAAAAAAGAAAAACAAACACTATTTTTTAAATTTTTTGAAATTGAAATTAGAAAATTAAATAGATTAATTAAAAAATAATGTAAATGATCAAAATTAAATATACATACCTATTAGGTACCTATTTATTACACTAAGGCGAAAGTTTGTGTGTGTGTGTATGTATGTGTGTATGTTTATTACTTTTTAACGCCGCAACTACTGGACCGATTTGGCTGACATTTGGACTGGAGATAGGTTATGTCCTGGAATAACACATAGGCTACTTTTTATCCCGGAAAAGTGTTCCTGAGGGACTTAAATAGATATAGACTTCCAAAAACGAGATAGGTGCTGTTAAACGCTGATTGTTCTTAGGTACATCACGCTCACATAACAAATTATTGCAATAGTTTGCTGTCGTTGCATGCATTTGTATGCTTTTGCATGAATTTGCTGTCGTTCTCGTTGTTACTCTAAGTTACTCTTAGATGATTTTGTTAAATAGTAGATTGTATCATAAGGGAGCAAAATAATATTTTTACGGCGAGGGCGCTTTTTTGAATCCAGAGCGAAGTGAGGGATTGTATAGTAGGGATTGTATTGTATAGTAGTCAATCATGAACGTAGCGAGGGATTCAAAGTACGTCGCCCGAGCCAAAAATATATTGCGCCCGAGTGATACACTCTACTTTTCATCACCCTCTATGAGGAAATAAAAGGCGCCTCATATTTTTAACCCTCGACGCAAAAACGACGGGGTGTTATAAGTTTGACGTGTCTCTGTGTGTGTATGTGTATGTCTGTCTGTTCCCCCATAGCTCTCGAACGGATAGACCGATTTGAATGCGGTTTTTTTGTTTGAAAGGTGAATTAGTTCGGGAGTGTTTTAGCTATGTTTGATGAAAATCGGTCAAAGATGGCCGCCGCCACAAAATGGCGAATTAATAATAAAAGTATAAATTAAAAATTTAAGAAACCCCCGAATTTCGCCATTTTGTGATGGCGGCCATCTTGGATTTGCATAGTGTTATTCTACTAGTCAAGACCTTTCATTTGATACCCATATTGAGGGAGTTGTGAAAAAATATATAATCCGCCATTTTGTGGCGGCGGCCATCTTGGACCGATTTTCATCGAACACAACTAAGAACACTCCCGACTAATTCACCTTTCAAACAAAAAAACCGCATTCAAATCGGTTCAACCGTTTGAGCGCTACGGGGGAACAGACAGACACACACACATACACACACAGACGTCAAAATGAAAGGTCGTGACAACAAGACCTTTCATTTAATACCGATATTGAGGGAGTTGTGATAAAATATGTAATCCGCCATTTTGTGGCGGCGGCCATCTTGAACCAATTTTCATCAAACATAGCTAAAATACTCCCGACTAATTCACCTTTCAAACAAAAAAAACCGCATTCAAATCGGTTCAACCATTTGAGCGCTACGGGGTAACAGACAGATACAGACACACATACATACACAGACGTCAAACTTGTAACAACAATAACAACAATCGATATCATTCGCGCCTAGCCCGGTGGGACCACGGGCCCTTCATCTTCAAAAAGTGCGCGGCAAAGATAATTGCGGCGCACTTATTTATAAGTGCGCCGCAATTATCTTTTACGCGCACTTATAAATAAGTACGCCGCAAACACCACCTTTGGATGCACTTAAAGGCGAACCAAGTCGTCCTTTTCGAATAGATGGGATGAAAATATTTTTTAAGTATACAAACTTATTAATCACGGGTAACATCGCGGGGCACAGCTTGTACATATATAGATACTCATAGCGTGGGTAATTTCGCCAGTTGGTAAAGGCGTATCGTCGGTTCGGTGTGCTCGAAAAGTTGAGTATGTATGAAAAAGCTGTAAGCTGCATAACGCTCGCTCTCACAGTCGGCGGCTGACTATCCGTTTGGTGTGAACAAAGCCTAAAACTAACTTTGAGGGAATACCCTTTTTGCAATGATAGGGTTGCCAAACCATATTATATTTTAGCAAGCAAATTAATAACAGAAAGCTGGTAGTAAAGTTTGGTAATTAACGTATATCTTTACAATCGATCATGATCGATTATGCAAAATCATAATCGATTGCAATCGATCATTTTAATAATCGATTAATCGATTATTGATAATCGATTCCGCACATCACTAGTGCATACCTTAGAGACTAGTATATTAGTGATCTGTGGTGCATACAATTAAAAGTCGAAGTATAATTATAATTTATAATTTGTTTTCAATTATTTATTGGTTTTCTTGAAAGCAGAAGTGATAAACTTGTAATAAAAACTTATTTAACGTATCTTTTATACAAATAGTCCATTAATAAAACAGCCGCAATGATACCTCGATGTATCGGTACGTTTATTAGACATTGCTCTTGAATATTGATGCAAAGTTAATAATAACAAATGTTTTTATTGTTTTTAGTGCGCCCTGCTAAGCAAGTGATTTTATTCTGCCGGAGTAATTCAACAGCTTCGCTACCAGAGCTTTCGGAAGCTGCACAAGAAAGTATGATTCAAGTTGCTTTATTATTTTATTATAGGTTATGACTAATGCTGTACCTACCTTAGCTGATGAAAATTGTTATACCAGAGTCCAGAATACCACAGACTAGGTACTCCATTAAGCATTTTTTTTTCTTATTTACAGATAAAAAAACTCTTAGCACAAGTCCACTGGATCATCCAGATTATTTCCAAGTGCATAACCTTTTCACTGTTAAAGATCTCTTTGAGGCCAGAGTGCATTTCGGACATAAGGAAGGTTCTCTTAATGAGTACATGACACCATATATCTATGGCTCGAGACAAGGACATTTGATTTTTGATTTGGACATCACAGCTGATCATTTGCGGAAAGCTCTTAACTTCACTGCACATATTGCCTATCGAGGAGGAATTATTTGCTTCTTCAATAGAAATGCTCTAAATGCACATTTAGTGGAAAAAACAGCACAAGAATGTGGTGAATATGCTCATACAAGATTTTGGAGAGGAGGTATCTTCACAAATGCAAATCATCAATTTGGGGCTGTCACAAGATTGCCAGACCTTTGTATATTTTTAAACACTCAGAACAATATTCTCAGTCAACACACAGCTGTGCGAGATAGTGCCAAAATGTTAATACCAACAATTGGTATTGTTGATTCTAATTGTAGCCCAAATCTAATTACTTATCCTGTACCAGGCAATGATGATACTCCAGTAGCAATTGAACTATATTGTAAGCTTTTCAAATCTGCCATTACTAGAGGAAAAGAAGCTAGGATGAAGTTCTTGCAGGAAAATAATTAGTGACACTCTTGTTACTGATATTTGTTTAATATAATAACCAACATTTAGATAGAATATAATAGGATAATAATTTGTTTCAATAACAATAACAACAGATAATATAATATTACTTAATAATTCTTACATCTTTTACTTATAGGTCCAAGTCATTACTTTTACAAATAATTATTAACTAAATAAAGTACCTACCTACTATATTATTATCTATAATATAATAAAACTGTAACAGATCCAATTCTGTACATTGAAGATATTTTGAAATTTTTTATTGGAGGGCACTCTATAATCGATACTGAAGCCAAAACTGCAATTTGTTTCATTTTTGTCTGTCTGTCTGTATCATGGCCGCGCAAAACGCCGAAACTACTGAATGGATTCGAATGAAACTTGGTACGATTTGAATTTATACTCCGAGGTAGGACATAGGATACTTTTTATCCCGAAATTCAGCACGGTTCCCTTGGGAGAGGGGATGAAAGTTAAAACACACGAGTAGATTATAATATCTACTCGTGTGGTTAAAACGTGTATTTAGCTATAATTCATTAACGCGTTGCTCGATTTCACTTATTCTTTTTTGTTAGAAAGGTAATACTTTATGTATTGTCCCGTAAATATTTCAAGGTCATAGGTTTTTTAGTTCAGAAATGACAGCCATTACAACCCTCAATATTGGATTCAAATAACTTGGGACCCGGATCTTTGAACGTACGGCTTATTTTAAACTGGTGTGCGTTTAAATTTATGTTTGTTGGTCTGTCTATTTCTTCCAGCTAATCTCCGAAACGGCTGGATCGATTTTAATGGAACTTTCAATGTTATAAGGAGTAACTTAGGCTACATTTAGTTTAGGTACATAAAATAATTATGGGATCCGATCCGATCCTATATAAAAACCTATATCTACGCAAACGAAGTTGCGGGGTTCAGCTAGTTGAAAATAAAATAACAATGATTTTCAAATTAACATGATACAGATAAAATATTATTATTTTACAGTTATTACTTTCAGGCCATGATAATATTATTATTGTGTCTACCAAATTAAACAGTAATGTTTTTTCAGCACAAAGAACAAAATATTACAGCTCATTTTGTTCAGCTTTAACAATAAGTTGTTCTATAAATTGTGTACCATACAATGATGTCTTCTCGTCGAAAATCACAGCAGATGAAAGTCTTCAAGCAGTGTATGCACAGAGTGTATGTTACAAGTTATGATATGCTATGGCTTTCATGGAGAGAGCTCAGAGTTTCTCCTTGTCTTTTAATGACATCAAAATAGGGAACTAGAGTATAACAAACAGTATAATAAAAGTACCTATAACAAACTAGAATATAATAAAGAGAAGTTGAAGTGACAATGGCGGGCACATAGTTTGAAGAACTGATAGATATTGCGTCCCAGGGTACTGGAACCTTGCACTGGAATGTGCAGTGTTGACAAAGCCCTTTTAAGTGGACACATGTCATCAAACAAGTTGCTAGATAAAGCAACGTGCCGGAGGCCCTAGAAGATCCATCTCCAGCTTTGAGCATTGATTGACGAAAAAGACTAAGAGCAATGGATAATTTGACTATAAGAAAGTTCATCACATAGTCCAAAAGCTGAAACACTTTCTTAAATTAAAGTACATAAGATGTTTTGGTCCACACGAAATGTTAGGTGTGTTGTGTGTGCTTGTGTTTGACTGTATTAGCAATAAAATCAGATTTAAATTGCCAGGTTCAGACAGTTGAAATTGATCCAAATTTCAAACGTTGGCATATTAAATCGTAATATCGGTATACTTAATATAATATTGCGTTTATACATATTATATCAACAAATATTGGTCTGGATCATGAATATCACAATAAATATTGACCCGTTGATCATGCCATTTACAACATAAGTAAGATTTGGCAGACACTATAGTTGTCACCCCAAAAGAACCTTCCTCATCATGTGTGACGGTGCGTTGCTGTCCACCTCGCGACTCTCCCATCGGCCGGTGATGCATTTAGAACTGCACAGATACTGCAGGAGTGGAATCTGATATCTACCGCAGAAATCGACAAACTTTATGTGCTCCACGCGATTATCGAAGAATACACCTGGAATAAGAAAGCATTTCATTAAATTAAGAGTGCAATCACATATTTTGATCATAATTTTTGGACGACCTCCCTGGCTCAGTGGTGAGCGTTGTGGTCTTATATGGCGCCACGGGTTCGATTCCCGGACAATTTAGGCGCAATTTAGAAATTTATTTCTAAACTAGCTTCTGCCCGCGGCTTCACCCGCGTAAATTTCGATTTTTCACAAATTTCACTTTTAGCTTTAAAAATGACAATACTGGAAGTATTACAACATTTCAACCCCCTTTTTAACCCTTTGCAGCCCTTTTTTCACATCAAAAAGTAGCCTATGTCCTTTCTCAGGCTCTAGAGTATCTGTGTACCAAATTTCATTCAAATCGGTTCAGTACTTTTGGCGTGAAAGCGTGACAGACAGACAGACAGACAGAGTTACTTTCACATTTATAATATTAGTAAGGATTGTCTTTGGCGTCTGAGAAGAGCTCACAACACAGCCGGGGTTTTTTTTAATCACCATCACACAATTTGTGATCCGTTAGTTTATAGCTTGTTTCTATAAAAATCCGCTCAGACGCGGCTTTTCATCTGTTAAAACTAAGTAATACTAACCTTTGCATTTCGGATTAACACAACACTGAGCGGTCGTTAAATACTTGATCAGTGTAGCAGGCACTTGTCCGTGCTGTATCGGAATTTCGTGCAGCTTTATCGTTCGACCGGCCAGCTCTAGCAACGAAGGTGGCTGCAATGTCATGTCTCGTACGAATCTCACTACGAGAGGGTTGTCGCGGAGACTCAACTGAAAATGAGATAAGTAAGTAGGTATATATTTCTTAGAAAACATGTTAGGTATAGGTAAACGAATCTATAGCCCTTCAGATGTAAAGGAGACAAACTTGTGTAGGTGTTTATAATCCTAGGGGTTAGTTACACCGCTTCCTTCTGAAGCGCAAGCGTTCTACATTGCTCTGCAAAGAATATATATACTACTCTTCTGTATTTCTAACGGTAGGTAGTTTAGAGTTGACTTATGGCAAGCGTGCGAACTTTAGGTTGGATCAAAGATTTTGGAAGTTGATGCGCAATGCGCATAGTCGAGACATTGCCTCTAGTCTAAACGTACCCTCGAGAAGAGCAACGTGAAGAGTGTTTTAGTCTGCATCGTCACTTATCACTAGGTACAATACATTGAGATCAAAGATCGCAGTCAAAGGCAATATGGAAATGGAGAGTTACCTCTGACAGGCATTTCAGCTTTATGATTTGAGTGGGCAAGGTCTTTAGTCTGTTTTGGTGGATCAGCAGCGACCGCAGCTGCTTGAGGTTCGCGATGCTGGCCGGCAGCTGCTCTATTTGGTTATTGCTCAGAACCAAAGCTTGCAGAGATGTCAGACCTCCCACTGAGTCGGGCACCTCACTTATTTGGTTGCCTCCTAATGATAATATTTGTAAGCTGTGAACAAAAAGACAAGATGTAAGTAATATTAATAAAAAATAGTTTTTTCTATGTTTTTTCTTAAATATTCTTGACTAATCTGCTACTTCGTCCGCGGGGATTATGGGTTCCCATGGAAACTATTTTATTTCCTGAGAGACAAGTATCATATTATGCAACATGCAATTTGGAGCACAAAGCGAGCGAAGAACTGATAGACATCGGGATCAAAGTGCTGGAATTGCATCGGAAAGCGAAATGTTGGCAGATCCCCCACTGCATACGGGCAGACGATCGCAAGCGAGGCACTGAGAGCCGCGAGATACAAGCGGCACAAGATTATGTTCTGTGGCGATGCTTGCAAGAGACCAATGTCCAGTAGTGAACCCTTGAAAATAAGTACTTTGCAAGATGCCGTATGAGAAAGAAGATGACATACTATAAATCAAAGTTAAACAGTTAAGTAGTAGGTACCTAGGTACCTATTTAAAAGGTAGATAAACAAAAAACCGTTCATCGCGTCATAAGGTTATCTAAAGTTAAATTCAGTGAGATAAAGTAGGTAGGTACTTAGGCCTTAGTTGCCTTTTTAATAAAAAAAAGGTATTTTAATAAATTAAAACCGGCCAAGTGCGAGTCGCACTCGCATACCCCGCGGGTTCCGTAAAAACTTGTAAACGTACCTAGGTATGTATAAATAGTTGTCCATGACGGGAATCGAGTACCTATCTATCTATCTATACTAATAAATAAAATTGAAGTGTCTGTCTGTAATATCGAAATAACTACCTCATATTAAGCTCAAATGGTTATTTGAACGCTACCATAACCGAATCACACGTTTTTAAAATTTTTGTCTGTCTGTCTGTCTGTCTGTCTGTCTGTCTGTCTGTCTGTCTGTTTGAACGGGCTAATCTTGGGAACGGCTGAACCGATTTTGACGGGACTTTCACATACAAGTTGAGAATTAACCAGGGAGTAACTTAGGCTACTTTTTTTAACCGACTTTAAAAAAAAGGAGGAGTTGTGTTTTTCTACCTATGTACACCGATATCTCCGAGATTTCTGAACCGATTTGCGTAATTTTTTTTTTAATCGATAGAGAAACATTGCGACTCTGTTCTATAAAAAATTTGGATTCCAACTCCTCAATCCTGATGCTGTAGGGGACCTAATCCCCAAAACTAATGGGTTTTAGAAACTTCCGGTTATTTAAATTGATATTGGGGGTACCAATTAAAGACTTTATCGTTGAATGAACTCGAGTAGGTACATATCCAACTCCTCAACCCTGATGCTGTAAGGAATTGTATTCCGAAATCGTGGGGATCCCACGGGATTTTTCCGTTTTGGGGACAGGTTTCTACAGATAAGCTACTTTTTGTTCTGGAAAATCAAAAGTTCCCACGGGATTTTTAAAAACCTAAATCCACACGGGCGAAGCCGTGGGCATCATCTAGTACATAATAAAATCGTAGACTTGCCGTATCTGTACATTGAAGATTTTTGCAAAATAATAACTGGGGGATGTTAGGGATAAGTAATAGAACGTAAAAAAGCTATTTTTGAAATTTTTGTCTGTTTGTCTGTATGTTTGTGCGCGCATCACGCAAAAACTACTGAATGGATTGAAACGAAACTTGGTACGATTTAAGTTCATACTACGGAGTAACATATAGGGTACTTTTTATCCCAAAATTCAGCACGGTTGCCTAAGGAGAGGGGATGTGTACATAACGTGTATTTATCTGTAATTCAATAACGCGTGGTCCGATTTCATTCATTCTTTTTTTGTTAGAAAGAAGATAATTTAAAGATTACTGACTAATCTCTAAAAGGCTGGATCAATTTTGATGAGACTTTCACTGGCGGATGTTTACATTTTGATCTACCTAAACATCCGCCAGTGAACTTTTAACAGTTTTTAGCATGACTAGCTGATCCCCGCAACTTCGTTCGCGTAGATATAAGTTTTTATATAGGATCGGATCGGATCCCATAATTCTTTTATGTACCTAAACTAAATGTAGCCTAAGTTACTCCTTATAACATCACATATCTGCCATTGAAAGTTCCATTAAAATCGATCTAGCCGTTTCGGAGATTAGCTGGAACAAATAGACAGACCAACAAACATAAATTTAAACGCACACCAGTTTAAAATAAGCCGTACGTTCAAAGATCCGGGTCCCAAGTTATTTGAACACAATAAATGTCTGTCATTTCTGAACTAAAAAACCTATGACCTTGAAATATTTACGAGACAATACTTAAAGTACTACCTTGCTAACAAAAAAAGAATGAGTTAAATCTTAAAAACGTGTGATTCGGTTATGGTAGCGTTCAAATAACCATATGAGCTTAATATGAGGTAGTTATTTCGATATTACAGACAGACACTTCAATTTTATTTATTAGTATAGTCGATATTTAGAAATTGAAACTGCGGGAATTCTAGGGTTTAATAAAAGAAGTTAACAAAAAATTTTTAAAATTTATCTTCGACAAGCGGACACCCGCGACTTCGTTCGCGTGGATATATATTGGTTTTTAAAAATCCCGTAGGAATAATTTTGTTTTTCCTAAGCTCCTTTGAGCTCATATCTTCTATCTATACTAATAAATAAAATTGAAGTGTCTGTCTGTAATATCGAAATAACTACCTCATATTAAGCTCATATGGTTATTTGAACGCTACCATAACCGAATCACACGTTTTTAAAATTTTTGTCTGTCTGTCTGTCTGTCTGTCTGTCTGTCTGTCTGTCTGTCTGTCTGTCTGTTTGAACGGGCTAATCTTCGGAACGGCTGAACCGATTTTGACGGGACTTTCACATACAAGTAGAGAATTAACCAGGGAGTAACATAGGCTACTTTTTTAACCGACTTTCAAAAAAGGAGGAGTTGTGTTTTTCTACCTATGTACACCGATATCTCCGAGATTTCTGAACCGATTTGCGTAATTTTTTTTTTAATCGATAGAGAAACATTGCGACCCTGTTCTATAAAAAATTTGGATTCCAACTCCTCAATCCTGATGCTGTAGGGGATCTGATCCCCAAAACTAATGAGATTTAGCCACTGTCGGTTATTTAAATTGATATTGGGGGTACCAATTAAAGACTTTATCGTTGAATGAACTCGAGTAGGTACATATCCAACTCCTGAACCCTGATGCTGTAAGGAATTGTATTCCGAAATCGTGGGGATCCCACGGGATTTTTCCGTTTTGGGGACGGGTTTCTACAGATAAGCTACTTTTTGCTATGGAAAATCAAAAGTTTCCACGGGATTTTTAAAAACCTAAATCCACACGGGCGAAGCCGTGGGCATCATCTAGTAATATAATAAAACTGTAACAGATCCAATTCTGTACATTGAAGATATTTTGAAAATTTTTATTGGAGGGCACTCTATAATCGATACTGAAGCCAAAACTGCAATTTTTTTCATTTTTGTCTGTCTGTCTGTCTGTCTGTCTGTCTGTATCTTGGCCGCGCATCACGCTGAAACTACTGAATGGATTCGAATGAAACTTGGTACGATATGAGTTTATACTCCGAGGTAGGACATAGGATACTTTTTATCCCGAAATTCAGCACGGTTCCCTTGGGAGAGGGGAAGAAAGTTAAAACGTGTATTTAGCTGTAATTCATTAACGCGTAGTTCGATTTAACTCATTCTTTTTTTATTAGAAAGGTAGTACTTTAGGTATTGTCCCGTAGATATTTCAAGGTCATAGGTTTTTTAGTTCAGAAATGACAGACATTTATTGGGTTCAAATAACTTGGGACCCGGATCTTTGAACGTACTGCTTATTTTAAACTGGTGTGCGATTAAATTTATGTTTGTCGATCTGTCTATTTGTTCCAGCTAATTTTCGAAACGGCTGGATCGATTTTGACGGAACTTTCAATGGCAGATAAGTGATGTTATATGGAGTAACTTAGGCTACATTTAGTTTTGGTACAAAAAAGGATTATGGGATCCAATCCGATCCTATATAAAAACGTATCCATGCGGACGAAGTCGCGGGGGTCAGCTAGTTCATAATATAAGTACATATTAAAAACTGTGTAAGCAGGTAGTTAATAATTACCTATACGACTATATTCACCAAAATAATTAGGTAACACTAGGTAAGTACAGTTCATATGCTATGAAAGCACCGAACATTTCTCTAACGAAAAAATAATTATTTAGTTATTAGATAACTATAGGTATAATAGGTATAAGTAGTCCACCACGCTGGCCAAATGCGGATTGGTATACTTCACATGCCTTTGAGAACATTATGGAGAACTCTCGGGCGTGGAGGTTTCCTCAAGATGTTTTCCTGCTAAGCGACTTCACCGTTATAGGCTATAGCAAGTAATATTTAATCGCCTATTCAACACACATATCTCAAAAAAATTAGGTGCGTGCCGGGGATCAAACTAGTTTCCCCCGAAAGGAAGCCCGAAGTATTAATCCCTAGGCTGTCACTGCTCACCAATGGAAACTCCATTATTTTTAAAAGACGGGAATCTCCAGTCGTGCTTATCGCCGAGTATTGTCCGTGCCAAAAGATGGTTAAGGTCGGTGAGTTATCACAAGCTTTAGCTGTAGGTTCATTTAAGTTTATAATATGCAATCGATACAATGACATCTCTACCTAATCATAAATGTTATTTATCAGGAAATACCATACCTAGGTATATAAAAATTAATGTTTGTTTGTATGTCTATTATGCACTCATAAATTATTTATTCATCCAATTATGATGAGACTTTGGTGAGTTGTTCTGCATACGCCCGCGAAGGTTCCTGGGCCAAAAATCTATATAAAAATGAATGTTTGTCTTCTATGCGTTCCTAAACCATACTTTACGTGGCATTAAGTTGAGGTGGGTGGTAACAATGGTAATGAGTAGGTAGGTAGAGGTAAAAAGTACATGGTTATCTACTGTAGCAGAATTTTACATTTGAAACTTAGTTTTTTGGTTGTCAAGACTTAGTAGGTAGATCATACACTATAGTCATTATCACTAATGTAGGTATATTTACATGGCGCGATAGTGCTAATGATCATATTTTTATCCATAAACTATAAAATAATTACATTTTGTGACTGTTGAGTGACCAGCAAAATAACACAGCTGGTTATTTAACTACGTGATTCAGCTATACTTACTATATTCAATACTAGGGGATGCAGCCCGCGACTTCGTCCGCGTGGATTTAGGATTTTAAAAATCCCGCGGGAACTCTTTGTTTTTCCTAAGCTCCATGCTGTTGAAGGTGGCGCATTAAAATGGAACTATAGTAATGAGTATTATTTTTTTAATAGCTGACTCTACCATCACTAAAGTTTTCCCAATGAAAGTCCTATCAAAAACGGTCCAGCATTTCGGAGACAGACAAACACAAATAATGTACCTACCACAGATGATAATCCGGACGTTCAAAGGTTCCTGTGCAATCCGGGTTCCAAGTCATATGGAATACCTACTGAGTAATTTATAAACTACAAAACCGATGACCTTAAAATATTTACGGAACAATTTTGAATTATTGCCTTCCTAACAAAACCTCCTGTTAATGAATTACAAGTTTACAACTATTTTTAACTTTGATTTCCTCTCCCAAGAGAACTGTGCAGAATTTGGCATGAAAAGTATCCTATATGTTACTCCGTAGTATGAACTTAAATCATGCCACGTTTCAATCCATTCAGTAGTTATTGCGTGATGCGCGCACAAACATACAGACAAACAGACAAAAATTTCAAAAATTGCTTTTTTACGTTTTATTACTTATCCCTAACGTCTTCCAGTTATTTTTTTGCAAAAATCTTTAATGTACCTACAGAGAGACACGGCAAGGCTAGGATTTTTAACCCCCGACGCAAAAACGACGGGGTGTTATAAGTTTGACGTGTCTGTGTGTCTGTATGTGTGTGCGGAGCGAGGCGGAGAATAGCCAACTAGGAGGAGAGCACGAGATATCATAGTGCACAAGTGTGTGTAAAATAAATAGATGCACTCTATTCCTTCACTCTCATAGTTCGATGGGACGCCCGCGCCAATGGGATACGGCCGGATATCAGGCGCAGGATCGCAGGACCGACGGACTTTACGACTTCGACTCTCTGGCACGACACGTGGTTATACTACCTATCTATCTCACACTTTCAACGCCGGGTTGGCACTGAGAATTTCTTGAAAAAAAAACCCAATATCTCAATCTCATCTCATCTCAATCAATAATTTTTGGACCGAACCGGGAATCAAACCCAGGACCTCGTGATCCGCAGTCGCCCACGCAAACCACTAGCGGCTAGACTACCGAGGCAATTATGTAGTATCATATTAAAAGTCCTAAGTACCATTTAGGTACTTGGTACCTACCATTAGTACCAACTTACCAAGTAGGTACCCTAATTAAATTTTTTCGTCTGTACATTACCTATTCAACTTCCAAATGTCCTTTGGTATATTGACTATATTGTTACCACCCAAATAGAGGTATTTCAGCGACGTCAATTGTAATACTTGTTCTGGGAAAAAGTTCAACTTGTTGCCGCTTAAGTTGAGTTCTCGTAGGGTGTTCTTTGATGTATGGAAACACTTTGGTAGCGACTCATTGGACAGTTGATTGTGTTTGGCTATAAGTGATGTAAGTGGACAATTTTTGAGCACATCGGGGAGCGAGGTCAGCCTGTTGTTGCTTATGTCTAGTATCTTCAGGTTGATAAACCTGTTAAAAGAACTCGGCAGGGCCTCTATTCGATTACTATAGAGCAAAGAGATCTCGTATTTTTCCGCACAACCATTTTCTTCGATAATGCTCTCCATTTCAGATGATAACATCTCGAAATCCAAAGATCGATTCGATAGATCGAGTGTTTTCTGCTCCCTGCTGTCACTGTCGCAACTATCCGATGTATAGCACTCCATCTTTTGGATCTAACTTACAAGCAGGCACCCCAGATATTGTGTATTATGGGTTTTGTTATTAATTCACATTATCGGATGCTGGTTTCGGCGTCTAACAAACCACTCGCCTTCACCGCGGCGCACGCGCAACTAAATTGTGACTGCACTGTTGCCGCCTCGAATAAAATAATATTACTTGTTCTCCGGCTGTAAACCTACATACAATCACTATCTATAAAACGTATATTCAAACCGATAGCAAATAGCTGATAGTATTTATATTTTATTTACTGCGTAGTATGGAGTAATGAAACATGGGACTGCGTCTAACATAGGTACTTAAATCGTGGTCGTTGGTTGCGATTTAAAAAACTTGTTTTAAAAAAACATGTAGGTAGGTAGTAAGTACCTACATAAGTTTTTTTTTAATGATATTAACGGTAATATTAAATAATGGTAGGTACTTAATCGATAAAACGGCCTCGTTGTTGTTAGTCTAGCGGTTAGCATGCTCGACTGCGGATGACGAGGTCCTCGGATCGATTCAAAAAGCGTTAGCTAAGCAGGTAGGTATATACCTACCTACCTAATGGATAATGTTATCGCTTGAGATGTTGTCACAGTAGAGCAACATCCTATATTATAAGTACCTTTGTTCTTGTTCAATCAAATGTACCAATACAAATAGTATGACGTCAAAGACATTTTAAAATTCCCATTAAAAATCGAGAGTCGATAACCTGCCAGCAGTCAATAAAATATGATACTTAAATGTAGTTAGCGGTGTCTCAGCTTCCTGCGCGGACACGCATGGCAGCAGCGTGATGGGCGACGGGTCTGCCTGCGGGCTTCCACCATCTCTCATCTCATCTCATAACAAAAGAAGAGTCCTATATGTACAGCTGTGAGATTTCAAAAGGACTGTAAGTCTCGTCGTGACCACGGTCCATGTAACTGAATCGAAATATCGACAAACAAACATTCTTAACGACGAATAAATTGACGATTAAACAATAATAATATATAATTTTTTGAAGTCGGCGCCAAATGACTTTCATAATTTTCAAGTCGAAAATGTGCCCACCGCGTCCCGAACGGTCTCATCCTCCCATAGAGATAATAATAATTAGATAATAATAAATAGAGTTGGCATACCTACCTTAAAAACGTGCCAAAAATACACTCACACACGCACAATCCGAAGATATAAAATGGCGCGTGTTCATTGTGATGTCTCAAGTTGTGCGTGTGTGAGTGTTCATGTATACATTTTAGGGAGGCCATCTTAAGTCACGAGTGTGCCGCAAACTGTTTTATTATTATGTCAAAAATGTAATGTTGTCTCTTTCACACTTATGAAAATTTTGATAAGCTTGAGCTATTTTCCGATCCACTAATTTCTATAGGACATTATGCCAACTCTATTTATTATTATTATCTCTATGCATCCTCCGCGAGTCGCGACTATCACCGCGCTCGCATTCAACAGTGGAATACTCTGGTTAGGGTACTTTCGTTAGTGAAAAATAAATTATGAAATTTGATAAAGATAAAAAAATATGTAGAAATATACATATTCTGATTTTGAGTCATAAAAGCCCATGATTATTTTTATTTTTAAAATTAAAAGTCGTAATTTTCAATCTGTATATCACGTGACCTAAAACACGAGCCGCCCTGTTGTGACGTCATAATGATAGAAAATACTAATATTAATCTGTGGTCATATAAGCAAAAACCAAAAAACATAGAACCTATGGAGTCTGAACTCATGACACTCTGAATTATTGTGAATAAGCTATCCGACACTTATCAAATGGTGATGAAACGGCCTTATACCAATATTTTTAAATGACGTTATCACGTAAAATAATCATCCGTAAGCCGACTTGACAGGACAGGCAACAACAATGTTTACAAAGATGTTTTAACATTCCGGAATTCGGCAGAACAAAAGTCTGAGTTACATGCAAAGAACTTTGCAACCATAATTGAATCAATTTTTGGCAGATTAGTACTATCTGCTTTTACAAAACCGGTTTGCATATTAATAAATAAATAGGTAAAAATAAAATGCACTGACGAAACAAGTGTAAATTAAAAATTTAAAAAACCCCCGACATTCGCCATTTTGTGGTGGCGGCCATATTGGATTTGCATAGTGCTATTCTACTAGTCAAGCCTTTCATTTGATACCCATATTGAGGGCGTTGTGATAAAATATGTAATCCGCCATTTTGTAGCGGCGGCCATCTTGGTCCGATTTTCATCAAACATAGCTAACAACACTCTCGACTAATTCACCTTTGAAACAAAAAAAAACCGCATTCAAATCGCGTAATTTTCGCGGGATTAAAAAATGTTTAAAATTTAATTTAATTTTATGGCAAGAACGCGTGTTTATTTTGCCAAAATATATTTTTTGTGGCTTTTTATTAAGAAAAACAACATTTTGAAGTGCTTTTTCAAACATAGTAGAATACCCCATTAGCCCATATACTACGGGAGGTCGATGACCAATTGAAAAATTCATTTTATACCGACTGGAAATTTTAACAATAATAGTTCAGACCTAACCCATCACAGCTCCGAACGTCAGGTGCCGCACCAGTGTTAAGAGTGAGAGCATGTGAAAGTGCTTGAAAATCAAAGCGCTCCGAGTGATTTTATCCCGGACAAAAATGGTCTTAAATCATTGTTTCGATCATTTTTGATACAGAAACAATCGTCAGCTGCACCACAGTACACAGATACAACCAGTAGTGAAACTACCTACAAACGTTCGAAACGGCTCACTCACACAAACATGCGCATCGATGAGACCATTTAGCGGCAGTTGCTACTGACATTCACGCGAAAACCCGGTAGGGGTCTTGTCAATGCGCATGTTTGTGTGAGTGAGCCGTTTCGAACGTTTGTGGGTAGTTTCAGTACTGGTTGTAATCTGTTTACTGTGGCTGCACCGCCGAGGGTGGGTTATACGTCCGCTACGCGCATGAAGTGCATTAAAATTTTAACAAATAAAGTTATTTTATACCTTATGTTTATGCAGTAGAATTTTCACACTTTTAAAGTAATAAAGAAAATCGTCAGCTGCACTTCTGGTGGGGGAAAGACCGTCAGTCAGCGTGATAAACATTTTGCGCGCTCAGTGCATTTAGCCTAGTAAATCTAGGTAAAATATCCTATAGTTTTAAAAATTAGCCAAATGTATTCTTTGGGCCTTTCTCTTGAATATATCCAAAAACCCTATATGGGGGGTGCGTAACCAGCCGCCATTTTTAATTTTGTCCCTTTTTTCGGTTTTTTTCTCATATCATGAAAATCTCTACAAATAGCATTATAATTACTTCTGACAAAAGTTTTTGTATACAATTTGCCACAAATGTGGTCTCTTGTATTTTTACTCTAAGTTTATTATTTTAGGAGATATTGGGTGTTTAAGGGTATTTTAGGTCCCTTTTTGTTTTTTTTGCTCATATCTCGAAAATCTCTACGAATAGCATTATAATTACTTCTGACGAAAGTTTTTGTATAAAATTTTCTACAAATTTGGTTCCGTTCATTTTTACTCTAAGTTTATTACTTTAAGAGCTATAGGGTATTTAAGTTAACATTTGAGGTCCTTTTTTTATTTACCCGACTGGGTATATGTGTTTCACCTGTGTGTATGTATGTCCATTCCTATGTCCGCTTGTAACTAATCAACGGCTCAACGGAATTTGATAAATGATACGTCATTAGATTTGTCTCAATGACGCGAGTGTTATAGGCTACCTAAATTTAAAAAAAAATCAAAATGGCGGACTTTATGCGCTTTAATATGCGAGCTGAAAAAAATTTTTTTCTTCAAGACCCTCGAGTGGGGTATCAAAATAAAGGGATTTAAAAGGCGAACACGAAAATGTATAAATTTATATATTTGGAAACAATTTGGAGTGATAAATCGTAGAAAATGACCGTTTCCTATGTCAGTTCGTAACTACTTAACGGCTCAACCTATTTTGATAAGTTATACGTCATTAGATTTGTCTTGACGGCGCAAATGTTACTGGGTACATAAAATTCATAAAAAATCAAAATGGCGAATGTTATGCAATTTAATGTGCGGGCTGAAAAAAATTGTTTTCTTCAAGACCCTCGAGTGGGGTATCAAAATAAAGGGCTTTAAAAGGCGAGTACGAAAATGTATAGAATCTATATGTTTTAAATCAATTTGGAGTGACAAATCATGAAAAACCAAATAAATAACAACTACACTGTAAGTGGTACGGTGGTAGTTTATTAATTTTTTAGTTCATTTTTTAGCATGGCAGTCGGGTTTTTTTAATTTTTAAATTATAGCTTGTTACCCGACTGGGTTATGTGTTTCACCTGTGTGTATGTATGTCCATTCCTATGTCCGCGTGTAACTACTCAACGGCTCAACGGATTTTGATAAATGATACGTCATTAGATTTGTCTTCATGACGCGACTGTCATAGGGTACCTAAATTAAAAAAAAAATTAAAATGGCGGACTTTATGCGCTTTAATGTGCGAGCTGAAAAAATTTTTTTTCTTCAAGACCCTCGAGTGGGGTATCAAAATGAAGGGATTTAAAAGGCAAATATAAAAATGTATACAATTATATATTTGAAAATAAGTTGGAGTGATAAATCACAGAAAATGACCGTTTCCTATGTCAGTTCGTAACTACTCAACGACTCAACCTATTTTGATAAATGATACGTCATTAGATTTGTCTTAACAGCGCAAATGTTACTGGGTACATAAAATTAATAAAAATTCAAAATGGCGGATTTTATGCACTTTAATGTGCGGGCTGACAAAATTTTTTTTCTTCAAGACCCTCGAGTGGGGTATCAAAATAAAGGGCTTTAAAAGGCCAGTACGAAAATGTATACAATCTATATGTTTTAAATCACTTTGGAGTGACTAATCATGGAAAACAAAATAAATAACAACTACACTGTAAGTGGTACGGTGGTAGTTTATTAATTTTTTAATTCGTTTTATAGCATGGCAGTCGGGTTTTTTAATTTTTAAATTATAGCTTGTTACCCGACTGGGTTATGTGTTTCACCTGTGTGTATGTATGTCCATTCCTATGTCCGCGTGTAACTAATCAACGGCTCAACGGATTTTGATAAATGATACGTCATTAGATTTGTCTCAATGACGCGAGTGTTATAGGGTACCTGAATTTAAAAAAAAATCAAAATGGCGGACTTTATGCGCTTTAATGTGCGAGCTGAAAAAAATTTTTTTCTTTAAGACCCTCGAGTGGGGTATCAAAATAAAGGGATTTAAAAGGCAAATACGAAAATGTATAAATTTATATATTTGGAAACAATTTGGAGTGATAAATCGTAGAAAATGACCGTTTCCTATGTCAGTTCGTAACTACTTAACGGCTCAACCTATTTTGATAAATTATACGTCATTAGATTTGGCTTGACGGCGCAAATGTTACTGGGTACATAAAATTCATAAAAAATCAAAATGGCGAATGTTATGCACTTTAATGTGCGGGCTGAAAAAAATTGTTTTCTTCAAGACCCTCGAGTGGGGTATCAAAATAAAGGGCTTTAAAAGGCGAGTACGAAAATGTATACAATCTATATGTTTTAAATCAATTTGGAGTGACAAATCATGAAAAACAAAATAAATAACAACTACACTGTAAGTGGTACGGTGGTAGTTTATTAATTTTTTAGTTCGTTTTTTAGCATGGCAGTCGGGTTTTTTAATTTTTAAATTATAGCTTGTTTGGTTTTATGCTCATATCTCGAAAATCTCTACGAATAGCATTGTACTTACTTCTGAAAAACGTTTTTACATAAAATTTTCTACAAATTTGGTCCTGTTCATTTTCACGCATTTCAAACAAAAAAAAAACCGCATTGCGGTTTTTTGTTTGAAAGGTGAATTAGTTGGAAGTGTTCTCATCTATGTTTGACGAAAATTAGTCCAAGATAGCCGCCACCACAAAATAGCGAATGTCGGGGGTTTTTAATTTTTACTAGTTTATCTCTCTGTTAACTTTAACACTCTGTAGCTCCTAAAGTAATAAGCTTAGCGTAAAAATGAATAGGACCAAATTTATAGAAAATTTTATGTTAAAACTTTTGTCAGAAGTAATCAAAATGTTATTCTTAAAGATTTTCGAGATATGAGAAAAAAACCGAAAAAAGGGACAAAATTAAAAATGGCGGCTGGTTACGCACCCCCCATATAGGGTTTTTGGATATATTCTAGAGAAAGGCCCAAAAAATACATTTGGCCAATTTTTAAAACTATAGGATATTTTACCTAGATTTACTAGGCTAAATGCACTGAGCGCGCAAAATGTTTATCACGCTGACTGACGGTCTTTCCCCCACCAGAAGTGCAGCTGACGATTTTCTTTATTATTTTAAAAGTGTGAAAATTTTGCTACATAAATTTCATAAGGTATAAAATAACTTTATTTGTTAAAATTTTAATGCACTTCATGCGCATAGCGGACGTATAAACCCACCCTCGGCGGTGCAGCTGACGATTGTTTCTGTATCAAAAATGATCGAAACAATGATTTAAGACCATTTTTGTTCGGGATAAAATCACTCGGAGCGCTTTGATTTTCAAGCACTTTCACATGCTCTCACTCTTAACTTCACCACTGGTGCTGCAACTGACGCTCGGACCTGTGATGGGTTAGGTCTGAACTATTATTGTTAAAATTTCCAGTCGGTATAAAATGACTTTTTCAATTGGTCATCGACCTCCCGTAATAATAGGCCAGTCAAATTTGACTCAAAAAAGCGCTAAAATCGCAATCAAACGGCTAGTTCTGATTTTTTAATATGTTGTTAGGACCACTACCAGTAGTCTAAATTCAATTTTGCAGCTTCGAAAGACCTGTGCTAACTTTGCAGCACTCGAAAAACCGCGAAATTTTTGCACTATTTTTAGTGCATTTTTCATTAGATTCTGGTCGATCTATAGTACTTAGGTAGGTATAGATCGACCAGAATCTCGTGACAAATAGGGAAATTAAATTTTGTAGTAAGCAACACTAGGTTAACTCGGCTGCCCTAGTGATAAACAAAGTAATTACCTACATTCAGAACATCTTACCTGGGATCGTTTCACGAAATGAAAAATCAAGCAACTGCATTTTAAATACAAAAACAAAGTAATCAAGATCCAATTACTTTGTTTTTGTGTTGTGCTTGTTGTTTACTTGGTTTTTGCATTTATATTCCGGGTTAGTGTGTGCAGTTACTTTGTTTGAGCAATTCAAATTTCAGTAAACGGTTCAAGTTATTTGAAATATTCTTCTTCTTTGCTAGCCTTTCTTAATCCATTGTTGGACATAGGCCTCCTCATGGGCACGCCATTTCTCTCGGTGTTGGGCCAGCCTCCTCCAGGTTTTGCCCGCAAGCTTGGTAATGTCGTCGGACCAACGGGATGGTTGTCTTCCAACATTTCTCCTTCCGGTGCGTGGCCTCCATTCCTGCAGCAGACGGGTCCATCTGTCATCTGTGGTTCTACAGACATGCCCTGCCCATCTCCATTTTGACCTGGATACTCCATTTTGAAATATTAAACTGTGGTAAAAAACTACTCGACATAAAACTTTTGTTAATGCAAAAAAGTCAATTTCACAAACAATATCAGTTAGGTACTTTGTTTATCGCTAGGGCAGCCGTAGTGTTGCTAACTTTGGAATTTCATTTCCCTATTTTTCATGAGATTCTGGTCGCTCTATATTGACTCGAGCACCCGAGAGTCGAGCTCGACACGGCATGACGACGCCATATTATACTCTTTGGACGACGCGACGGAATAAAATAAGACAAAAACTTAACTGAATTACAAAGATTGTAATTTGTTATATTTACTTAAGCTTCATTTTATTTGTTTTTGTATTTTTAAATTTTTTCAGTTTGAACTTTGAATATCATTCTGTTTGCGAATAATGTACTATCTGCGTTCGAAGGAATGGATGGCCTACGTCACTGATCGAAGGTCCGAGCACAATCCGAGCGAAAGCCGAAATTAGCCGAATGAACGAGCCAGCATAAAGTCAGTGAAGTCCAAAGAAACTAAAAATTTGTCGTTCACTTTATTGATGTAAATTTTAAATATCCAACAAAATGATCTTGTAAAACCTTATCATCACCTTAACATTATAGTAGTGATACAAATCAGACTATTGAATCCGTAACTTTGTATTCCGTCGGCAAAGTGAGAGAGTTCAGTGCGAGTGCAAGCAAGGGTGGTAACGAGAAATGTGAAGTAGTATCTATGAAGTTCAGGATTCGGCCGTTTATTTTATACCGATAATAATGAGCGGACGCCCTAGGACCACGTCATTCGCCGAGGGCAGCAAATCCGTTCGAAAGACATTCGACAATCAACCACCGAAACCTACTCTAGGAGGTGTAAAAATTAGCAGTAAGTACCACCTAACCATTCTTTGTCGGCCATCGTGATTTCTTAGACTGTGACGTTTCCCTGTTCTGACATTTGGTGGGACTGTGATGTCTCAAACCTACAAATTCATGTAACCTAGACATTTTAAATTAAATCCATATTGAGGTCCACATAATTTCAATATAATATTATA
Source organism: Melanargia galathea (assembly GCA_920104075.1). Taxonomy (NCBI): domain Eukaryota; kingdom Metazoa; phylum Arthropoda; class Insecta; order Lepidoptera; family Nymphalidae; genus Melanargia; species Melanargia galathea. The sequence goes on from OV049873.1 coordinate 9,452,544, forward strand.
AAAACGGCTGTTTAACTTTTGGTCAAGGACTTGCCACATAAGCCTTGGTCTAGGTATGACTGATATCGCGTAAAGTTACGACTTACAGTACTTGTCCACAAAATAATTGGATTATCTAAAAAGTAAGTCTTATATTTAAAAACCACGATCTATATCTAAAAATTCGCCTATCCTTCCATTAGGTAAAAGTTTCGAATACTCAAAGATTTAATTGGTCTTGAGGTTACATTTTAATGACGTAATTAATTGATAGACCTGTACTAATTATTAAAAAATACTTTTATAGATGATCATTTTGTCATACTTGTGGTTACAAAATTTTCAGAGTAACAGTGACTAGTAGTGTCCAAGATATGGCTTATTTGAATAAGTAATGTTTAGTATAAATTTAACATGTTCATGGACAGTACTGCCTCACTGATTAATCGTCATAGGTTACTACAAAATTTCATACATTGCCTAGAGGCGTTGTGTCACATCACAAAAGTAAATGCATTGTGTGATGTGACAGTACCTATGGTTATAGGTGTATATGTATGTTGTTACGTGCATTAGTAATACTCGGGGTTCGAAAATATCCGATATTTATTATAAGTATCGGATATATATCCGATATTTATTATAAATATCGGATATATATCGGATATGTATCAATATATCGGATATGTATCAATATATCGGATATATATCCGATATTTGTTATAAATATCGGATATATATCTTGATATATATCCATTGATATATATCCTTCGAACCCTGATTAGTATGTATGGAAACTTGTGGTGTTGGTGAAATGAAGTCTTCAGTATCATCTGCATCACTGGGCACCAATAAGAAAGAGTTATCAGTGAGTAAAAGCCAAGTGTTTCTGTCTATCAGCTTGCTTTGTGAAGTACGAGTAGCCTCCTCAGAACTCATCAATTTGGTGCCAGATGTTTCATAATCTTTATCAGATCCTAATTCCACATCCTCTGCATAATTGTGGTGATTAGATTCAGGTGTAGAAGTATCGTCGAATAAGTGTAACATGTTAAGTTATATTTGCTCATTACATAAAATTTTAGAAAACCCCTTAATAATAAAAAGGGTATAGCCGTACTTCCATAGGCAAACTGCCCCCAATAGGAACCTATATCGTAACCTATGTTATATTGTAGAGGGTACTAATAGTAGTTCATAGAGGAGATATTAGCTCTCTATCTTAGTTAATTGAGGAGCTATTTAAAAAAATGTGTCCAGAGACGACTTTTTTTCAAAGTGATATATCTCTGTTGATTTGAGAGCTAGGTAAATAAAACAAATTCCAGTGTTCATGGTAGACTCTACAGTTTATTTTATAGTAATTTTCTATGAGCCAAGCCTAAATAATAATATGAAAAAATTGCAAAAAAAAATTTTTTTTATTAATTTTTATCAGATTGAATAAAGTTACATACATACATTCTTGCCAACATTTGATGTATGTAGTGTAAATCATATACATACTGTTCATAATTGCTATTTAAATATCTGCAAACCTACATCAATAATGTCATATATGGGTTTGTGCACTCACCCATAATGGATTTGCTTTAGTGATTTGTGAAAATAAGGTTCTAAATAGCCTCCATAGTGTAGTGTTTCTACACTCTTCATTTTCATGCTTATGTGTGATGTTAAAAAACATGAATATTAATTGAAAACAATTAGAAATCAATTTAAATTGATTGGGGGTACCAATTAAAGACTTTATCTTTGAATGAACTCCAGTAGGTACATATTCAACTCCTCAACCCTGATGCTGTAAGGATGTGCATTCTGAAATTGTGGGGATCCCACGGGATTTTTCAGTTTTGGGGACGGGTTACTACAGATAGGCTACTTTGTGTTCTGGAAAATCACAAGTTTCCAGGGGATTTTTAAAAACCTAAATCCACACGGGCGAAGCCGTGGGCATCATCTAGTAGTCCCATAAGGGCACAAGAAACAGGAACATGCATTTACTAAATAAATACTACTACCGTTGTTATGTAGAAACTGATATAATGAAACAATCACTACATATAATCATGCAAATAAAATATATATTTTACTACAAATTCTTTATGAATAACTGAATTTTTAAAATTATTAAATTACTAGATGGTGCCCACGGCTTCGCCCGTGTGTATTTAGGTTTTTAAAAATCCCGTGGGAACTTTTGATTTTCCAGAACAAAAAGTAGTCTATCTGTAGTAACCCGTCCCGAAAACGGAAAAATTCCGTGGGATCCTTACGATTTCGGAATGCAATTCCTTACAGCATCAGGGTTGAGGAGTTGGACATGTACCTACTCGAGTTCATTCAACAATAAAGTCTTTAATTGGTATCCCCAATATCAATTTAAATAACAGACAGTGCTTAAATCCCATTAGTTTTGGGGATCAGGTCCCCTACATCATCGGGATTGAGGAGTTGGAATCAAAAATTTTTGTAGGACAGTGTCGCAATGTTTCTCTATCGATTAAAAAAAAAATTACGCAAATCGGTTCAGAAATCTCGGAGATATCGGTGAACATAGGTAGAAAAACACAACTCCTCCTTTTTTGAAAGTCGGTTAAAAAAGTAGCCTATGTTACTCCCTGATTAATTCTCTACTTGTATGTGAAAGTCCCGTCAAAATCGGTTCAGCCGTTCCGAAGATTAGCCCGTTCAAACAGACAGACAGACAGACAGACAGACAGACAGACAGACAGACAGACAAAAATTTTAAAAACGTGTGATTCGGTTATGGTATCGTTCAAATAACCATATGAGCTTAATATGAGGTAGTTATTTCGATATTACAGACAGACACTTCAATTTTATTTATTAGTATAGATTTTATACTATATTGGGTCAATCTACACTAAATAATTTCATTAGATAATCTTCAGTTCATTGTTCCACTAACACATTTGATTAAAAATTAAGTACATTCTTTAAAAAAATAGCTGATGCCTACAAGGTCTACAACTCTACAACATAGATTTAGGTTTTTTTATCTCCAACATACAAGCTATTATATCTCAGCCAAATTTTGTCAATAGTTAAGCCATGAAAATGTGTTAACATATTGTATAATATCAATGTTTTTTATTTTTTATAAACCTGAATATTTCCAGGTTAAGAAGCAGGGTTGTATAATTGAAAGTCTGGTCAAAATTGGTACATCCATTCTGGGCTTATTGCCCAGATAAACTGACAGATATAAAAACAAAAAATATTTGAATTCCCTATTTAAGACTATTTCAACTGTCCTACCATTTTTAAAGTTCCTATTTAGAATGGACAGTGGAGTTGGACAATTTTTTTTTGGTTTTGAACACTATTTATAATTGAGGTAGGTACGTTTCTTACGTTTTATTTATTACAAGCTGAAACCCGCGACTTCGTTCGCGTGGATATTGATTTTTAAAAATCCCGTGGGAATCATTTTGTTTTTCCTAAGTTCCTTTGAGCTCACACCTTGCAGTTGAAAATTCACTAACTGATGTTTAGGTAGATCAAAATGCAAACATCCGCCAGTGAAAGTCCCATCAAAATCGATGCAGCCTTTAAAAGATTAGCCGGTAATTTCTAAAGTATCTCCTTTCTAACAAAAAAAGAATGAATGAAATCGGACCACGCGTTAATGAATTGCAGCTAAGTACACATTTTGACTTTCATCCCCTCTCCCAAGGGGTTCCCTTGAAAAATCTTTAATGTACAGATACGGCAAGTCTACGATTTTATTATGTGTATAGAAGAAGATAATCTTTAAAGTATTTCTACTTTCTAACAAAAAAAGAATGAATAAAATCGGACCACGCGTTATTGAATTACAGCTAAATACACGTTTTGACTTTCATCCCCTCTCCCTTGGGAACCGTGCTAAATTTCGGGATAAAAAGTATCCTATATGTTACTTCGTAGTATGAAGTTAAATCATGCCTTTCATTTCAATCCGTCCAGTAGTTTTTGCGTGATGCGCGCACAAACATACAGACTAACAGACAAATGGATAAACAGACAAAAATTTCAAAATTTGCTTTTTTACGTTCTATTACTTGTCCTTAATATCCCCCAGTTATTATTTTGCTAAAATCTTTAATGTACAGATACGGCAAGTCTCCGATTTTATTATATGTATAGATTTTATCTCAGCACGGAAAATTATGGCACATTAATTTCTGAGGGTTCTAACAAACTCTTAAGGGTGCCTGTCCACTAAAGCTGAGCATCTGTACGAACAATAGAAACATGCTCAGGAGACCAGTCTCAAAAAGATGTTGTGATGTGATTGGTCTGTGGACAAAATGTGTCTGCTCTGCTCTGCTTCAGTGGACAGGCAATATTTATTGTTAAAAACTTAAAACCAAAAAATAATAAACACTTAATAAAGTACCTGCCTAGGTAAGTAAGTAAAGTAACTTTGACCAGCTGATGATAAACAATGATACAGGGCAGTCGTGATTTAACTCTTATCATCTTCAAGAGATCAACTAGAAGAATCAGTGCCTGTTTCACCACTTTCTGATAAGTATTGGATAGCTATCTACAACTTTTGTCTTTGTCACTTGACATAAAGTAAAAAAGTTGCAAAACTTACGTTTATCTTACTTACTAACTTACGGCTATCCGCCACTTATCAGAAGTTGGTGAAACAGGCCGTCAGACTTTTATGTCTATCGTTATAATCGTTATGATTGTTATGACGTCGTTTGTTGCAAGACGGCTGCCATCTAACATATGCCATTCATCAATACCAATTTGCGTATAATAAAAGGGTGCAACTCGACCAATAAATTATGTCCTAGGAAAATGCAGCTCAGTCTTAGCCTAGATTTTTATAATTATTGTTTCAACTGTATTGTATTATTGTATTGTTCTTGCCAGTGATGACTTATGGATCTGAAATTGCTAATTTCATGGGTGTTATAAAGTTAAGGGTCACTCGGTAGGCGACGCAATGGAGAGAGCTATGTTCTTAGTAGCCCTGCGTTAGAGTTAGCTATATCTAATTGAGCTGCAAAGTAGTTGAAGAGGCAATGCGCGGGACACATAGTTCGAAGAACTGACAGAAGATGGGGTCCCAAGGTATTGGAATGGCGACTCCGCACCGGGAAACGCAGGGTTGTTTAATACACAAATTAGGTTGGGAACTGCTTTTTTGGTATTTTTGGGCTATCTACAATCAGTATGTTTGGACTATAAGTAGAGTCGATGTGTGCGTCGTGAGTTGGGAGAGGGTCACTCCACCGACGGACTCTTCTCATGGAGCTTATATGTTGGCTTTTACGATCTAATTATCTACAGGACAGCTCTTCCACTGTGTTCTTTTGAATCTGTTGATTCTGGTGCATGTGTTTAGTGACACTGCCAAACTATTCATATGGCCTTTTCTTGGTCTTGGCCTTGGTCTTAGCCTTGGTCTTAGTTTTTTTGGAATTCTGACTTATTTCCTCTTTCATTGTAGGCATTGTAAGATATTGATGCATTTTCTATTGTTTTGGGGAACCTGTGTAGTGTACGTGTTCTGTATAGATCCTATTCGTATATTATTATGTTCAGATTTGACGTCTATAGATTAGAGACAACGACGATGATTTTTTTTAAATTTTAATGTCTATGGTTAATACATGTTTAATTTAATAATATAATACATAATTACATACATACATTTCCTATGTGTTATTCAATACGTAGGTACAATTATTGTGTATTTCTATCGCCATGTTAATATGACCGCAGGTTGTGCACTAGGAAGTTATAATGTATTGTACTGTACTGTATTGTAATCCCATAAAAAAATTCATTAGTATGCATTATAATTTTGATAACAAACACTTGTTTTTTTGCTGTAATTATAATAACATATTATTATATTACTAGGTGTATTTTACTGTAAAGATGATTTTACTTTTTCGCATATTTACTGTGTCGCAAATATGCGAAACAATGTTTGTTTACATTAAATTTCATAACCCATCGATGAATCCGTTAGGTGAATCAAATATGCGACTCCATCCTAGCCTCCCTCACAGTCACAAACAAACAATGAATATACGCACTGTGAATGTGTTACGCAGGCATAGTCAGCACACGCATTAAAAACTGGCTTCAGTTTGATAATGAACTTTCTGTCTTAACATCATTTCTTATTGGTTTCGAGATCCTAGCCTGAAATATCCAGTTAACAAATGTGTGTGAGTACGTACATTCCTGTGGCACTACGTGGATATGTTGAAAAATTCAACATCCCGGGACTGTCGTCGTTAAATAAATACCTTGTAGGACGCGAAGTTTGAATTTGAATTTTTGATAAAGTTGTCACATAACCTTGGCTTAACACTCCGTGGCTTACAAATGAGGGCAGTGTTACAATTAAAGTTCAAATAACTGAATCATTATTTTCAACACACCAAAAGTTTCACATCACGAATGAAAACTGCACAGTTTATATGTATATGTATGTTGCTCTATATGTATGTCGGTATATTTAAAAAGAAAAAAAAAGAAATTGACATCTGTCACAATATAATTCTGCATCTACCCTCGTATCGCTTAGCTAAAGTGACCCGGAAAAGAGTATATAGTGACGTTTGCTGCTTGTTTCTTGTAACGTTTGGCATAACTACTAGGCCTTAGGAGTAGGTAGGTACCTACTCGTGTACGTTATCGCGCGCGTTATCAGCGAGTGTCGGCGATCTCGCTGGTATCTCGCGATCGCGGCAAGCGCGCTTCCATCCCGCCATTCGCGTCATAACCGTACCAACGTACTCTCGGGGCTTGCCTTTCGCCCAACAGCCCATTCAAAACTTTTGCGTCGCAGACGCGGTCGCCGCGGTCGGTGCATGTTGCTAAATTGTTAATCGGTTCGTTAACCCAATTATTGCTAGCGCGCATGTATCACATCGATTGTGAAATTAATGCACATGTTTTATATATTACTTAACTGTAGCGAATTCATTGATTAACAGTTAGTGATGTTACGTGTATTAACGCACCGGTTGAGCGGCAGTTTTTGTGCAAAGTGTGAGCGATCATGATTATGTGCGGAGATTGTGTTTGTGATTTGATGTTGTGTGGATACTATCCAGTTTATTGTAATCATGCTACGACGTCGAGGAACGTACACAGTGAATGCTAACTCCGGGCAGCAGACGAAGAGCACAGATTTGACCACAGTGATATCAAAGAAATTAGGTAATAGCAATACCTACTGCAATAATTTGATTTAGATCACTATCATAATTGACCAGTTTTAAAATCTCATAATCATTTTGTAGTAAAATCTCTGTATGTACTTACAGTTTAGTTTAAGTTAATTATTTAAATCATTAGTGATAATTACTAATAGGTAGATAGCGATCTCGTTCTACGTAGCTACTTCCGTGAAGAAGACTTCGGGCATTCAAATGTTATAATCCTGCATAAGTTGTTCTTGGCTTAGTTATTAACTTTTTTGAGATTTGTGATAACAACACTATGAAGTAATAGACAACTAAAGACACATATTATGTATTTTTATGAATAACACATATTTTACATAATCCAGGCCTTAGATCTAGGCATTGTATTCAATAATAATTATTCATGCTACGTACTACGTTGACTTATTGATCGTTGACAATTTGACATAAAAACGCTCAGAAGTTTATCAGTAAGTCTTTAAAATTATCCTACTAATAATATATTTTTTAAGACTAAGTATGTACATTAAAAATAATAGCCCTTAGTTATGATATGTACGTTAAATAATTTTAAGTAAGTGGTACCTTACTACCCACCTTCATACGGACAAAAAGTAAAACCTATCTTTGCATATATATAATGTTTATGCGTAATACCATTCCAATATCCTATCTGATTAACCACTGCACTGTCATCATATTTTACGACAGTTATTTTAAATTTTATATGACATGTACTTTGACATAATATATCAAGATAAGATGTAACATTATATACTATCATAAATATATTGTAGAGTTTCGGATATGATTTTGTTCGTTCGTCTTTAGTTTAGAATGTTCAAAATAATAATAGAAAAAAAAGTATAATATATGATGCGTAACAATATGTATAGAAATCACGACAGCGTCAAAGTTTCCATCGGTTTGTGTACTATATGTGCCAACCTATATAGCTTCGTATCCTAAAGAGATATGATTGGAGCACATAGATAATGTTTTCAATGTCCTTTTAGTTACTCGTGTGTTATTCAAGTACTTAGGTAGATACCTATCTAAAAAGTAGTATGAAGTTTTTAACATTTTAACAGCATGCTTCCACAAAAATTACTCTTGATTCTGATTATTGAGGTACCGACCACCGACCGTGTAATTAGCACCTCTATTGTAATGTTACATCGTGGTGATGATAATATAAGGTAGGTAGTAGGTACCTACTCGTAGGTGTCCTATGAAAAAATTAGTTCAATGTAAAGAAATATTTGTGGCGCCAGTTAACAGTTTTTAAAATAATATTAAAAGTCTAACATCCTGAAATGTCGCTATATAAACTCGTCGCATTAGCTACGTATGTAATAATACAATTCGCCTGAAGGTGGTTTGGCATCCGAGCTGATGCCACAACGTTAACTGTTGCACAGCTTAGCGGCTTTGACCTAGGTCATTAACGATAGGCTTATATGCGTGTACAAATATACTTATACCTGTTTATACAAGTAGATCTTGCTTGCGGGTGCGTCAGCGTGCTTTTTCTTCATTTTTAGTAGAACCACACGCAAGATAGTTATTTCCGTAGGTATGTCCGTGCAGTGGATGGCCCAGGATAACAGATCTGTTATTAATTTATTATAATACTAGCGAACCCGGCAGACGTCGTCCTGCCCGCTATTAGCGCCACCTAACGGGTCCAATTTTTCTACTTATAAACCTTCCTCTTGAATCACTCTATCTATTAAAAAAAACCGCATCAAAATCCGTTGCGTAGTTTTAAAGATTTAAGCATACATAGGGACATAGGGAGTTAGGGACAGAGAAAGCGACTTTGTTTTATACTATGTAGTGATTATCAACTTCTCTCAAAATATGGGGTTTAACTAGGTAGGTACTCATCAGATTTGGACTTTTATTACATGTCCGCAATTCAAGATTTAGTTTAAATTGGATTGCAATTTTAGACGCAAAAAAAAAATTTAAAAAGTCGTTGGTAGTGGTTATAATAATAATTAAACCTAAACCATCGTGCGAAATATACTTATTGTAAATAATTTTTAATCATACAATTATACTTGCTCTGAGTCTCGTTGGACAGGCTAATTTTATCGAAACTGGTTTTAGAATAAATAGAAAATATAAATTTAATTTGAGTCCGGACTTTCGTCACTCATGTTAAAGTGTCGTCGCCTTCGCTAATTTTATCCAAAATTTTAGACATAGAGACGCGTGCTAATTATATCTAAAAAGTCATCTTTGTCCTTGGCCACCTACTCGTTATTATGCAGAAATGACAAAATACAATATCTCGTGGCATGAACAAAAGCTGAATACTGGCTACATGTTCCTAGTATCAAAAGGCGTTACTGTATCGCCTAGCGGTCGCCAACAAGTTCAAGAACTAATCAACATTGGAGGGCCGCTTGAACCACGTGCTAATAGGGGTTAAGGTACTGCCGAGATCAAAACTCGAATCGGAAAAGTTGCAAAGGGTATTCTTAAATTAATACTAGTATATTTCGCCACGCATATCCCTATTTGTTTTTTAAGTATTTATTATTTTGGGATTTTTTCGTTCTCAGGAATTGGATTACCAATAACCCTAACGTTAGCCTATAGTATTACACCTAACGTTCTAACGTTACTCAGTAAGTATTGATAACATTCAAATATTATAGATTGAAAATTTGTTGAACTTTTTTACCGTGAATTATGATTTACTAGCAGACCCGGCAGACGTCGTCCTGCCCGCTATTAGCGCCACCTACCGGGTCCAATTTTTCTACTTATAAACCTTCCTCTTGAATCACTCTATCTATTAAAAAAACCGCATCAAAATCCGTTGCGTAGTTTTAAAGATTTAAGCATACATAGGGACATAGGGATATAGGGACAGAAAAAGCGACTTTATTTTATACTATGTAGTGATTTGATAGTCATGGCCACTACTCTATACCTAGTACCTACTACTATCTCCTTCACCTACTATCTCCCTCTATCTCTCGTAATTTTCACTTGCACTTGACTACCCACCATTTACATCAATTATTTTGTGATCATCATGACATCTTTGCATACAAAGATGTCATGATGATGATATTTCAATTAACAAAGCTCTATACATTATTAGTTTAATTAGAAATTTAGAATAAAATTTCCTTGGAATTTCCCCGTTGTCTTCCCGTACAGTATTGATTAGTCAATCGTATCTGATGTAGGTATGTCTTGACAACGCGACTCCATAATATGCGACTTCGGTCAAACGGTTTTTGGTTTCGAGTTTCGACGATACTGTAATTTTTTAAGTTGTAAATGTCGAGACCATAAGTTTCATACATGTCATCCCATAGTCATCTGGGCCTTAGAGCCTAGTGGTGAAATGAACTGAGGTGGCAGATCCGAGTCCTCGCTGTGATTTATGTTCATGCCTCAGAGCGTAACCACAATGGCTATGGTGGCTATGATATGATGGCTATGACGATCTTAGGAGGACTTTCTAACCAAACATAAATTTGACATCGTGAATCCAACAAAAAACAATCCAAGGTTTTTATCTCCGTTCACACCTCGCTCGGACAGCCAAACCTTCATATAGCAGCTGGCTATCTCTATCTTTATTTATATTAGAATATTATTATGTATAATATTGTTCCGTATGTATACTGGGTATTTTGCCTTTAATAAAAACTTTATTATTATATTATTATTTCGCCTTGTAACTGAGAATAAAAGTTATCAAAAATATTGCTAACAGCTTGTCAATAACGTAATCTCATCTGCATCACATGCTTCTGAAAATGAGATGACACGTTAAGCACATGCTTTGATAAAATACCAGAAGATAATTGAAACTCATACTTTTGTAAACTTTACGGATTACCAGTGTTACCATCGTAAAAAACTTTAAATTCCGCGCGCACTGTAATTATGTTAGAACGAGAAACAATTTAACTACTTCTATTAATATGTATCAGAATGGTTTGAATATAAATCGGGAGTTACCTAAAGAACAACATAAAAAATACGATCCCCTAATAGCTGTTATTAGGATTTAAGAGATGTTTATTATTATTTACATTTCGAGGCCCGTTGCCCACTGATAGCATAATTTTTAGTGTGCCTTGCGCTGTAGTTGTGGTTGTGGGCCGTGGCCTGTCAACCCCTGTATTGAGCTTGGTGTGTGTGCGGTCAGATTGATCGTGTATTGGGAATTAGGATTGATAATTCGGGTCTCAAAATATCCAGTAGTTTCGATTTTCGGCGTCAATCTTGTCAATCCAAGGTCACAAATTGAATTGGTGCGGAATTTCGTATCTGTTCGCAGCCTAATAGGCTGATCGATTGTCGGACACTGTATGCGTACCATTTATAAACATCAAGTTAAAATTGTATAAATATTTGCTCAATTAAACACAAGTTGGACGTACAAGCTCTTCATCCATCAAATGAGATGCAACTCACCGCGTAGTAACAAATGGCGCATTTGTGACGTACGCGATGATGTGTCAGAAGTGGTTAGACCGGTTCCTTCCATAATATGTCGGTCGTATGGTTGCGCCATTGCCTTGGTCGCGATCAAAAGCGGCTGGTGTATGCAACACGGCAAACTAGTACGCCGGGGTGTCGGTTTCCACTAACAATGGATGTGCCCAGACTGTGACTAGGAAATGAACCACTCATATTACAAGATCTTTTTCGCAATTCGTTACGTATTCGGCTTAATTAGACGATCGAGCTGTATTTTTTTCAGTTGCATCATCAAACATTGTAACTAACTCAATTTTTTTTTTTATCGCCAATGACCATAATACTTAACAGTATTTTACCAGGGTTTTCATTTTAGAGTGATATTAGGCATGCTGCCAGTTTTTATACGCAGCGATTGACATCTGACCTCCGCATCTCAGAGATAAACTAGTGGCACATAGATTACGATAATTTTACTCATAGTTAACAGAATACTTAACAAGAATAGTCAATAATACATAACTGATAATATCCAGAAACGACGGGTTAATGTATTTCCCGACGCGCACAGGCTTTTTTTAGTTGTGACTAAGTCAACCCTCGAGTAAATCTTCAAAATGTGATTAAATTCTTGAGATAGGTAAACCGAATAAATGATAAAAAAAAATTGTCTAGTAAAGTAAAATAATTTGATTGCTCTTGAGAAATGTGCAAGATTTATCACGTCAGCGCCATTTATTTAATAAAATTTTTAGGCTCAGGGTGTCTTGGATTAAATTACTTCACTTTAGCTCTATTTCTATAATAATGTACTATTTGTTAGATGTTTCGTGTTGATTACTGTATAAATATGTCACAACTCACAGCCTCGGATCAATCAATACCCGGCTAGAAAGCGAGAGCGTATCGAATGGTAGACGCTCGCGGTCTGGCACGTGCAAAGAATCCAACTAACTTCGCCAAAACTTCTAATCCAATTGTCTTATATTATGTTATGCCGCACTAACTAGAGTTCTTATAAGTCTACTCGTCATAAATCCTAGCGGCTTGCGCCCAGCGGTTAATTTGTATATTTTATTAATTTTAAAACTGCAAGATGGGTTCTTGTATCTACTTCTGTTTGAGATACTCGTATGTATAAAGATTACGGTCTTGAGCTTATAACTACCTACAGGGTGACAGGAAACAGGATACATTCCTTGCAGGGGCATTTCATATAATATTTCTATCCGAAACTTAGTCGTTTCGGAATTATTAACAAAACATTCCAGTTTTACAGTTAAAATTAACTGCTGAAGAAAATCATACCGGGTTTTGTTAGTTTTTTTGTTGTTTTCTGATAGAAATACGTTCAAAAACTCAATCAAAATAAGCTAGAAAAAGTTTAGTACAATATAGATTTTATTTATGTCCCATAGATAAGTCCCAGTTTATTTTAATAACAAAACTAATTTGATTTTGATTTCTGGAAATATAATATTTCTTGAACAAATAGTTCGCTTCATGCGTTCGTGACAAAGTTTTAGGTACGCTATAGTTCATTGGCAATTATGTCTAACGAATTATTTGCTATTTAACAGTAGGTACTAAAAATCTTATTGCGTTATTATGAAGAATTATTAAGTTATATTAATAAATCATGTTCTAACCCTAATCTCTTGACTAAACGATGTTAAATTTATACATCGATGATTATATTAATGAAACACCTTAAAATGTAAATATAAATAATTAATAAATAGGCGTCTCATCTTCACTTTACATTGTGGTCAAGCGTGTGTCAATCACTACATAGTATAAAACAAAGTCGCTTTCTCTGTCCCTATATCCCTATGTCCCTATGTATGCTTAAATATTTAAAACCACGCAACGGATTTTGATGCATTTTTTTTTTAATAGATAGAGTGATTCAAGAGGAAGGTTTATAAGTAAAAAATTGGACCCGGTACGTGGCGCTAATAGCGGGCAGGACGACGTCTGCCGCGTCCGCTAGTAATTTATAAAGAAATGTATATTATAAGGCTAATACTTGTAGATAAAGATATTTTATTTAAATCATAAATATTTAAGTAGCAAACAAACCATTAAAAGCTATTCATTGTTGATAACAATGTTAAACATAGTAAAGAAACTATGCGTTATATACTATCGCGGTTATCCTTTTAGTCTGCGAAAATCATTATGAAGTAATGTGATAATATTATGTCATTTACTAAACACCAAATTGCTCATTTCCCTGATAACATATCGGTATGAATAATTTGAATACTGGTTACAACATCTTACAACACCAGTTACAACAAATTCATGGTTGACTTTAAATAAAAGATTATTATTATTAATCTTACTATTTATAATGATAAGTTTTTACTCTAGACCATTTCAATTAGTACCTACAGACTGATATTTAACAATATCTAACAAGCTGTAGATGATGTACTCGTAGTATAGCCAGATACGGAAAGAGAATAATTTAAAAAATATAGGAAGGAATATGAGAGCGTATTTTGAGAGCAAACAACGGCACGAGTCATACCTTCCAATTAAAAACCTAAGTTTTTAAAAACTTAAATTCAAGGTTGACATTTAAAATTATATTAAATCCCATTAGTGCTCATATTTGTTGTGTAAAAGCTGTGATAGCCTAGTGGTTAGGACGACCGACTTCTAATCGGAGGTCGTGGGTTCGATCCCGGGCACGCACCTCTAACTTTTCGGAGTTATGTGCGTTTTAAGTATTTAAATATCACTTGCTTTAACGGTGAAGGAAAACATCGTGAGGAAACCTGCATGCCTGAGAGTTCTCCATAACGTTCTCAAAGGTGTGTGAAGTCTGCCAATCCGCTTGGCCAGCGTGGTAGACTATGGCCAAAACCCTTCTCACTCTGAGAGGAGACCCGTGCTCTGCAGTGAGCCGGTAATGGGTTGATCATGATGATGATGAGTGCTCATATTTTTTATCCTCATTTAAATTACCGACTTAATTCCATCAAAATTATTTTCGATTAAGATTAGTTTGTCTTGCCTACCTACTAGATAAATCTTGCAGAATGTACTGACATTTCTTTATTTCGATGGATTTTCTCTAATTATTCTTCATTTCTCTATTATGGTTGTTTACGCAACTTCTTAACAATTTGTCTCAGCAGCGCTAAATTTTCTATTAATATTAAAATTTCAATTTTAGAGAGTATTATTTAATGATCGATTGATAAGTTCGTCTTTCAGCAAGACGATATTATAATATTCGTAGATTCGAAAGATAAATCCAGGCGTCTACTTTTGAGTTGAGTTACTGGTTTATTATTTCGAGATTGTGTACGTAGTTTTTTAACGCTTGTATAGTTTGATTTCAAAATATGTGACGTCACATGACTAAATTATCAGCGACAGTATAAAGAGATGAACACGCGCGCATGCTTTGTGATACTGATCAAACCTGAAAGGAATATATATAATAACTTGTCAATCATTCCCTGTGTCGCAACCATTTTCCCTATTTATAATTATTCTCTAAATTATTGAGTTTTAGGTATTTTAAACTCATCTAGATTACATAATTTACAATTGGTCAATCTTTGTTGTTAAGAATCTATAAGTGTGTCTTGGTAGCTTAATACAATAAATATTGTAAAATAACGATTTTCATCTGTTGAAGTACCAAGGAATTTACTTGTTAATTCGCTGTTGTTACAACTAAGTACAATCATTTCGATAGTTTTAAGAAGTACTGATAGATAGTGTTAGAGAGGGGAAGATAGTTGGTTTTCATTTATAAATTCTTTTAACATATCATTTACATATTTCAGATGACCCGAAAGGTACACAATGCTGAGTGCGTTCTTCTTCGTGATGTTATCCCAATACTCATTTAGATTTTAGATTTAGCTAAAAAGTATCTTAAGTACAAGTATTAACAGAGAGTACTTGCAAAGTTTGAATAGCTCATTGTCGTATGAGTTAGCGAGGGCCGCGTTCAAGGGGCGGGGCGGGGTGTCGCACTATTTGCCGGCAGTTTGCTGCGACGCGCGCTCGTGTGCGATCCTCCGCCAAACTGGATTTTCCCGGAGGCCCGATATGTTTGGACAGTTTGAGGGTCTCCGACGGTCCCGCGACTGTGGCCCTTCGCCCCGTCGGCGAGGTGGCCGCGCGCTCCGAACCCTCTCTGCTGCGATTAGTTGACGCCGATAAGAGTGGCCAATTGAGCCGAGCTCGTGATCGCCTTTCCACTTGTTTTAAGAAATTGCGGCGCACCATCAGTGAGTTTCGTTCGACTGTTCGACTGTTATGCAAAATGAAAGTGTTCAACGCGGTCTTCCGGTTCATTCATCATGTCTCCTCATATTAGTTTACCGTTTCATACATGTTGTCCATTTCAATGTTCTAATGTTGCTTTTGTGTTTTGCCTCGGCACACAGGCGACGTGGATACACCTAAAAAGACCGAGCTGGCTTCGGAAAAGAAACCTGCCGCCTCGCATCGTAAGTGCTAGATGTGGCACACACTTTAGCTCGGCTGTAAATGTTAGTTTTTTTCACATTTTCATGACATTACACACCTGTTTATTTATCAAATATAGTATGTAGCAATTATTATCCTCTAATTCTAATTTATTGTTTTTAAGCTTCAAACATATTTTCTAATGTCATCTCATCTCACTCATTAGATTTTTGGTCATGTGTGTTCGTTTTTTTGATTTTGTAGTGTTTAAAGTTTTGGATGTATTAACCAGTTTTTTTTTATTCTTTTAATACGTAACTTTACTGCGTATAGCTCATGAGAAATCCTTTATTTGAATTTTTGAAGTCAACTCATTTAAAATAATGAATAACAATTTGATTAGCCGCAGTTAAATAATGAGTTTTTAATCAAAAAAGCAGAGAATAATATCTTAAGGATGGACTAGTTAAAATGTTTGAAATATATGACATCCGCGAGCAACAAAAATTATGTAATTGTAATCACTGAGTAGACGTAATTTTTAATTAGTTAATTAAAATCTGCAAGTTTACCGTTTGCGTGTCCCATGTGTGCTATTTAAATCGAACTATGTAGGGAAAAAACATTAGTTTTTTTACCTAATTAATACCTACCTAATCTGAAACTTGTGTAAAAAGTCGTCGTCGTCAACCGCGTCGTCGCCTCGTTACGTTGGGGATTTTAATTGTTAATTGAAGGAGATTGTACCGGCTGTTCATAGGCAGCTTACTCGTGTAGATCGTAAAGGTTCGTACAGACACGCGAGTGCTGCTCGTTTTGATCTTGCTCATCTTGAATCTCTCAAAGTGAGCAATACGTGAGCAATTTTATCGCGCGGCTCTAGATGAGTGCCCGAGCCGAAATGATAACTGCCTTTGAGCATAGAGAAAAAAGTAAGTCTTGATATTCTCTGTCGTTGAGCTATTCGATTCGTGCCGGTGCGACAAGTTGGTGTTCCGCTCGTGGCCGTACTCATTATGTATTTCAAGTGCTGCGTTTATTTTGATGCGATCACTTGCTCACCGTAGCCAACAGGTCATTGGTGGGCCTACAATTTTGTTCGCGGCGTGGAATGAACCGTTCAAGTTGGTTCAACTTGGACCTGCGAGCTGAGCTGCGCACGAGTAGCTCAACTCTGCTCCTTTATAATTTGAGGTTACATTAAAGTTTAGGAAATTAAGGAGCAAGTAACTTAAATGTTCGTTGTATAAATTGTTTTGTCTTAATTTACTTCGATGAAATCGACTTAAGTTTTTTTTTTGTTAAATGCTACTAGTGAGTCTATTTGGATGTATTTTGTGTTACTGTTGTTAGGTAGGCATGTAACTTTATACGAGAGGTTTCCACTTTGTAGGTCAATAGCGTGCTCCCACTTCCCAGTCGCTTTCAATAGATGGGCACGCATTCACACAAATTAGATTATCTATGTACCATTTACTCGTAAGTCGTGTACATATATGGAAATAATGTAAGGTTATACTAAGGCTTCGAAAATTCTTTGGAATTTTGGTTTTGCAAATTGTAACGCTTTAATAATATTGCTAGTAGGTATTAACACTAACCACAAAGCCGTGCCGTGACGCCAAGCGATTTGAGGTTCCGGTACGATGCTGCGTAGAAAACTAGAAACCGATCAGAGATATGGTATATTTCATAACATCTGCCATACCTCTTCCAGATTAGCCCGCTTCCTAGACTGCATCGTCACTTACCATCAGGTGAGATCGCAATCGAGGGCTAATAATAACAAGAAAAATTTCGTAAACTAAAACCCGACTACGCAACGAAACCCGAAATCGCGGAGCAAGCAGCTAGTGGCGCCATCTATTATGTATATCCGAAACTAATAATAGATAAACTTGAAAGCCGCGCGAAGGTCACTTCTCGATTTTTTCGTAAATAAAATGTAGCCTATGTCACCCGGACCATAACAACGAATCAATAGACACCTCATTCATCAAAATCGGTCCAGTAGTTTAGGCGCTACGGTGGTACACAGAATCTCATACAAAAATCGGCCACATACATTACTACATAGACTGCTAAAATCATAGCCCTTCCTTTTGACTTTGCCGTATAGTCCAGTAACTTTATGATTTGCTAGTATGGGGTACCTTGCGTTAAATCGGGTAGTTCTGATTTTTTGCAGACTTGTTTATGATGTTGGCCCAATGATTAATCCAAGTTTGTGACCTCGAGCGACGAACGCAACTTTGTCAAAAATCGAAAAAACCGCGAAAATTTGGGATTTTTTTCAGATTTTGGCGATTATAACCCAAAAGGACTAGTTCTTGACACTACCTTTTCAGGGCGTTTTTAAAGTAGAATAAAATTGCTACAATTTAAGACCAGAACCAGCTCTGTAGGTACATTATGTACTTACTGAGATGCTCGCGACTTCACTTGCGTGAATTTTTAATCTCATACAAACTTCCATCTCCCATTGTACCAACTTAGGGGTAGTTTTTCCAAAATTCCTTCAACACGTAATTCTTTATTTTTAACCGAAAATCTAAATCTCAATTTTCATAGATATAAGTTGATAAATGACGAAAACGTGACGAGGTCTCATTTAAAGTTTCACCCCCTACTTAACCCACTTGCGGATAGAAATTTCAATAATCCTGAAATTCATATTTTTTATTTTTTATGGAAAGCCCAAATACCAATTTTCATGGATGTAACTTGAAAAATGACAGACTTTCATACAAACTTTCATCCCCTATTTAACCCTCTTAGTGGTGGAATTTCCAATAATCCTGTCCTAGTGTACGCCTATATCATAAAAGGAAGCTACTGTGAAAATTTCAAGTTTCTAGCTTCAAGAAGCTTGTCCTGACTGACTGATCATCAACGCACAACCTAAACAACTGAAAGCTACGAACTTGAAATTTTCACAGTAGCTTCCTTTTATGATTTAAGCGCACATTAAGAAAGGATATTTGTAAAAAAAGACAAATGTTAGGTGTTGTTTTTTCTTGGATTGCATTAATTTAATTAGTCTAATTTCTAAATTATTAAAGTTTAATTTACTACATAATTTAAATTTAGTTAAAACTATCGATTGACTAACATAATATGGTTAGGGGACATGGCAGGGGAGATACATTTTTCATATTTGAGGCGCTTTTGCGACTAAATTACATACATTTAATTGGTGAATTTAAGTGACCATATAGAAAGCGGCAACTATTATGACATAACAGTGTTATTTCAAATAAATTAAATATGTATATATGATTTTTTATTGTTGCCGTTGAAAATACCTCATAACTTAGAATTACCCATATATCAAACGTGACATGCACATACTCGTAACTTTCTTGTATAACTACATTTTCTTTGCCTAGACTAGGTATCAAAATCAACAGGTTTGGCTGCAAAATCAATTTCAAGCTTCAAAGAAGATCAGTTTGATTCACACTAATACGTGTGATTCTTATTGGTTACTTTTGTGTAGTTTTGCCATATTTCATATCGATATCACAGTTTCAAAGTGAAATGCAATAAATTAGAGTGTATGAGAAACGCTTATAGATTTGCATAACCCATATTATTTGCATACCCCCTTACACACACTCGTGTGTGGGACGTAGCGAGGAAAGGAAGCAGAGGCCAGATACGTAGTGTGGCAACAATACTCCTCACCGTAAATCATACTCCAGGTACGCTTGTTCCTTCCTTTCCTCCCATGTCTCTCGACGAGTGTGTGGCAGGCGGGAAAGAGAAACAAGTCGATAAGTGAATGCAGTTTATTGTGTGTATGATAACGAAGACAATGACACGGAAATCTTGAATTAATTATTTTATTAATTGCTATTGCAAATATGTACGTACATACTGCAGATATTAGTCCTTGCAGTCATCGGCAGGTGTTAATGACTAACGGTACCTATTCCTGTTCTAGTTTTCTCAATAGTCAGTGATCTCAATGTTGCATTACCTTTTCCGAAATACGTATTATCGCTTCATAGAAAGTGATGAAGAAGATGAAACATCTGAGCCGTGTAGCCATGTGTGGTGAAGAAGATAGCAAACTGTCTCATTTCTTTGTTCTTTGTTTGTATTATTTATGTACATCGTCCCATTAAAAAATAGTGAAATGAAATATTTTAAAATGATTTCAATCTTTTCTTCTGTGTAGCTGTTAGTTGGAAACTATCAGTTTCAATTATTTTTTTTTAATTATGTTTGACGCAACTACCTCGTTAGCGTGCAAGAATGTTTTTCTATATCGTAGTCATGTTTTGCTAAAAGGAAGTGACTGACACGATTCGATTTAAAACAAACGCCCGCCCCTTTCAGTTTGCCTGTCTCCTTGTTTGATTGAAAATTATGGAACCAGGCTTTTTAAATACTGATTTTTATCAGCACGTATTATTAGTCGTAAGTTATGTAGGTATGTTATGTCGGACTACTTGATACTTACTCGTAAAGTCTTCTTCGATGAGTGGGCTAAAAATATTATAACGTCAGTACATATACAGACAGGTACATATTTGCTGCTCTCCTAAACAGACTTAAAAGTCTTATGATACGACAAAGTGTAGTTATAATCTAGTCAGCGTGGCGTCGTGTATAGTCGTGGATTCGATCCCGGGCACGCACCTCTAACTTTTCGGAGTTATGTGCGTTTTAAGTATTTAAATATCACTTGCTTTAACGGTGAAGGAAAACATTGTGAGGAAACCTGCATGCCTGAGAGTTCTCCATAACGTTTTCAAAGGTGTGTGAAGTCTGCCAATCCGCTTGGCCAGCGTGGTAGACTATGGCCAAAACCCTTCTCACTCTGAGAGGAGACCCGTGCTCTGTAGTGAGCCGGTAATGGGTTGATCATGATGATGATGATGATGTAGTTATAATCTGCAGAAAAGCTCAAATCCATTTTAACCTTAAAATCACATTAAAAGGAAAATACATTTATAGGACCTTAAAACCCTTCGCTACCCGCCCGTATTACCTACTTAGGTATTTACATAGTATTTATAGATGTCAAGGCTTTTTGTACGAGGTGCTCTGCTATTTATATCAATGAAGAGGGTTAATTATTACTGTTTTAACCCCCGACGTAACAAAGTATAAATTAAAAATTTAAAAAAAAACCCGACATTCGCCATTTTGTGTCGGCAGCCATCTTGCATTTGCATAGTGCTATTCTACTAGTCGAGCCCTTTCATTTGATACCCATATTGAGGGAGTTGTGAAAAATATGTAATACGCCATTTTGTAGCGGCGGCCATCTTGAATCGATTTTCGTCAAACATAGCTAACAACACTCTCGACTAATTCACCTGTCAAAAAAAAAACCGCATTTAAATCGGTTCACCCATTTGAGCGCTACAGGGGAACAGACACGCGCGCACACACACACACAGACACACACACACAAAATATGGGTATCAAATGAAAGGGCTTGACTAGTACAATAGCACTATGCAAATCCAAGCTGGTTGCCGACACAAAATGGCGAATGTCGGGGGTTTTTTTAAGTTTTTAATTTATACTTGTAAGCTCTTGTCGTTTTAATAAATATTTAAAAAATATTTTAGAGGTTCGTAAGAATAAGCTCGAGAATGGCTGAATTTTTGTTTGAATGTCGACTGTTTTTTTTCTTTTTTTTTTCAATAAAGTTCGGTGCTTTTTATATCTGTATAGACTACAGTATTTAAAACATATGCCGAGGTTACCAACCAGGCAGCACCTACAATATTGGATTCTTAACAATATTGTAACGATCACTGTTTATACACAAAACTTCCAGTCATGCTTTAAATAGGGTGACTTAAACATAAACATCCATACGGATAGGGTTACAACGATACTGATTTTTAGCGAAAATGTGATAAGGATGGATTTAGTCATTGTCTAATACCTAGAAAGAGATGGCACTATGCAGATTTACTATTTTAATGAATTTTAATCATCTACAGTCTACACAATCATATACCGTTTCTGATCAAAACTAGAGAAAAAAATCCTATTTTCCTTCTTTCTTTTCCTCCGTATGATTCCGTATATTGCGGTAGTCTTTTACCTTGAGGTTTATATTTATGAGAACATCAGCGTGCGGAAGGGGGATGCGACAATTGGGGCGCGCACCTTGCTCTAGTTCGATTGCCGAAATGTTATAAAATACTTTATTTAAATGTCACAGGGTTTTAACAGACACCTGTATTCTGAAGGAAAATTTCAGTAGGTGATGCGAAATACTGAAATTGTGGATATGAAAAATCAATATGTCTAGTAATAAAGACATGGTCAAGATAAAATTGGCCTTAGATATTTTCTCGTAAAATGGTTGTACTTGTGAAAAAGTTATGTCAGTCTTAATTAGATCTGAATGTAAATAGAGTAGACCTATGACCTATAGAATGCTAAAGGGCTTTAGTGGATTTAAATTTCACATTTTTTTGCTGGAGGAACTATCCTAATTTCGCTTTCGAAAACTATAGTCTACTTAATATTAAAGTCGCTTGGTGATGACAAATCCAGTTGTAATATCCGAAACAAAGAGCTCTGTTATAAACTCTAGCAATAAAGCTCTACCATGGATACAGTTTCTTGTATTATTAGTTTTGAATTTTAAACCAAAATGAGCGCTAACCTAACCTAACCTATTTGGGATACTTGATAGGTTATTCGTTCAAAGCGTTTGAATGATAAACCTTTATCACTTCACTTTTCACTTTGACCTATCAACGTGTAGCGATTATTGAAAAAAAAAAGAAAAAGTGTTTGCTATGAATAGGAACTTTATAATCAGGTGAACTCTAAATTATATGAAATTAGCTCCACACCGCAAACATGCGTGCGTATAATTACTTTTTAGGGGTGAGAAGTTCAATATTTTAGAAAATATCTCAGATATTTTTTTTATAAGTAGCTATCTCAAAATGTTTTTAAATATTCAGTTAAATATGTTACAATAAGAACTTAAGTCAATATAGATTACTACTCACTGCCAAGTCGGATGTGATAATTGTTATGTTAATTAGAACCTCGACGTAAGGCCTAGGCCGCACTGCGAAATTTATTCGCGCGAATTTTTTCGCAAAATTCTGTGACATATATAGCGAGAAAAATATATTAAAATGCGGAATATAAACCGCGCGAAATTTTTTTCGCAGTGCGGCCCCGCTCTTACACGACGTTTTCTGACTGACACTGCTTTTAATGTAGGACATTCCTGTTGCACGTGGTTTTTTTTAATTTGTAAACCTTCACTCTTACCTACTGTTTTTATTTCCGTTTTTGCGGATTTATAAACAATGCATTACTGTTATCAGAATGAGGTAGTAATTGGAGATAGGTACATTAAGATATAGTAATATATATAGGCATGGCAGCAGCGGGTGCTAAAGGAGAGATAAATGGTCTATTCTAATTTATTATTGAAAATGTTTACGTCATACATTATCACTACACTACATCTATACTATATACTAATATAATAAGACACATTTTGTCAGATCGATCTGAAAAATTAAGAATCTGAAAAAATCAGAATGTGTGTGGGGAACAGTGAAATTGTATGCATTTCTGAGCTTTCTGAATTCAGATTCGGAATTCCGGCGTTCATTTCGGCTGTGTGAGGCCGGCCTAAAGCGGAAGAGTTTGTTTGTTTGAACGCACTAATCTCAGGAACTACTGGACCGATTTCAAAAATTCTTTCACCGTTGGATATGTATGGGATCCTTGAGTGCTATAGGCTATATATGTACCACGAGCGAAGCCGGGGCAGACCGCTAGTAGTAATATTATAAAACAAACGCGCGACGCGTCTCTCTATCTGTTCGCGATAAACTTATAGACAGACTCAACGGATTTTCATGCGGTTTTCACCAAACACAGGTTTATGAGGAAGGTTTATATGTATAACTAGCTTTTGCCCGCGGCTTCGCCCGCGTGAATTTCGGTTTTTCACAAATCCTGAGGGATAAGTAGATTTCTGGTCCACCCGCCCCCCGCCGCGCGGCGGCGTACCGCGGTACCGTGGTACCGCGTACGGCGGGCGCAGGGCGCAGGGGCGCGCGGAGCGTCGCGTCGGCCGTCGCGCGCAGCGAAAATACCTATCAGGGCGTTTTTTACCGATTTCAACACAACTCCTTTTTTGAAAGTCGGTTAAAAAAGTAGCCTATGTTACTCCTTGGTTAATCCTCTACTTGTCTGTGAAAGTCCCGTCAAAATCGGTTCAGCCGTTTCGAAGATTAGCCCGTTCAAACAGACAGACAGACAGACAAAAATTTTAAAAACGTGTGATTCGGTTATGGTATCGTTCAAATAACCATATGAGCTTAATATGTGGTAGTTATTTTGAAATTACAGACAGACACTTCAATTTTATTTATTAGTATAGATTTGTTAAGATTTCGTGTAAATTGATTGAAATATGATGATAATTCTTGAAATTGTCGGAAAAAGTTAAGCCGCCTGGGAGCTTTCATCGAAAGCGCTGCCTTTGAGATACTTATAACAAAAAATAATGTGGGATAGTAGCGGGTAATTACCTACTAACTAATCTATACTAATAAATAAAATTGAAGTGTCTGTCTGTAATATCGAAATAACTACCTCATATTAAGCTCATAGGGTTATTTGAACGATACTATAACCGAATCACACGTTTTTAAAATTTTTGTCTGTCTGTCTGTCTGTCTGTCTGTCTGTCTGTCTGTCTGTCTGTCTGTCTGTCTGTCTGTCTGTCTGTCTGTTTGAACGGGCTAATCTTTGGAACGGCTGAACCGATTTTGACGGGACTTTCACATACAAGTAGAGAATTAACCAGGGAGTGACATAGGCTACTTGTTTAACCGACTTTCAAAAAAGGAGGAGTTGTGTTTTTCTACCTATGTACACCGATATCTCCGAGAAATCTGAACCGATTTGCGTAATTTTTTTTTTAATCGATAGAGAAACATTGCGACACTGTCCTACAAAAAATTTGGATTCCAACTCCTCAATCCTGATGCTGTAGGGGATCTGATCCCCAAAACTAATGGGATTTAGGCACTGTCGGTTATTTAAATTGATATTGGGGATACCAATTAAAGACTTTATTGTTGAATGACCTACTCGAAGGTACATGTCCAACTCCTCAACGCTGATGCTGTAAGGAATTGCATTCCGAAATCGTGGGGATCTCGCGGGATTTTTCCGTTTTGGGGACGGGTTACTACTTACTACAGAATATACAGATAGGCTACTTTTTGTTCTGGAAAATCAAAAGTTTCCACGGGATTTTTGAAAACCTAAATCCACACGGGCGAAGCCGTGGGCATCATCTAGTTAATTAATAAAGTAATTACTACCCGTGCGAAGCCGGGGCGGGTTGCTAGTTATATCTATATCTAATTTAATTAAACTAAGGCTCCGCCGATTTTGTGCAAAGCATGCTAAAGTTAGTCGTTATGTGTACCGTTCCCGGGAACAGCATTGCGTTCCCATGCCGTGGGTAGCGTCAGGTTGCATATTCTTTGAAGCTGACGCAGTGACCGCGCGAACGCATAAGCAGGCACGTGCACGTCTAGCTTTTTAACCTGACTATGCCTGCGTAACATGACAATATAGGTATACCTACCCGTTTTAAAAGTTATTGTATTTTTTTATTAATTGCGGCCAAACGAAAAGTAAAAGCGGGTCACATGATGTTAAATGATTCCCGTCGCCCATGAACATTTGCAGCACCATCGAGGAACCACTAATGCGTTGCCGGCTATTAAAGAGTTTGTTGATTCGCCCCTTGAATAACTCTATGTCAAAGTTATGTTGTATTAAGCAATACTCAAATATTATTGTACCTATACTATAATGATCTGTAATTCTGTACATCTTTTTATCATCAAATTAACTGCGACACTTTCGAATATATCTCTGCGTAATCGCTATTAGATAATTACTTTCGAATGAAATTATATGTTCAGATTGTCGGTTATCTTAGTCGTTGCGTTGGAGACATCGCTTATCGGTGCGTGGATGTCTCGAGAAATGGGGTTGTAAAATATATATCTATATATATAAAACAAAGTCGTGTTAGTTCGAACACTTATAACTCGAGAACGGCTGGACTGATTTTCATGGTTTTTGATTTGTTATATTTGGGACCGTCCCGAATAGCATAATAACTATTAAAAACATTGAAAAGTTGACGAAAACAAAATAAAAGTAAAAACATTTCTCCATACGAAATGTGTATTGGTTTGGCAACTGTCAAACAGTTCATCCCGCGTGAATACGGTAAACTCTCTCACTCGTACCTACATATATTATTATTCTTCTGTACATGTAACTCTCCAACTCCTAAACGGCTGGATCAATTTGGATGAAATTTTGTGTGTATATTTCAATGGGTTCCTGGATGGTTTGAAAACACAATTACCGGGTAGGTACAGGTAAGGATGTCAGTATGTGGCGCCGATGTCGATATGTCACCGGGCAGGACGAAGTCTGCCGGGTCCACTAGTTAGTAATAAATTGTGATAAATTTTTAAAATGTATAATATGTATACAATTCTGATAACTCTGTATAATATATCTAATTGAGAATAGGCAAAGGCAATTTTTGAAGTGAAGCTTCTTTAGTATATACTAGCTGATCCCCGCGACTTCGTCCGCATGGATAGGTACCTATAGGCTTTTATATAGGATCGGATTGGATCCCATAATCCTTTTTTGTACCTAAACTAAATGTAGCCTAAGTTACCTACTCCTTATGACATCACCTATCTGCCATTGAAAGTTCCGTCAAAATCGATCCAGCCTTTCGGAAATTAGCTGGAACAAATAGACAGATCGAGAAACATAAATTTAAACGCACACCAGTTTAAAATAAGCCGTACGTTCAAAGGTCCGGGTCCCAAGTTATTTGAACCCAATAAATGTCTGTCATTTCTGAACTAAAAAACCTATGACCTTGAAATATTTACGGGACAGTACTTAATGTACTACCTTTCTAACAAAAAAAGAATGAGTTGAATTAAAGCTAAACACACGTTTTAACTTTCTTCCCCTCTCCCAAGGGAACCGTGCTGAACTTCGGGATAAAAAGTATCCTATGTCCTTCGCCCTTTTTGAAGAAAAGAACCACCACAGAAGCGTGGTGGTTCTTTTCTTCAAAAAGGGCGATAATACCCTGCTGAAGAATTATAGACCCATTTCGCTGCTGAGCCATGTCTATAAGTTGTTCTCGAGAGTCATTACGAATCGTCTCGCACGTAGGTTCGACGACTTCCAGCCTCCCGAACAAGCCGGGTTCCGAAAAGGCTTCAGTACCATAGACCACATCCATACGCTGCGGCAGGTTATACAGAAGACCGAAGAGTATAACCGGCCACTTTGCTTAGCGTTTGTGGACTATGAGAAAGCCTTAGTAGTATGTATGGCCGGTTCAACAGCACAGCCCCACACGTTTTCCACTGGTGTATTCTTATATAAAAAAACTAAATTCCGACAGTTTTCACCCCAAGCCGATTGAACAGCAATTTGATCAGATTGTTCATAAAAAAGTGCGCTCGCGGGGACTATCTGCCGGTATGCGGTCCATGACAAAAGCGCATCCGCGCCAGGTACCCGAGGCAGGCAACCCCTCCGTACGCAGGTAGCAGACCCTTCGGCAACTATGGACTCTTGCTTTGCTATGGTTTCCATTATTATCCGACTTCATATAAAAGTGTATTACGAGCTATGAGTTTATCATGTTATTTCATGATAATTATAATGAATGAAAAAATAGAATTTTATATTTACTTATTTATAGATTTAAATATGATTAATAGCTAATGTATGTTATACAAGCAATGCGAACAATTTCAATTTCAACTAACCTAACCTTTATAGTTCTTATTATTCACTATTTAATTAATTACAAAGAAAATATACTCGAACTTAAATGTTGAGGAATTGAACCCAAGACACACTCTATTATAAGACCGCCTATTGACGGTGGTCAGTTTGTCAATAAATTCATTTCACAAGTATAAATTGAAAATTTAAAAACCCCTGACATTCGCCATCTTGGATTTGCATACTGCTATTCTACTAGTCAAGCCCTTTCATTTGATACCCATACTCTTGAAACGCGGCTGAAAAACATGTCTCCCTCTCTTGCGGCTGTCGGACCGGTTCGACAAGACTATGTTATCCTAGTTTAGACCTTATAGTTAAAATTATTAAGAGAGTTGTGAAAAATATGTAATCTGCCATTTTGTAGCGGCGGCCATCTTGGATCGATTTTCATCCCATACTCTTGAAACGCGGCTGTCGAGCCGGCTCGACAAAAACATGTCTCCCTCTCTTGCGGCTGTCGGACCGGCTCGACAAGACTATGTTATCCTAGTTTAGACCTTATAGTTAAAATTATTAAGAGAGTTGTGAAAAATATGTAATCTGTCATTTTGTAGCGGTGGCCATCTTGGATCGATTTTCATCAAACATAGCTAACAATACTTTTAATTAATTCACCTTTCAAACAAAAAAAAACCGCATTCAAATCGGTTCACCCGTTTGAGCGCTACGGGGGAACAGACACACACACACACACACATTATTTGTCCGACCTGGGAATCGAATCTGGGACCTCGCGATCTGCAGTCGAATATGTTAATCACAAGACCAACGAGGCAATTACATCATAACTTACTTGTACGTTTCAAAGAATTTACCCTAATAATAGAATAATTTATAGCTCTATGCACGAATCTACCTGTTCGATTTTTTTGTCCATTAGATTTATGCATTTTACGATCTCACCAACCCCTTGACACGCACAAACTTGTCTGATTTTTTATTACTCTTTTATATTTTATCATCCCATTATCTTCGGGGAGGTATGTAGACAGGAAAAAATATTGCACGCAGGTGCAAAACAGGTGTTCAAGCATGTTGCTGCACGTCTAAGAGCATGTGTATAAGAACGATACATTTCAATTTTTCTAACACAAGTTTACTCAGTGCGACATCGTTAGGATCTCAGTCTAAAATAAGTCTTAAATATTACTTAGCTGTCAGTAGTAGAGTAGTAGAGTCAGTGTGTTGTGAACCTACATATTTATTATGGCGGTAAGTGTGTAATTGCACCAATTATTTAAATAATGATAGCTTATAATATTTTTTAGTGACAAAACCCAGGGACATACCTAAATTGCTCTAAAAGCCAACAGTTCAAATAATCATTTATAAGGTTTGACCATATTGTGACATGGTGATAATAAACCCTCGTATTTTTAGTTTTAAGTTTTCGTGAGTAATTATCACCATTATATCATGTTCTTAAATTGACGTTCAAAAAGTGTACAGTGTACCAATTTTGAATAAAGTTTATTTGTCTTGACTTTGTAACTAACATCTTGATTCGTTAGTAATGGGACTTTTATAAATTGTAACAAGTACTTTATAAATTGAAGTTAATTTAATTAGTTTATGTAATTTTATTTGTTGAAATATCATCTTTTTATTTCAGGACTCGCAGAATGATGAATTCACCTATAAACATTACTACTATCCACTCAATGTGTCAGACGATCAAGATGCGAGTGATTGTGCGTCAAATAATAAAAAGACTGCTTCAAAAAAGAACAAAATGATGGAGCAAAACAATATAGATGTATTTTTTGAACAACCAAAAAAAAAGAAGAGAACTACTATTTCTTCAACGGTAGCGCAAGCGACTGAAGGAGGTCTATCGTATATCTCATCCAATGATGGTGATGGTGTCAGTGCAACTCATCTCATCAAAATAGATGTCTATGACATGAAGAATCTGAAAGGGGTTTCACCTCTTGAGTACTGGAAACATGCAGATTTACGATTAAAGTACTACGCGAATTCAGACGCTGATAAATTTTATCACGCCACTCGAGATATTATTTACAACATAACAAAGCAGATCGCAGGAAGAAATGATTGTAAAAAATATTTTATCGACAGAGATGTCAAACAATAAAAATACCTATAAATTATTCCATCGTAAAAAATATAACTATTTAAAAGATAACATCGCTGCCTGCTGCAAATAAATAACAAAATTAGTAACCCAGGTCACTTAACGTAAATATATTTCAAAATAATATGTACTCTCCCTACTATTTTGCCTGTGAACACAGCCGAAACAAATTATAAAAGAGTCCTGTTCTAACACACTCAAGTCATATTCCATCTCGCCATCTACAACAATGCTGTGTCAACTGTGTGCCTTTAACGACTCTGTTGACGATGAAGAATTGCTGGCAAATTGTGAAGAAGCAGAATTGAACGCTAAGTTAGTTAACATATGTATGGAAGTCGAACGAGATCAAGTTTATTCGTGAGTATTTTTTATCCATCATTTTTTTCTCCATGAACAGTGTTTATTTTAATCTATTATACCCCAAACGGTTGACCGAAGATAAGGTGCATGATTATATTTTTTTATTGATGTAACGGCCACCATCCCATACACCCTCGTCCCTGACTAGTTCAAACTTGTTTAAACACAACGCTGATGGGGAGGGGCTATTTACGTATAAATACTCGGTTTTATTGTTAACTACACTCATTCAGAGCGAAGTTGTGATAGAAAAATATTAATCATGGAAGCTTTTTCCAATGATGAAATAAGTGTATTTACTAAATCATTTGTGTTAAATAAGATGCACCGATACATACGGTTGTGGTACATTTCTGAAAGACTACCTAGATGGATGTTAGATGACCCAGAGATTAAACCGTTTTATACACCATGTAGTGGTCATCGTATCTCCATTTGTCCTCTTTCGGATGAAATTGACGGTGTATTTCCTATGAAAGCATATTGTAATATGTGTGCTACAAATGGTAAATATTTAAATAAAGATTAGTGTAACGTTTGTATTATAGAAAATATGTTTCATAATTCTATTTTTATTTTTCAGTTCAAAGCAAACTGGAGCCGGAGTGAAAAGAGAGGCTACTGCAGTCACACAGTCTACGAGTAAACGACCATGTTGTCAAGAACCTTCTACATCTACGGGGTTATTAACGACATCAAAATCAGTGCAGGAAGAATCGTCCTCATCTGTAAGTTCTACAAAATATCATAGTGTTGAGTGTCCTTACTGTAAAATAAATATTAGTCGAAAGTACTATACCAACCACCTTAAAAGCAAGAAACATATGAATAATGTACTTCTTAATAGTTCGGTACAAAACTTAACCAACGTGCAATTAATAGAAAATGCTTTTGGTCGACGGATAGCAACATACAGGATTTCCAATAATAATTTAGAATTTGAGACGCCTGAATCTTTTTTTAATTCCATTAAAAATATTGTTCATGACTTGCTTCATACGCTTTTAAAAGAGCATACTTTGATTAAAGTTAACTTCATTTTAAACGGTGACTTTATTCAAGAATCAAAAAATTTAGAAAATTCATTTGACTTTCAAACGTGTAACTATACATTCTGTTTAGGTGATGAAATTAATACCATTTATTCGGATTTATTAGCTGAAACTTCGAGTAAAGTTTGTAATTTTGAAAAGAAAGATAGTGGTTGGAGTCTTAAAAAAATTAATTATGTGGATTTAAATATAAATAAATTAAACCCGTTAAAAGGGAACTCTTATATAGATTTACCAATAGATATCAAACATAAACTTGCTATTATTAATGTAAAAAATAATGACAATAGATGCTTTCAATGGGCTATACTTTCCGCTTTGTATCCAGTCAAAGTGAATGCAAACAGAGTGACTTCATATATAACGAAACAAAACTCTTTAGATTTTACAAATATTTCATTTCCAGTACAATTAAAAGATATCAGTAAATTTGAGACATTAAATAATATTAGTATAAATGTTTTTGGACTTGAATATGACACAAAAAGCAATTCTACGAAGATTATTGGTCCTCTCTATTTCACAAAATCTCGAAAACATAAACACATAAATTTATTATACATAAATAATGGTTCTAATGGTCATTATTGTTATATAAAAAATCTTTCCAGGCTAGTTGGTCAACAATTAAACAAACATCACCACGCCACATTTATTTGCGATGGTTGCTTACTATATTTTCAATCGGAGAGTAAATTAAAATCACATCAAAAGTTTGATTGTAATCACATTAAAACTGATATGCCCGATATCACGAAAGCTAAATTAACATTTAATAAATATGAGAGAAAGCTCAAATTGCCTTTTGTTGTTTACGCAGATTTTGAAGCATTTCTAAATCCTATACAAGGATGTGATAATGATCCAACTACCTCATACACAACAAATTTTCAAAAACATGAAGTATATAGCTTTGGATACTATATCAAATGTACATTTAATGATAGTCTATCAATATATAAAACATATACAGGTACTGATTGTGCCAAAGTGTTTATGGAGACCTTAAATGATGATATTAAACGAATTTATGATGATCATTTAATTGAAGTTAATCCACTGCCTCTAACGATAAATGACAACGAAAAATTATCTGCAATATCTACATGTCATATATGTGAAAAAGAACTAAAATCGGATCGCGAAATAGCATATAATAAATACACTGGAGTTTTTGTAGGTGTCTGCCACAAAAGTTGTAGTAAAAAGTTAGAAACTCCTCAATTTATACCGATAATTTTACATAACCTTAGTAACTACGATGCTCATTTCATTGTGCATGCATTGAATTTCTCAGAAGGTGCAATAAATGTCATACCCCAAAATAAAGAACGATATATTTCGTTTTCAAAAAAGACACAAATCATGAACAAACAAATTGAATTGAGGTTTATTGATTCTTTTAAATTTTTATCTAGTAGTCTAGAATCGTTAACAAATAATTTAAATGATGAAGATTTCATCGAATTGCGAAGAAATTTTCAAAGTGAAAAAGATATTTATTATTTAAAACGTAAAGGTGTATACCCATACGAATATATGACATCATTTGACTCCTTAAATTTAACATCACTTCCAACACAGAATCAATTTTTCAGTACACTTACAAACAGTACTATTTCAAATGAAGATTATAAACATGCTAGAGATGTTTGGAACCATTTTAAATGTCTTTATATGAGTGATTACTCTGATTTATACTTGAAAACGGATGTATTACTTTTAACAGATATATTTGAAAATTTTAGAAACGTTTGTATTAAAACTTATGATTTAGATCCTGCTCATTATTATACAGCACCAGGTCTTAGTTGGGATGCAATGTTAAAGTACACACAAATAACATTAGATTTATTAACAGATTTTGAAAAAATTGCATTCGTAAAATCAGGTATACGCGGTGGTGTTTCACAGTGCAGTAACCGCTATGCACAAGCCAATAATAAGTACATGGCAAATTTTAATGAGAAAATTCAATCATCTTATCTCGCATACTTAGACGCTAATAATTTATATGGTTGGGCTATGTCTCAATACCTTCCTACAGGTGGATTTGAATGGGTAAATTGTGAGACTAATTTCAACATACCGATTGATTCTGATGTGGGTTATATTCTAGAAGTAGACTTAGAATATCCCGAAGCTTTACATGACTTACATACCGATTTTCCTCTTTGTCCAGAGAATATACTTGTTGGAGGGAGTAAAACTTTAAAATTAGTTCCAAATCTATTCGATAAAACTAAGTATGTAATTCATTATAGAAATCTTATACAGTGCCTAGAAATGGGTTTAAAACTAAAAAAAATTCATCGGATTTTAAAATTCAATCAAAGTCCTTGGCTACAAAAATATATTGATTTAAACACACAGTTACGTACATCTGCCCAATCTGATTTTGAAAAGGATTTCTATAAGTTAATGAATAATTCAATATTTGGGAAAACAATGGAGAACATTGAAAAACGTGTAGATGTCAAACTATGTACACATTGGGAAGATAAGGGAAAATCTGTTGGTGCTCAAAAACTTATTGCGAGACCTGAGTTTCATAGTGTCTCAATATTTTCAGAAAATTTGGTTGCTATACAATTGAGAAAAACTAAATTACTTTATAATAAACCTATTTACTTAGGATTTTGTATTTTAGATATTTCTAAAACTCTTATGTATGATTTCCATTACAAATATATGAAAAAGAAATATGGCTCAAGTTGTAAAATGCTTTATACAGACACAGATAGTTTCATATATCACATTTTTACTGATAACTTTTATGATGACATTAAACCTGACTTAAATAAATACTTTGATACTTCGGATTACCCCTCTAATAATAGTTATGATATTCCTCGGACAAATAAAAAAAAAATTGGTTATTTTAAGGATGAAAATAATGGTACTATTATGACTGAATTTGTTGGTTTGAGATCAAAAGTGTATGCTTTTAATACACAAAATAAATTCATTGCTAAAGCAAAAGGCGTAAACAAATCGGTTACCAAAAATTTTAAAATTAAGAATTATAAAACAGTTTTATTTGAACAAAAAAACGAGTTATGTGAAATGTATAGATTCAGATCGATAAAGCATATAATATTTACTCAAAAAAATAATAAAATATCATTATCACATTCAGATACTAAACGGTTTTTAATTAATAACTCTACCAACACTTTAGCTTGGGGTCATTACAAAATAAAGTCGATTACTAATGATTTGCGGTAAGACTCGATGTTATTTTTTAAGTAAGTGCTACAATGTATAGATGTATCTTTAAGTTATAAATTGTATAGAAAATTAAGATATAATTATGAATAAATGTATACTTAAATCAATGTCTTATTACTTTATTCCCCATTTCTATATCTAATTCAACTGAAACTACACGTATTTTTGAACATGTATCATTTTCTCCATCCATTTACTGCTATAGTTGCAGGACCGAGTGGATGTGGTAAATCACATTTTGTGACAAATTTCTTAAAACACTGTAATGATATATGTAATACACGATTTGATCAAATTTTGTGGTGTTACGATGAAATGCAGCCTCTATACAATCTAGAAAATGTAACTTACATTCAAGGAATTCCTGAAATGAGTATGTTTGATGGAAAACATCCTCGATTAGTCATAATTGATGATCTTATGAGGGAGTCAGATGGTCGTGTTGTTGATATTTTTACTAAAGGTAGTCACCACAGAAATTTAAGTGTATTTTATATCACACAAAATCTTTTTCATCAAGGGAAAGGGCAACGAGATATTTCTCTAAATACAAGTTACATAATTTACTTTAAAAATCCCAGAGACCGAACACAAATTCGCCATTTAGCACGTCAAGTATTTCCTGAGAATTCAAAGTTTGTTGAAGAGGCTTATAAAGATGCCACTACAGAACCTCATGGTTATTTAATGATTGATTTAAAGCAAAATACAAATGATTCATGTCGTTTTAAAACTAAGATTGATAATACTTCTAATGATTGTGTAGTATACATCCCTAAAAAGGGGTTTAAATATGGTTTGCATGACTCAATTCTTGTCAGTAGCAAATAATGGTTGAAGGAAGTACTACGCAAGACACGAAAAAGTTGAGGTGTGCATTACAAACATTTAAACCAAAATATCGTAAAATTTTACTTCGCTCTCTTAAGAAAGAAGAAATTAATCGTGTTTGTGAGTATATCAAAGAAATATTTAAAGAAAATACCCCCAATAAAGAGACAAGAGAATCGTCTGTAAAATTGAATTGCTTCTTTTCTACAAAGTTAATATAAATATGTATTCAGAATCACTGTAAAACAATGTCTGCACGAGTAAAAACACACAAAAATTTACTAAAGGCTTTACACACACTTCAACCAAAATTCCGAACAGCCTTATTGAAAGTGTGTAAGGACGAGGAAATCAATTGTATTTGCGAGTGTATTTTCAATATACTAAATGGTAAACTACCTTTAAAGGATTGTGAGAAGACTAAGTTAAAAAAACACAAAACTATTCTCAGAAAATTAATAAAGAAAGGGGGAAATAAATCACGAAAACGTATTATCATTCAAAAAGGAGGAGCATTTCTGCCTATTATTTTGGGAGCTGTTTTAAATGGGTTGTTTAATTTAATATAAAAATGGAACACGCAAAAAAAATGGTTCTTATTGAACCAGAGGTCATTGAAAGACTAAAATCAAGAAATATTGCATCTGACGATTCTTTGTCAAGATTAGATAAAGAAATGCAAAAAATACTGAAAAGTAAACTAGATGATCGTGAAAAATGGACGTTATACACGCAAATTTTACAAAGATATCTCCATATTACCGAAGGAGAGAGAAAACCAATTAAATTACCAGTCACTGTAGAGGACGATCGAAACTATGACAATAACAGTATATTTAAAAAGGAAATGAAAGACAATGATTCAGCAGTTAATGCGGAATCAGATGATGATAAGCACGTACTTGGGCTACCGATTGAAATTTTATATACCCCTACTTATATAAACAAACTTATACCAAAAACGTATAGAAAAAAAGGTGAAATATTGTTAAATACTCTGTTAAACAATAAAGAAAAAATTAGTTGGAAAAAGGATGGATTGATAGTCGTAGATAATGAAGCTGTAGATGGTAGTAATATAGTGGATCTAGTAAATTATACCTTGAGACCATTAAAACGCCCCAAGCCTAATGGATGGGAAAAATTTATCCAAACTATAAAAGATATAGGGGTTCCCTTAATATGTATTGGTAACCCTCAAGCTTCTGAAAATATTAGTAATATATCACCAAAATCCAGAAGACATAGTTCTCCAATTGATGATAAAAGTCCAAAAACTTTAACATCATACAAACTAAGGAAAAAACAGGACGTTTGGGAAAGATGGAATCCATATTAGACATCAAAGATATATATTACGATGTGTCCAATCCTGCTGGTTATGGAAGCGCAGAGAAATTATCAAGAGCATTAAAAGGTAAAATGAATAGAAAGCAAGTGAAAGAATGGTTGCAAGCTCAGGAAACTTATACATTACATAAGCCTGTGCATCGAAAATTCCCTCGGAATAAATATATATTGTCTAATCTTAATGAACTTTGGCAAGCAGATTTAAGTGATATGCGTACTTATTCTCAATATAATGAAGGTTTTAATTATATTCTTTGTGTTATTGATGTTTTTAGTAAATACGCTTTCGCTAGAGCCCTAAAAAAGAAAAATTCTGAAAGTATAAAACAAGCATTTGAAAGCATATTTACTGAAGCTAATGCAACTCCCACCCACTTACAATCAGATAAAGGTACCGAATTCGTATCAAAAGATGTTAGACAATACTTTAAAAGTAAAAATGTAAATTATTACACAACCAACAACCCAGATATTAAAGCAAGTGTAGTTGAAAGATTTCAGAGGACATTAAAAACTAAAATGTGGCGTTATTTTACACATAAAAATACCTATACTTATATTAATATTTTACAAGATTTACTCTATTCTTATAATCATAGCTTCCATTCAAGCATAAAAATGTGTCCGTTTGAAGTTAATTTTAATAACATTATGATAGTTTGGAATAATTTATATGGAAATATAAATAATAAAATCAGTGCTATACCACAGTCTAAGTTTTCGATTGGAGATCATGTAAGAATAACAAAATATAAGCACATTTTTCAAAAAGGATATGAGACAAATTGGAGTGATGAAATATTTATTATAACTGGTATAAAAAATAACATGTCCAGAGTAGTATATACTATTAAAGATCTTCAAAGTGAACCTATTGTTGGTACTTTTTATGAGAATGAATTACAAAAAGTTACATATAGCCCCACCACTCAATATAAAATTGATAAAATACTACGGTCTCGCTACTCAGGTAACAGAAAAGAAGTACTTGTCAAGTGGAAAGGTTATCCTGATAAGTTTAACAGTTGGATTTTAGAATCCAGTCTTAATCAGATAGGATGATGGAAGACAATTTTTATTTAACTTTACTTAGTAATAGTTCAATGGAATACTTCCCGGAAAACACGACGACCATGTTCTCAACAAAATTACCAAAATCACTTATTTTGGAAGGAGAATGGCACGTTGGAGTTGTTGAATTTCAATATCCTTGCACTATGTATACGGTTCGAGAGTATGAAAATGTTATTTATACATCAAAGTGGATTACAATACCCGATGAAGATATAAGTTCATTAGTGCACTATAGAAACCGTATTCCTGTCATGAATTATGATAGCATTGATCATATTGTAGCTGAATTAAATAAAAATACCGATGCTGGAATAATGTTTAATTATGATGAAATAAAGAAGCAAGTATCGGTATTATGTACGAATACCTTCATTGATGTACTTAAGTTGTCAACAAAGTTATGTTTACAACTCGGTTTTGAACCAAATACAAACCTAATTCAAAATAAAACTGGAACATATCCTTATAATTTAAAATTAGGATTGCCATCTCAGTTGTTCATTTATTGTGATATAATAGAGCCACAAATTGTTGGAGATGTTATGGCCCCTCTTCTCAGAATCGCACCACTAGATCCAACAGTCTATGTATACGGGGCTAATAAAATGCATATTTTTTCACCGCCTCATTATGTACCTGTCATGCGTAGAGAGTTCGATGTGATAGAAATAGATATAAGAACGAGTACAGGTCGAAAAGTACCATTCCAGTTTGGGACCACATGTATTAAAGTACATTTTAAGAGAATCAAGTGAAAAAGTGTATTTAAAATGTCGTGTCCGTACTTACATTATTATTCTCATCAAGCTGGTACTGGTATTGGTGCAATTTATAAAGGTGCACCTTATCAGCGAGGTCATGGTATTGGTAGTTTTTTGGGTGGACTATTCAGATCTGTTCTTCCACTTTTGAAAAGTGGTGCAAAAGTTGTGGGTAAAGAAGCTTTGAATGCTGGTGTGGGTCTATTATCTGATATGTTAAATGTGCAACCTATGGATGAATCTATGAGATCACGTTTAAAAACAGCAACTTCGAATCTAAAACAAAAAGCTGACAAAAAAATTGATTCAATAATGAGAGGATCAGGATATAAAATTAGGCGACAAAAAAGGAAACGTATCACTCCTAAGAATACTCTCAAACGGAACGGTACTAAGAAAATTAAACAGAGTAATATTCAAGATATTTTTCATAAAAGTTAAAATTAAATAATGTCATTTTTACATCATAACTCCTGTGAATGCGTAAAATCTGAGTTGGATTTGTTTGCTTTACCATCAACTCAAACTAGTATTGAGGGAGGACAATGGATTCATTACAACCCCATTTCATCGTTGACTGATGATGGTCCCATTGAGTTTTTAGTACCTGGAAATGGAGATGATTACATTGATTTATCTCATACCCTACTTCACATAAAAGCTAAAGTTCAGAATGCTGATGCAACTAGCATTTCGGCGACGACTAATGTTGCTCCAGTTAACAATTGGCTACACTCACTTTTTAGTCAGGTTGACATATATTTAAATCAAAAGCTCGTATCACCTCCAAACAACACTTATGGGTATCGAGCTTACATCGAGACTTTGCTTAATTATGGTGCAGCTGCTAAGAAATCTCATCTTACTTGTGGCCTTTGGTATAAAGATACAGCCTCGAAAATGGATTCATGTGATGCTTCAAATCAAGGATACACAAAAAGAGAAGAATTAGCAAAGGAAAGTCAAACTATTGAAATGATTGGTCACATACATGCTGATATTTTTAATCAAGATAAGTTTTTAATCAACGGTGTCGAAATGCGTCTAAAACTAGTACGTTCTAAAGATACTTTTAATCTTATGTGTTCAACAGCAGATAGTAAATTCAAAGTGCATATATCTAGTGCTAGCCTTGTAATGCGCAAAGTTCGGATCAATCCCAGTGTATTAATTGCACATGAGAAAGTATTAGCTACTACAACTGCAAAATATCCTGTCACTCGTGCTGAAGTTAAAGTCTTAACGATTCCATCAGGGATTCAGGGAAAAATGCTTGATAATGTATTTTTAGGACAAATTCCCAAAAGATGTATAGTTGGTTTCGTAGGAAATTCGGCCTTTAATGGATCTTTAAATACAAACCCTTTTAATTTTGGTAATCACGGACTTAACCTGTTCGGTTTGTATGTTGATGGCCAATCTATACCATCAAAAACATTAACACCCTCTTTTGATAATAATATGTTCACGAGTGCATATCATACTTTATTCTCTGGAACAGGAATTCATTTCTTGAATGATGGAAATGACGTCTCTAAGGAGGAGTATAATAATGGATATTGTCTGCTTGCTTTTGATTTAACTCCTGATTTATCTGCTAATTCAAACTCCCACTGGAATCTCATAAAACGGGGTAGTGTAAGATTTGAAGTTCGATTTGAAAGAGCTCTAACAACAACTCTTAATTGTATTGTATACGCAGAGTTTGACAATGTAATTGAAATTAATAAAAATCGAGATGTTAGTTTAGACTACAATAGTTAAAAATGAATATAAATGCGGGTATTTAATTTTTGAGTCATTTGTTAACCACTCATTCAATCAAGAAGATTATCTTATTTACTTTTAAATTTATTTCTATTTAAGTTTTCAATGGATACTACTGAGATTGGGAAATATTTAAACATAATCG
Organism: Melanargia galathea; assembly: GCA_920104075.1. Taxonomy (NCBI): domain Eukaryota; kingdom Metazoa; phylum Arthropoda; class Insecta; order Lepidoptera; family Nymphalidae; genus Melanargia; species Melanargia galathea. The sequence continues at coordinate 9,493,163 of OV049873.1, forward strand.
ATCCAAATATTCACTTCAATGTTTTTGCAGCAAATAAGATACCGATCTATTTAACACCACCGGCTTATTTAATTTCTAATTTAGATCCTGATACAAAACCTGGATCTCACTGGGTAGCAATATACGTGGATACTAATGGTGTTGGTGAATATTTTGACTCGTTTGGTCGAAAACCAATGGATTATCATGAAATGTTTTTGAAAAACAATTGTAAGAAGTGGAGTCATAATAATAAAGTACTTCAGAACTATTTCAGCCCATTTTGCGGAATGTATTGTTTAGTTTATATATATTTTAAATATAACAACATCTCAATGTCACAATTTCTTAATATATTTTCTGATAATACTTTGTATAATGATCAACTTGTACAATATATGTTTATGACTTTATTTATAAGGTAATGAAATAAAAAAAATATTGTTTTGAATAACTATAGTTTTATTTACATACCATTTTTTTAAAATAAATCTTAAAGTAACGATAACTTAAGTGTACACTGTGATGAGAACGGGCTGTAGAGACTTGGACTTGGACTGGAATAATGATTTTCATCTTGTGAGAACGAATGGAGTGAATCTTGCTCAGAGTCTTCATAGTCTGTTGCTGGTATTCGTATTCCAAATAGAGCATCTTCCCTCTCAATGAATTCAACCGGGCTGTAGAGACTTGGACTTGGACTGGAATAATGATTTTCATCTTGTATGTCTTCACACAACTCGATCTCGATATCCTCAAAATTGAGCGTATTTTCCTCTTCCACTTCTTCACATAGTGAAACCATTTCTTCATCATAAATGGTCTCGTTCAGTTCACACAATTGAGACGACATTGTATGGTTTTGACGTAGTGAAATAGAATATGAAGTTCGTCTCTCAGGGCAAAACACTTTTATACTTTGTTCCGTCGATGAAGAGTGGGGGACTCGGTTTAGGAATTTATTAAAAACACATGTGTATACGCCCATCATTAGGAATCCGTCTAAACATCTTTTAAATAGTTATATTTTTTACGATGGAATAATTTATAGGTATTTTTATTGTTTGACATCTCTGTCGATAAAATATTTTTTACAATCATTTCTTCCTGCGATCTGCTTTGTTATGTTGTAAATAATATCTCGAGTGGCGTGATAAAATTTATCAGCGTCTGAATTCGCGTAGTACTTTAATCGTAAATCTGCATGTTTCCAGTACTCAAGAGGTGAAACCCCTTTCAGATTCTTCATGTCATAGACATCTATTTTGATGAGATGAGTTGCACTGACACCATCACCATCATTGGATGAGATATACGATAGACCTCCTTCAGTCGCTTGCGCTACCGTTGAAGAAATAGTAGTTCTCTTCTTTTTTTTTGGTTGTTCAAAAAATACATCTATATTGTTTTGCTCCATCATTTTGTTCTTTTTTGAAGCAGTCTTTTTATTATTTGACGCACAATCACTCGCATCTTGATCGTCTGACACATTGAGTGGATAGTAGTAATGTTTATAGGTGAATTCATCATTCTGCGAGTCCTGAAATAAAAAGATGATATTTCAACAAATAAAATTACATAAACTAATTAAATTAACTTCAATTTATAAAGTACTTGTTACAATTTATAAAAGTCCCATTACTAACGAATCAAGATGTTAGTTACAAAGTCAAGACAAATAAACTTTATTCAAAATTGGTACACTGTACACTTTTTGAACGTCAATTTAAGAACATGATATAATGGTGATAATTACTCACGAAAACTTAAAACTAAAAATACGAGGGTTTATTATCACCATGTCACAATATGGTCAAACCTTATAAATGATTATTTGAACTGTTGGCTTTTAGAGCAATTTAGGTATGTCCCTGGGTTTTGTCACTAAAAAATATTATAAGCTATCATTATTTAAATAATTGGTGCAATTACACACTTACCGCCATAATAAATATGTAGGTTCACAACACACTGACTCTACTACTCTACTACTGACAGCTAAGTAATATTTAAGACTTATTTTAGACTGAGATCCTAACGATGTCGCACTGAGTAAACTTGTGTTAGAAAAATTGAAATGTATCGTTCTTATACACATGCTCTTAGACGTGCAGCAACATGCTTGAACACCTGTTTTGCACCTGCGTGCAATATTTTTTCCTGTCTACATACCTCCCCGAAGATAATGGGATGATAAAATATAAAAGAGTAATAAAAAATCAGACAAGTTTGTGCGTGTCAAGGGGTTGGTGAGATCGTAAAATGCATAAATCTAATGGACAAAAAAATCGAACAGGTAGATTCGTGCATAGAGCTATAAATTATTCTATTATTAGGGTAAATTCTTTGAAACGTACAAGTAAGTTATGATGTAATTGCCTCGTTGGTCTTGTGATTAACATATTCGACTGCAGATCGCGAGGTCCCAGATTCGATTCCCAGGTCGGACAAATAATGTGTGTGTGTGTGTGTGTCTGTTCCCCCGTAGCGCTCAAACGGGTGAACCGATTTGAATGCGGTTTTTTTTTGTTTGAAAGGTGAATTAATTAAAAGTATTGTTAGCTATGTTTGATGAAAATCGATCCAAGATGGCCACCGCTACAAAATGACAGATTACATATTTTTCACAACTCTCTTAATAATTTTAACTATAAGGTCTAAACTAGGATAACATAGTCTTGTCGAGCCGGTCCGACAGCCGCAAGAGAGGGAGACATGTTTTTGTCGAGCCGGCTCGACAGCCGCGTTTCAAGAGTATGGGATGAAAATCGATCCAAGATGGCCGCCGCTACAAAATGGCAGATTACATATTTTTCACAACTCTCTTAATAATTTTAACTATAAGGTCTAAACTAGGATAACATAGTCTTGTCGAACCGGTCCGACAGCCGCAAGAGAGGGAGACATGTTTTTCAGCCGCGTTTCAAGAGTATGGGTATCAAATGAAAGGGCTTGACTAGTAGAATAGCAGTATGCAAATCCAAGATGGCGAATGTCAGGGGTTTTTAAATTTTCAATTTATACTTGTGAAATGAATTTATTGACAAACTGACCACCGTCAATAGGCGGTCTTATAATAGAGTGTGTCTTGGGTTCAATTCCTCAACATTTAAGTTCGAGTATATTTTCTTTGTAATTAATTAAATAGTGAATAATAAGAACTATAAAGGTTAGGTTAGTTGAAATTGAAATTGTTCGCATTGCTTGTATAACATACATTAGCTATTAATCATATTTAAATCTATAAATAAGTAAATATAAAATTCTATTTTTTCATTCATTATAATTATCATGAAATAACATGATAAACTCATAGCTCGTAATACACTTTTATATGAAGTCGGATAATAATGGAAACCATAGCAAAGCAAGAGTCCATAGTTGCCGAAGGGTCTGCTACCTGCGTACGGAGGGGTTGCCTGCCTCGGGTACCTGGCGCGGATGCGCTTTTGTCATGGACCGCATACCGGCAGATAGTCCCCGCGAGCGCACTTTTTTATGAACAATCTGATCAAATTGCTGTTCAATCGGCTTGGGGTGAAAACTGTCGGAATTTAGTTTTTTTATATAAGAATACACCAGTGGAAAACGTGTGGGGCTGTGCTGTTGAACCGGCCATACATACTACTAGCCTTTGATTCGGTGGAAACTTGGGCTGTATTGAGATCACTGCAGAGATGCCGGATCGACTATCGGTACATCCAAGCGCTGAAGTGTTTGTACGAAAACGCCACTATGTCAGTCCGTATACAGGACCAGAATACGAGGCCAATCCAATTGCAACGAGGAGTGCGTCAGGGAGATGTTATCTCCCCGAAGCTATTTACCGCAGCGTTGGAAGACATCTTTAAGCTTCTGGACTGGAACGGACTTGGCATCAACATAAACGGCGAGTACATCACTCACCTACGGTTTGCCGATGATATAGTCGTGATGGCAGAGACTCTGGGAGACCTCAATACAATGCTCAACGATCTCAGCAGAGTTTCTCAACAGGTGGGCCTAAAAATGAACATGAGTAAGACGAAGGTCATGTCTAATGCTCATGTTCCGCTCCACCCGATAATCGTTGAGAACTCTGCACTCGAAATTGTAGACGAGTACATTTACCTGGGACACACGATCCAGCTATACTTCGACTTTTAATTGTGTGCAGTAAAGTGAAGTTTCGTGGGTTGTCACTTTTTAATGAAACTAAAATAGGGATGGGGTACAAGTGATTGATTTGAATCATTCAATTATTTTATTAAAATTAAAGTTTATATTTTAAGTAATTATTATATTTTATAAACAAAGTTTACCTATATATATGTATATATATAAATACATATATCTTTAATGTTGGTTACGCTAGAATTCATGTATATTTTTAGTTATTTTTAATTTCACGAAAATTCGAATGCGTTCCTTAAATTCCTATCCATCCTATACCCGAACACAGCACTGAATTGCTGCGATACGAAGACGAGCGAGTGGAGCCGAGTTGGTTTTTGGAACTTCAATGTTTGATTCCGATGATTTCACTTCAAACACATATTTGTAAACGTTTCTAATCTAAAGTTTTTCATTGGTACTTAGATTCTTACGCGGTTTTTTTTATTAGGAGGTAAAAATGTACCCTCAGCATGCGATGTGCTAGGCTGAGCATTCATTTCTTTGTTTTATTCTGCTTAACAAAACGAAATGGTAAATTTAACAAAAATAGATAATGAAAACCAAACAACATTACAAAAACTTAACAATTGGTAACAAATACAACGCGCAGTAGGCAAAATAGAAATATTCATACACTCAGAACGTAAAAATGAAAATGGACAGTGAAAATGAAAATGTCGAATGACAAACGAAGAAAAATGGCGACAAATATTCGCCAAGTTGTCAACAGCGTCAACAGTAGCCTAAAACAGCGTAACCTCGGTCATCGGTATTTAAAAGAAACATAAAGAACCTTTTAAAGGACTGCCTGAAAATATTGTTTTCAGGGTTCATGTATGTTTGTATGTTGTACCAAAACTTCTATATGCCGGAACCAATTTTGATGAATAAGGTATCGTTAGAATTGTATTTCTTATTCTAGGTGGCATAGGCTAGTTTTATTTATAAAATTTAAAAAAAATATGGAAAAAAAATAATCAAAAATCAGATTATGTTCATAATCATCATCTATTTTTTTTATTCAACTACAAGTTAGCCCTTGACTTCGATCATTATACTTCTTACTTTTTTTTTCAATTAAAGTTCTAATTATTAATTGTATCAATAGGATGCGTTTGCCACAAAAAAGCCAAGATGACAAAATTGTTAATTTGGCTTTTATACGTAGGAGCCATTGATTTACTTAGTAGATAATACTAGTTTATGAAACGGTTGCATAATAGAGGTTATTAAAACACGAGTGTTAGTTTAAAAAACGAGCCGCAGGTGAGTTTTTAATAGTATTACACGAGTGTTTTAATACCTAATTATGTAGAGTTTCATACACTACTTTATATAAACTCTTAACTCATATCTTAAAATCCAAACCATAAAATCTTGGTAATATTTGTCGTGAGTTTTCCTTGATTTTACTGGCAAAAGATTGTTGGTCGGTGGCCAGGTGGAGTTAAATTCTCTTCAGTATCACTGCTAGACATTTTTCCGCGCAACAAAAATCACTTGCAAAGGTTTGGGTTACAAAAAAAAAAAAAAAAAAATTAAAAATTTAAATAATAGGCGCCAAAAACAATACGATTTCCCGCCATAGCTGAAAAAACCAGAACCCAGAGTCGTGACTCGACCAGACCTGTCAATAATGAAATAAAGTATAATGCAGTATTAGTAATAGGGTAACTTTGATAGCGGGATAATAATTGTAAGTAACAAAACTAAACACCCGCCATGGCTCAAAAATACCAGACCCCAGTGCCTGTACTATAATGTAGAAAAAATTATTTTATAACATTACTTTGCAATAATTTCCTAACAAAGTAGTGTTATAATGAACTTTTTAATTTTTTTTTAAATATTATAGATCTATGTGAATAAAGTAGTCCAATATGTGACACATTTTGATTTCTTAATCGGGATTTTAAGATATGAGAGTAGATAAATAAAATTATGATGATAATGAACGAGTAACTTTGAACGAAACTTTTGTGCATCAAATTGAATGAATTGAACGTATCACATCACTATAGAAATATGGTTGGCAACATTATTTTACGGAATGACATTAGGAAACGTCAGATTACTGCAGATAATTAAAAGTCGAACTATAGGTAGGTCCAATTTTGAGAAAGAGATCAACCGCCGAATCCAACTCGGCTGGGCAGCGTTCGGGAAACTTCGAGATGTCTTTTCGTCCAATATCCCTCAGTGTCTGAAGACGAAAGTCTTCGAACAGTGCGTGTTGCCAGTGATGACTTACGGATCTGAGACATGGTCGCTGACAATGGGCCTCATAAGAAGGCTCAGGGTCACTCAGCGGGCGATGGAGAGAGCTATGCTCGGAGTATCCCTGCGGGATCAAATCAGAAATGAGGAGATCCGCAGGAGAACCAGAGTTACCGACATAGCTCGTCGAGTCGCGAAACTGAAGTGGCAATGGGCGGGGCACATTGCTCGAAGAACCGATGGACGTTGGGGTCCCAAGGTGCTTGAATGGCGACCTCGCACCAGTAAACGAAGCGCAGGTAGACCCCCCACTCGTTGGACAGACGATCTCAAGCGAGTCGCTGGCAGCCGCTGGAGTCAGGCGGCACAAGATCGTGTGCTGTGGCGATCCTTGCAAGAGACCTATGTCCAGCAGTGGACGTCTATTGGTTGAAACGAACGAACGTCCTACCTCGGAGTATAAACTCAAATCGTACCAAGTTTCATTCGAATCCATCCAGTAGTTTCGGTGTGATGCGCGGCCAAGGTACAGAGTTACAGACAGACAGACAGACAAAAATGAAAAAAATTACAGTTTTGGCTTCAGTATCGATTATAGAGTGCCCTCCAAAAGAAATTTTCAAAATATCTTTAATGTACAGAATTGGATCCGTAAAGCTTGGTTTACACACATTAAGTTGTCAAGTAGTTAACTAAATTTTAACTAAATTTTAAGTGAAATAATGCATGTAAACTAGGTGACTAGAGATGCTATTTCGCGCGGAAAAGTGTTATTCATTGAAAATTTCATTGTTAATTTCTTCTGTGACTTCACTGAGCACTTATAAAATTACAGAGATTATTATTTCATGCACTTCGCTGTTCATCTCGGTATGAACTTGAGAGCTTTACTAAATTACTTGTCTGGTTTCGTGAAAACGCTTACTTAGAATTAAGTCGCTTAAAATGAAGTTAAAATTTAGTTAACTACTTGACAACTTACTATGTGTAAATTAACCTTTACAGTTTTATTATATTATAGAAGATAGACAGATAGACTGCTTTTGAAGTTCGATGAAACGATACAGCGACACCAAAATCCTCTTTTGCGTACCAGGAGTCCATAAAATGTTTCGTAAGTTTCACTTTTACCGTATGTAAATTGCACACAGACACTTTTTTTTTTAAATATAGATGAACTGTAAACTTTTTGAGCGATATAACTTGTAACTCTAGTCTCCTCAAAAATTAAGTACCTACTTACCTAATATGGCTCAATGACTTGGCAGTGGATTTTCCACGAGACGCGATGCGACGCCCATCTTCACTATACTATCACTTTAGACGTCTCGGAAATAATTCTATTTGAAAGTACATAATATACTATACAAATTTAAATTAAATTGATGTGTCTGTCTGTGAGTTCGAAATAACCACTTAGTTCAATTAATATAATCGAAACATGATTATTAATTGAATTAAGCGGTCACGATTATTAATTGAACGATAGCATAATCTCAACACACGCTTATAATATTTTTGTCTGTCTTCTTTCCGGGCTAATCGTCGAAACGGCTGAATCGCTTTTCACATGTAGCTTGAGAATTTATATACAAGCAGTGATCTATATTATTATTTTTAAAGATTGAAAATAATATTATTCTTTTTAACCATATAACTTACTAAACTTTTGGACGTTGGTGTTTCTTATAATGAGCAGAGATTTAGACGCGATCTGTTCACGTTCCAGGCAAGGACGGCTCGAAGGTGACGACCGTGGTGGCGACGCCGGGGCAGGGCCCCGACAGGCCGCAGGAGGTGAGCTATGCCGACATGAAGCTCATCGGCAACGGCAGCTTCGGCGTCGTCTACCAGGCCAAGCTCTGCGACACCGGCGAGCTCATCGCCATCAAGAAGGTGCTCCAGGATAAAAGGTTTAAGGTACTTGCATTGGTCTGCCTCTTCGTCTGACAGACGTCCGCCGCTGGACATAGGTCTCTTGTGGGGAATTTCACATGCCTCGGTCTCATATTATGAAAGCTCAGTCATTCAGCGTTCGATGAAGAGCGTACGACCGCCCGTATACGCTCGGTCGTTCTCCACAATATGATCAAATCGGAAATGAGGACATCCATAGAAGATCAACAGATAGACGTCCACCATTGGATATAGGGCTCTTTTTGGGAATTTCACATGCCTCGGTCTCGATCCGCCTTATATTCCACGGCCCCCAGCGATTAGTAGAACAGTGCGTGTTGCCAGTCAACTCATAACATACGGCTCTGGGAAATGTTAGCTGACTTTGTGCCTTATATAAAAGCTCAGAGTCATTCAGCGGGCGATGAAGAGCGTATAGCTCTGTACGCTCGGTCGTTTTCCACATGACCAAATCAGAAATGAGGCGATCCATAGAAGATCAATAGATAGACATCCACCATTAGACATAGGGCTCTTTTTGGGAATTTCACATGCCTCGATCTAGAGCGTCTTATATCCCGCGGCCCCCAGCGATTAGTAGAATATTGCGTGTTGCCAGTCAACTCATGACATACGGCTCTGAGACATGTTAGCTAACTTTGGGCCTATGATAGCTCAGAGTCATTCAGCGGGCGATGAAGAGCGTATAGCTATACACTCGGTCGTTCTCTCCATGATCAAATCAGAAATAAGAGGAGATTCATAGAAGAGCTAGGTAACTCACATATAGCTCGATGAGTCGCGAAGCTGAAGTGGCAATGGGCAGGGCCGTTTATAACCAATAATCCATATTAAAAGCATATTTCAAGGGTCGTATTTTGGTATGAAATTATCCTTTAAGGTCAGGGATTTGTGTTTAGGTAAATTTATTGTGTGGACTGTTTTAATCTGTATTATTAATTTGCAGAAAATGATTTTAAATGCATTATTATGGGATGTTGGAGGACATACTGCGGACGATATCAAAATATTCATACCTTATATATTTATTTTGGTTAACAATTTTTGTTCGTTTTCAATATTACAGAATCGAGAACTGCAAATTATGCGACGACTGGAGCATTGTAATATTGTCAAATTGAAATATTTCTTTTACTCAAGCGGAGAAAAGGTAACTACTTACGTATCATTATGCACTATTTAATAACAATTACTAAGTGGCTCTCCACGAACTAAGACCTCCTAGAAGTTCGTACCTTAAGACGTAGAATGATTTATACTAAGGGAACAATGGATTGAATTCGTAGTTAATGTTTAAACCTTAGTTAATAATTGAAACTCTCCATAACAGGTAGGAGTAGGTTACCTAGGTACAAAAACCGAAAATATCGGGAGTTTCTGTCAAGAATTTCAATAGCTTTAAGTTGGCGATGTTGGAACCGCGTCTTTGCCGTAGAGAACACGTAAAGTCATCGGTCTGCGTCTGATCCCTCTCATCTCATCCAACTATGAGAGTAAGGGAATAAAGAGTGCACTTGTGTTTGCGCACATACTTGCACTATGATAGCTCCTGCGTAGGTGGTTAGTCTCTTTGAAATTGGCCGCCGTGGCCCGAAATTCGGTCGGGAGGACATTATTATTATTACTTAAGTTTATTTCTTACTGCTCCGCGCCGTTACGGAATTTTTTACAGCTATTTTATTTTTAAGAATTTGATTATAGGATTTAACTGTCTATAATAACATTGCTAAACAGTTGTCTCGCATTTCTACAAAATGGCATTGATGTATTGTTAAGTTTTGGCAAAGAGAAACTTTTACAAGAAAAAAGCGTAATTAATTTTATTTCTATTTGATAATTGATTTTAAAATTTTATTTAAAGTATTTACTACTTAACTACAGGATATAACTGAAATAATCTTAGGCGATGTATATAGCTTTTAATGTTAAGATGTTTTTAAAATGGACCCGGGATTTAGGTCTAAAACCGGCGAGAAATCGTCAAATATTGAAGTAAAAAAAAAACCAGTTTTGCTTTCTTTAAAAAGTTATTTTCAAGTAGGTATAGCTCTTTTCCCCTCCTTTGTTTGAATTAGCGCCCCCGTCAAATATAGTATTTTACACTTAACTTTTTCATGCAATTTTCGGCTTTGGGCTACCGATTAACATATATTTATCGTTTTGTTTTGAAGTAATAATGGTCATTAATTCAGAGGGTCTATTATCTAAAAATTCACCGCTGATTCGCCGACACTCTCGCTATTGGGTAAAACGCATTGTCGCATAAAGAATGCCATAAATTCAACCAATGACCACAATTGAGATTGTAGCAATGATTGATGTAGCTTTTAGACATTGGGTCGACTAAAGATATAAAGGTCTGAATAGACAGACAGATCGACTAAACTCATTTAGTTGGAGACCTTGTTTCGCTCGGTTAACTTAATGTTTGATTTCAGTCAAATACCTGTATTTTAATTTGTTTATTCCTATTATTATGTGATGCTAATAGTTCAGTTAATCAGTGTGTAATTTGTATGTTTTATTTGGGGAAAGATGGCAGTGCCCGACGCCGTTAGCTCTCTGCTAAATGCAATGCAGTCTCTAGAAGTCGCAGTATGTCTAATGAACAAATAAATTTTTTTAAGCTAGCGTGCTAACGCACATCTAGGACTCTCTGGCTAGGGTTACCGATTTACATTTTGAATGACTACTTTGCTCGTATCCTTAATACATTTAGCTTAGCCGCACATTAACAGACCAACCGCGAAAACAGTACCTACTCGTGTTTTGGCTATCAGCTATCTTGTTTACTGGGACGAAAGACAGGCTGCTCGAGTGCAAAAGCTCTTCTAGGCTCGACCATTGCGAAGGGCAATGTATCGGGCTTGTGTCGCATTTTGCAAAACGGTATTATGTATTTATGGTCCGCGGGCTTTTAATAAGATTGTAATGTGCGCGCTTGGCCTTTACAAATGAATTTTCATAAAATATCGGTCGGTGACCTTATAACTTTATAGTCAAAAGCAACTCATTATCATGTCATTAGTCAAGCTCTTGTTTTGTTTTGAATCGACTCAAGCTCGAAAATATCATTATCACTTTTCTTCCGTACATCGGATTTTGCTTGTGTTTTTTTGTTTTTTATGTTGTTTTAAGTTTTCATTTTCATTCTCGCACTCTGCTTTGAATAAATCACTATAAAAGTAATTTTCGAATAATTATTAATAATTTTTATTTGAACTCATGGTTATGATATGCCGAATGTTTCGCAAATTATCCATAATATCATTTATTCATAATTGTCGAACTCACCCTTTTGAGTTTTTTGAAATGATTACGCTGTACTTAATCATTAATTTTAGTGTTTTTAATTTACTGTTCTTTTTTTTTTTTGTTATGAGTACGTTATAAACACGCCTAGTTAGTAACTAATGAAGGATGATGCAGTCTAAAATAGGATGCGCTTTGAAGACAAGTTGTATTCCCTCGTGGGGATTGTTTATTAGAATCGTACCAGTGAAGATATATTCTTTGTATATTTATGTAACGTTATAAAAGAGTTGAAATATTTTACAAGTGGTATTTTTTGTGATGAAGTGAGTCCAGTTAAAGACTGAAAATATTTCATGCCCAAAGATACTGTTATGTTCAATCCGCTGGAACTCGTTCCCAACATTCGATGTTGGTATGATCTGCAAAGTTTGTGATCTCCAAACCAGGCCTCAAATCTCGAATTGGTGTTATCGAATAATTACACCATTAATAATAACCTATGTTAAAAGGTGATAACCAAATCTTGGCCAGACCAGGGGGGTTATTCTGTAACTTAGTTAGCAACTGAAAATGGTTGCCAACGAATTAATTCGATATACATTGCTGTTTTAATGTGTGAAATGAAATCACTGTTTATATTTTTCACACATTAAAACAGAAATGTATATCGAACTAATTCGTTGACAACCATTTTCAGTTGCTAACTAAGTTACATAATAACCCAGCAGATCTGGACCAGAAATACAAACGTGGATTTCATAAAATGGACCATATATGAAACTTTTATACAAAATAAATATTTCATATAATATCAATAAGTAATTTAAAAAATCCTACACGGAATTTTTGCATAATCTCAATAGAATTAAATTTTACCCGACCGTTGTGAGTACAAAACTGATCGTGACAATCGAATAAATTATTTTTTGTGTCGCACTGACAAAATACCGAATTGGCTACGATTTCATTCTAAGTATTATGAAATATGTACTAAAATTCTTTACAAAATGAACGACCTTACAAGGAAAATATTGTTTTGTTGACGATTGAAAATAAATATTTGATAGGAAACTATACTCAAACGACAACGAAATGGTTTGGTTTGAATCATTACGGAACTGAAACTAGTTTATAAGTTGATGCGTTTTTTGTAAAAAATCTTGTACACTCAAGTATTCGACGAAATAATAAAGCAATAACTAAACTCAGCTCACGTAAATGGTTCAAGGTCAAGATTTTTGTCCATATCCAGTTCCTGTACACGCCAAAACCTTTGGACGCGCGCCAATTTTGATCTGTTAGTCAGTTATTATATTCTACGCGCTAAAGCTTGGTTTACATGTTTACACATTAAGTTGTCAAGTAGTTAACTAAATTTTAAGTGAAATAATGCATGTAAACAGTGAATTTAGTAATAAGTTGCAAGTTAAAATTTAGTATGCAAGTAAACAAGTAGAATAGAATTTTGTCTATTTTTCGGTTAAGTAGCCGCGCCCTCCGCACCCCGCGCAACCCCCGCCGGTGACTAGAGATGCTATTTCGTGCAGAAAAGTGTTTTTTCATTGAAAATTTCATTGTTAATTTCTTCTGTGACTTCATTGAGCACTTATAAAATTACAGTTTATTATTTCATGCACTTCGCTGTTCATCTTGGTATGAACTTGAGAACTTTACTAAATTACTTGTCTGGTTTCGTGAAAACGCTTACTTAAAATTAAGTTAAAATTAAGTAAACTACTTGACAACTTAATATGTGTAAATCAGGCTCTTCAACCAGTATTCGCGTAAACATGTCCTCCGTTTTTATTTGTATACAAAAAATAGAACTCTGAGTGTTTTCCTTTTCAAATTGTAGTTGGTTCGTGAGGTTTTTTGCGACCATTTATTATGAAAACTTAACTTACTGTATAATTTTATTCTTGTTTTATACTTGGTTACACTAAGTCGAGAGGTTGTTGTAAATTGTCTTAACTATGAGTTGTATTTTGCCTCTTGGCAAAACCCTGGTAGTATTTATTTGTATTCATGATATATATTAGTCTTAAAGAAGATTCTAATTGGGATCTGCCTACCATACTCTTGCCGGAATCGATTGAAAAAGTTTGATGCATTTTGGGACCAGTTAGTACAATTCAATAAAATTGATGGAAGCTTTAATTCGTTCCATTCCTTTTTCTTTGGTTCTTGAGTTGAGACTCGATTTAAACTCGAAAGTGCACTTCTCTCTATCTACCAGAAATCTACATTTAGGTACAAGGAATACCAAAAACTATGATTCATCCGGCATACGTTAGCGTGACTTTCCGAGTCCCACAATATTTTGTATAACATTCATCCACTTCAACAGGCCCAAAGAGTTATATTCACATAATTATATTGATCATGTGATATTTTTTATTTTATAAGATTAAGTGCCTGTTTCACCACCTGCTGATAAGTGTCGGATAGCTTATTCAACACTTTTGTCTTTGTTACTTGACATAAAGTGAGAAAGTGACAAAACTTTCATTTAGGCTATCAGACACTTATCAGAAGGTTGTGCAACAGGCCCTAAGTATTTTTGAAGAGCATCGAAAATTACAAAAGTTAAAAAATAATCATATAATATTCTCGTAAAATATAAAATATGGGTTAAATTTTTCTAATATTTTGTGCCTTTCTAAGGCCAGGGACGAATTAGCTCGGAATTTCTCTTCGCAATTTTATCTGTGTAGATATGACGCATCCCTAACATTTCAAGGATGTCACATTGCATCGGAATCCCTTGGGCGTATCTAAATTTTTCCTTGGCCTAATATTCAATTATCATACATATAAAAGTAATTAGATTTAATAATTGTTGTACATAAATTGTATTGTATAAAGGGATAGTGTTGTTATAATAAAGGTTCTATTCACAGAAAGACGAAGTGTACCTGAATTTGGTGCTGGAGTACATACCCGAGACTGTGTATAAAGTCGCACGTCACTACTCCAAAGATGAACAAACCATACCAATTAGTTTTATAAAGGTGAGCTGTACGGTTAGTCTTAAGATTTTACACATATAAATAGTTTTGCGACTCGTTTGCTCACTCGTTTTAAGAAACTGAACCGAACTGAACTCTTAATATAAAGTCGTAATTCCATAGTTCGAATATGTATTTTACAACATTTCTGCTTGGGGCGCTCGCTGTGTTCGAATGCTCAATGTATTGGCGAACTCAAACCTTAATACAAGCCATTTTAGGTCCATTTTACTCTGAAATCGATCAATAGTATACTACAAAGTTTTGGAGTGCTCCAAACTTAGACTTAAGCACTCTGAACATTTTGTTGGTTTAGTCAACAAAGGTTAACAACTGTGAAGGGCTTCTTTTGTTCATGTCAGAAGAATACATTGTCAGTCTCACACAAAAAATAAACTAGAAATATATATAGGTGATGCCCGCGATTATGTTCGCCTGGATTTAGGTTTTTAAAAATCCCATGCGAACTCCTTAATATTCCGAGGTGAAAAAGTATTCTAGTTTCCTCAGGATGCAAGCTCCTTGCTAATTTTTTTTCGAAATCGATTCAGAGGTTAAATTGTAAAAAAAGTAACAGACAGGCAGAGTTCCTTTCGCATTTATAAAACTAGTAGGAATTGTACAATTATTAATAATATTCCAATATAACAATTTTTTTCAAAAGATCCTTTTTTTTGTAATTTTGCAAAAATGTTAGTTATTTTTACAATATCCAAAAACATTCTGTCCTTTAGTTAGTTTAGATAGCTTGTCTCATCTATACTAATCTATACTAATATAATAAAGCGGAAGAGTTTGTTTGTTTGAACGCGCTAATCTCAGGAACTACTGGACCGATTTCAAAAATTCTTTCACCGTTGGATATGTACGTGATCCTTGAGTGCTATAGGCTATATATGTACCACGGGCGAAGCCGGGGCGGACCGCTAGTAAGTCATACAAATGCCGCACGGTCTAACGAACAACTTGAAGTTGCTCGCTAACCTCTCGACCGTTGCCAACTTCATCATGTCGTTTTTCACTCTCATCATTTGTTTATAACGCACCTAAAGAAGTATATGTTCTATAACAAAATTCCACAAGCAATTTACAAGCCTTTACACAAGTTTAAGAACTCTGTTAAAAGTATGGTCATAAAAAAAGCTTATTATACAATTGAAGATTATATAAACGATAAAAAAGCATGGATTTAACTCGTTCCAGCAATGCGCGAGACGGCATTTCAATCATGTACTTACATAAATCGTTATATTGTTATTTTTAAAAGAGCAACCTCCGAGTTTCTTACTGGTTCTTCTCGGTTGGAACGGCATTCCGAACCAGTGGTAGATTCAATTGACGATTCAAAAGTACTTGTAAAAGTTTATTTGAATAAAAAACTTTTCTATTCTATTCTATTCTATAAGTGTCGTCACTGACTCGTGCCGTGGTTCCACAGCTGTACATGTACCAGTTGTTCCGAAGCCTGGCGTACATCCACTCGCTGGGCATCTGCCACCGGGACATCAAGCCGCAGAACCTGTTGCTGGACCCCAAGACGGGCGTGCTCAAGCTGTGCGACTTCGGCTCGGCCAAGCACCTGGTGCTCAACGAGCCGAACGTGTCCTACATCTGCTCGCGGTACTACCGCGCGCCCGAACTCATCTTCGGAGCTATCAACTACACTACTAAAATCGGTGAGTTCCACGTACAGCGGACGCCATTGCGCTATAGACTACACTACTAAAATCGGTGAGTTCCACATACAGCGGACGCCATTGCGCTATAGACTACACTACTAAAATCGGTGAGTTCCACGTACAGCGGACGCCATTGCGCTATAGACTACACTACTAAAATCGGTGAGTTCCACGTACAGCGGACGCCATTGCGCTATAGACTACACTACTAAAATCGGTGAGTTCCACGTAAAGCGGACGCCATTGCGCTATAGACTACACTACTAAAATCGGTAAATTCCACGCAAACCGCAAGACGCGTCGCAATAGTCTGTTCAAAAAGAGAATCGGCATGGCCAAACAGTGAACTAACGCGCTATGGTATTGTACTTGTTTTGCCCGCTTAACAAAAGCACAGCAGCGCCCTCAAATCCCACGCCGATTCTCTTTTTGAACAGACTCAGTGGGCGTACAGAAGGGAGGGAGCCGGCACGAAAATGCGTGAGTTCCCTCTCGCGCCTCAACTCAGGAACGAATATTTAAGATTAGTGTTACCTATTCCATGATTCATATTTTACTATTTGTTTCTGGCATACGTTGCAGTGCCACGTAAATATGGTTTAGGAACGCATACAACAAACAAACAAACAAACAAACATTCATTTTTATTAATATAACATTCACGGCGAGATCTAGTAGGTGAATAAGGAGCCGCACGTCATTGGTTTCAGTTTTTGATTTCACGGCGACCTGACTTACTCAATGCACTATATTCTGTTCACTTCGTAACCTGGCGTGTTTCTCGGACTCGTTTTGGTACCGTTACCACCATTTCACCATTCACCATTTCACCATTTTACCACTATTACCTCACTTCTATGTACTTGTAAAATTGACGTTCAAAAAGTGTACAGTGTACCTACCAATTTTGAAAAAAGTTTATTTGACTTGGACATCAGAGCCGTACTGTTTTGATCGACAGATCGGCCAAATATCGTAGACATAAATCTTTCCGGACTGTCTCAAACCGATTCCGCGTCGATGAAAATGGGGAGACCCAATTTGATTGGATTTTGATGAACCAATAACGAGGATTGTTGAATGTAATGTTTGCAGACGTGTGGAGTGCGGGGTGCGTGGTGGCGGAGCTGCTCCTGGGCCAGCCCATCTTCCCCGGGGACTCGGGCGTCGACCAGCTCGTCGAAATCATCAAGGTTTTTGTGAACTTATTTTTATTAAAACTTAAGTTTTATTAAACTAGCTGTTCCCGGCATGCGTTGCAATGCCACGTAAAGTACGGTTTAGGAACGCATAGAGAACAAACAAACAAACATTCATTTTTTTATAGATTTTTTAGGCCGGGAACCTTTGCGGGCGTATGCAGAACAACTCACCTAAGTTTCATCATAATCGGATGAATAGTTTTACAGACAAACATTGATTTTTATTTGTATAGATATTATTAATCTAATAATAACTTTTTGATGTTCCGTTACAAAAAGCCATACTGAGTTACGTTAAGATCAGTTCAGAGGTTGGTTCCCGATATGTTTTAGCCTGTTCACGTCTCCGCGACGCAATCTATCTCCATGCCAAATTACGTCAAGAATGATTCAACAGTCGAGTCGTAAAATGGGTTACTTTCGCATTTATAATATTACTTAGTATGATAAGCAAGTACCTAATAGTCATCATCATCATCATCATCATGATCAACCCATTACCGGCTCACTACAGAGCACGGGTCTCCTCTCAGAGTGAGAAGGGTTTTGGCCATAGTCTACCACGCTGGCCAAGCGGATTGGCAGACTTCACACACCTTTGAGAACGTTATGGAGAACTCTCAGGTGTGCAGGTTTCCTCACGATGTTTTCCTTCACCGTTAAAGCAAGTGATATTTAAATACTTAAAACGCACATAATTCCGAAAAGTTAGAGGTGCGTGCCCGGGATCGAACCCACAACCTCCGATTAGAAGTCGGTCGTCCTAACCACTAGCCTAGTGGTTAGGTCGTCCTAACCACTAGGCTAGACTATCACAGCTTTTTACAATTAAATTAAATTTTGAGCCAATTCAATGTACAACAATGGTTTCGTTTTCGATAGGTACTAGGCACACCGACGCGGGAACAAATACGCGAGATGAATCCCAACTACACAGAATTCAAGTTTCCACAAATCAAAAGTCATCCCTGGGCAAAGGTAAGTTATATTGAAACATTTTTTTCTAATTATATTCATAAAGGATACTTCAATGTTTCATAGTCTTAAATTAACTGAAGTGACAAGAGGCGGGGCACATAGTTCGAAAAACTGTCAGACGTTGGGGTCCCAAGGTGTTCGAATGGCGACCCCGCACCGGCTAATACAGCATCGGAAGACCCAACTTAAGATTATCCGACCCCAACTAGGCGGGCGGATAATCTTAAGTTGGTCGCTGGGTCTCGCTGGATACAAACGCAACAAGATCGCGTTCTGTGGCGATCCTTGTAAGATACCTATATGTCTGGCTGTTAACGTATATCGGTTAAGACGACGAGTGAAGTCAGTGGGAAGTGTTGAGCAGTGCCTGTTATCATTTGAATTTGGTAATATGTAGTTGCAATCCAATGGTCTTGCGGTTAAAACAGTCAATCTGTGGATCCGTGACCCATGATCAAAATACCATACTACATAAGACTCCACAGAACACAATTTGTCTTAGAACAAATTTGCGTGTGATTATTGATTTTGGCATGTGAAAGGCTGTCCGTTAGACCTGTGGGGTTATGCCGAGTTTGTACATTGCGGCAACGTTCATCGAATTCATGGAATTTCGATCGAAAATATATAAATTCAAAATAAAATAGACCTGAACTGCCTTGTTTTAAGGTTTGAGTTCGTCCATACATTTACAGCCACCGTCCCAAGCGGATTTTCAAAATGAAAATTTGAAGTATGAATGTAAGACTTTAAATTAAGAGCCTTTGGGTCCATTTTGCACTGATAGTGTAGTTTTTCGATATTTGAAATTTAATAAGTGTTGTCGAGATGTACAAGCTTGGTATAACCCTACAGAGATTGACTGTCTGCGGCGGTATTGAGATGTACTGTTATCCTAGTAGAGTTGACGCCGAACAATTAATATTCGTCTCTGAGCTTCGTGCGAGAGCGAACTCGCGCAGGTTCGTGCTAGCTTCGTCTCTTTCTGTCCGTCCACTGATATCTAAAATATGCTATTCCGACGCGCCTTGCGGTTATATTCAGAGGCGAATATTTGTTTGACGTTAACTATAGTATAGTACATCTCATTCAGGCCATACCATTGGCAGGCCGTAGACAGTCAATCTCTGGAGTGTTATGTCGAGTCTGCACATCTCCACAACACTATTAGATTTAGAATATCTTATAAAAACTACAACATCAGAGCAAAATGGACCCAAAGCCACTTATTTTAAAGTCGTGCATTCACACTTCCAATTGTCATTTTGAAAAATTCAGGTCTATTTTATTTTGAAGTTATTGTGCTTCGATTGAAATTCGATGAATTCGATCAACATTGTCGCAATGTAATACTTCATTATACACAACGGCTCGTGGTTGCAGTACATGTTGCAGAGAATGACGATGCCCAAGTCTGCCACTGACCACCAGCGCATCCGAGTAAGATCACGATATATGACTGAACTAAATGCCTCCATGCCTTTTTGTCCTGATAAATAAAAATGTCTACCAATTTAATAGTATTAATGTATTATAATTATCATTTTATGTATTAATCTTAAAGGAGTGTATACTACGTTAAAACGTAAAGTTCAGTTTAGATCATAAACGATTCTAACGATTACATATATTTCATTTGAGGTAAAACAAGTTAATATTGCATAAAATCAATGCAGGTAATAACGAAAGCCAAAGTTAAATACATATTTTTGTAGTTTTTTATATATTTTTTCAATAATAACCAATATCTAAAAAGTGATAGTTATTATTTTATTACGAACTGTTGAATTGAGTAATGTTGATGAATAATTTAAATAAAATTGCTAAACAAATGCATGAAAATATATAAAAACGTCTCTATAATATAACATATAAAGAAAAACTGTTTTGGGTGAACTCATTTTTCTTAATGCTTGAATATTTCATTATTCCCTCGGGAGATGAAGGCATTTCGTGGATCCAATTTATTCGCATCATGACAGTAATTTTCTATTAAAAATTAAAAAAATAAATATAATGTAAACCAGTATGTTTTCGGTTTAATAACGATAATTTAATTATTGATACATGTCAATGTTAATCATTGTTTTTAACTGAGCTTTCAATGCACAAAATTCGCGTAGCGTAGACGGGCTTTGGAGCGCTTTAAGATTCTAAGCCCGTAGTAGGCGTAGAAAAAGCTTAATGTAATTAATTCCATGTTACATATTTTCTTAGTTTTTAGGGTTCCGTAGTAAACAAGGAACCCTTATAGTTTCGCCATGTCCGTCCGTACGTCCGTCCGTCCGTCCGTCCGTCCTCGGTTAATCTCAGAGACTATTAGTGCTAGAAATCTGTAATTTGGCATGGGTATAAATATTAATCACGCCGACAAAGTGGTGAAATAAAATTTTGATAAAATTTTTTTTTAGGGTAGCTCCCCCACATGTAAAGTGGGGGTGAATATTTTTTTCTCGTCTACCCCATAGTGTGGGGTATCTTTGAATAGGTCTTTTAAAAATACTGTGGGTGTGGGAACATCATTTTTCGATTTCTAGATCCGTTTGTAAAATATGATGTTTTAAAGTGCTAATTTATATTAGAGTCAAGTGTGTCCCCCCCCCCCCCTTAATCAGCCAAATGGCAGTATATAGGAACTTGAAAAAATTCACAGCAGTACAGTATATATAATCAGTTTTAAAGGAAAACTATCATGGCTAAGTAGGGTTCACAGGTTAAGGAGTTATATCTGTTTTTCGAGGATTGTGACTACGGAACCCTACAGTGCGCGTGACCCGCCACGCACTTGGCCGGTTTTTCAAATAATATCGTTGTGCAAATAAATTGTCAGTCTGTTACGGTTCCAGCCTTCGGCATGTGTTAACTAAAAGGTTACACTAATTGGTTTATTGCGTAATGTTTTGTCGGTGTGCCGGTGTTCAGTGTGCGTACTTGCGTCTTGCCCAGCTACGAGAGTGCAGTTTTTCATTTTAAAAAGTCGCCACCCGTACCGTTAACAAAGGCCCTTCAGTTTACAGAACTTACACTGAAACGGCACTTCTCATCATTACGTCAAAAGCCGCTAATTGTCTTCTAACAATTAACAGTGTAAATAGATTTCGCCATCATCAAATCGATAACTCACTTCCGAAGCGTAACAAATCAGAAACAGGTTCTTACGATATATTTGGATATGTATATGGATAATCATTTAAACCATTTCTCATACCTATTTGAAACTCTCTGAATTTTCGACTCGTTACACTTTGGAACCGAGATATCGAAATCAAATCATCATTAAAATAATGTTTAATATTCATGGATGGGTATGTTCTTCGGCGAGACAACAGTGATGTGGACCGATGTGGAACGGTGCGGTTGCAGGTGTTCCGATCGAAATCATGGTCACTTAAATAATGTGTAATATTCATGGATGTGGGGATGTTCTTCGGCGAGATAATTGCGATGTGGAACGGTGCGGTTGCAGGTGTTCCGATCGAAATCATGGTCACTTAAATAATGTGTAATATTCATGGATGTGGGGATGTTCTTCGGCGAGATAATTGCGATGTGGAACGGTGCGGTTGCAGGTGTTCCGATCGAAATCATGGTCACATAAATGATGTTTAATATTGATGAATGGTGATGTTGAGCGGTGAGTTCGGACGCGGTTGCAGGTGTTCCGCGCGTGCACGCCGCCGGACGCCATCTCGCTGGTGTCGCGGCTGCTGGAGTACACGCCGGGCACGCGGCTGTCGCCGCTGCAGGCGTGCGCGCACAGCTTCTTCGACGAGCTGCGCGAGCCCAACGCGCACCTGCCCAACGGCCGCCCGCTGCCGCCGCTCTTCAACTTCACCGACTACGAGCTCGCCATCCAGCCCTCGCTCAACGACTTCCTCAAGCCGCGCGCCGCGCCGCCCGCGCAGCCGCCCGCGCAGCCGCCCGCCCAGCACCAGGACCACGACGCGCAAGGTACAAGTACATACCTACCTACCGCGAGTTGCGACATTACAAACGTGCGATCCAACACACAGGCCTTATCGAACTTGAACCTGATTCCGTGGTGTTGTGTGTAACAATAATAAAGGATTTGTCGATAATCGATACAGGTTATAAAGAGCGAGGGAGAGCCCTCACAACGCTATGACCTGTCAGCTTTATGACTCAATTCGCACGTTTGTAATGTCCCAACTATAGCTCTTTCTTACTATTCATTCTAAAAAATGGGTTTAAGTGACGACGAAATAGTCCAGCCCGGCCTGTGTTTATTTTCAATTCGGCATCGACAGTCATACGAGCGATATGTTTTTCGGCAGGTGAGAACTCAGCGAGCGGGCCGAGCGGCGGTTCCCCCGGCGCGTCGTAGACGGGCCCGCAGCCGCCCCCCGCCCCCGCCCCCGGCCCCCGGCCCCGGCCCGCCCCCGCCCGCACGGACAGCACATCGCCCGCGGAGCGAGCGACCGACGCGCTCGGAGGTGCCGTGCATGCTTTTGGTTTTCGACGAGGATTCCTAGTGGGCGCCGTTGAATCGTATTCGTTTTGTAGAATGTCACTTCGCGAGGCGGTCGCGCTCGGCCAGCATTCGGGCGCTCGCCGCTCTCCCGTCGAGAGACGCATGCTACTATGCGATAGTACTCGCGATGCGTAACAGGTGTTCTCTCGGCGAGCGAGCCGATCTCGAGTGAGAAGGGTGCCCGAATCCGATGTAGATCCCTGAGCCGTCGCGACGCGATCGATTTGTACTTTTGTAAGCTCGAAACCCTCACTCGTGTACATACCTTATCGCTGTGTTATGACTCGCGCCGACCGACGGATCGACGTATGAGAGATCGTTTCGTCGCGACCGTTTGTAAACTCTTGTATTTTTTTCTTGTGTGCCGTTTATGCCCTGGTACGTTTCCGCAATCCACGGGAGGTATCGCTCGTTAGGATGCCGCCGCGCTCCGCTTGGCCGCGTATGTAATCAGTAGCAAGTTCAGTAGCGCGTAGTATTCGCCGACGGATGGTGCGACGCGCTCGCGTCCGTAGACGAACGCCGATGTAACATTTCGTTGCATAAATAACGAGCATACTTGTAAATTTTTATAACTAGCATAAACTGATCTCTCAAGATAATTTTAATATTTAACGATGTTTCAGATTATTATTGTATTTGTATAAACAATTCGAAAAATAAAAAAATTTTAGATTTACTAAATATTTGTTTATTCTTGCAACTTTACATTAGTATTTTTTATTGAAGTGTATCTATATTCCGCGCTGCATAAATGTAATGTATTTAATAGCACCGTCTATGTCCTATTGTAACGTCATAGTTTTTCGATAATAATAATAATAATAATGTATTCTATTATTCTATAAATGATATTTCTGCTATGTAAAAATTGTCATTGAGAACACATTGATAGTAGTCATCTATGAAAACTATAATAATATTAAAGTAATAATTAAATTCATCGTCATAGTTTTTAAGTATTTGAGCAATTTAATTTCGCACTCGGGAGTCGCCGTACAGTTATTAGAAGGTAACGAAGCATCTAAATGTAGAATAACAAAAGTGTTTTATTCATGGTTTTAGATGTAGCCTTAACGCGTAATCTTCGGTGTAAAAAAAACGTTCGCATCGTACCTTTTAAGAGAGCACCTCTTGCACAGATTAGAGCGCTGGAAACATAACAAGATCCCGTGAATACGTAACTAAACAATACTAGACTATTAAATACGAAATTAAATGTAATCACATCTCGATATAAAACGCATTAGCGTGCCGAGCTAAATACGAATTAGCTCATCTGATAACTGTAATACAAATCTGGCCCCACAACGTATATTATATACGCTCGTATTATTACATATATGTATGTACTAATTACTTATAAATTTTTAGTATGTTAAGACATGTAATGCGCTCGGTGTACGATTTCAAATCACACTTAGTGGAGTTTAGTCTAATGCAGCGACCGCATATTCAATAGACGCCCTAATGTTTAATTTGTTGTACTCCATTAATTCTTTCAACTAGCTGAGCGGAGAAATTTCGCGTTTCGATTCCGATTCCAAATTGTTTTATGGACTAAGGTCAAAGTATATTTATTCAAAATAAATAAATTATCTAGGTTACAATAAGTACACGGTATTACCGACTAGGGATGGGACGGGTTTGATTAAAACACGTTAGGTTCGAACTTTGAAACATTGTATTAATCTTATTTTAAACTTTGTATTGTAGATAATATGTACCTGTAAACCTTCTACACAGTACTTCCAGGCTGCTACATACGTCGTACATGTATTATAAAAAAAGTACATAATCTATTCTTAGGTAATTTTATTATAAAGATCGTATGTGATTCCTGAGACCTGAGTGTACCTACCTTTAGAAATGTCACGAACTACTTGTAATATACAAGTTTCATATCGGAACTTGTATCAAAAAATTGTAACAAATCGGACGTGTTTGCGTCGCACGGAAATGGATGACATTCGCCAAGCAGCTACTTGTGATATACTTATTCGGCTGATGTGTTGACAGAAACCACGCGCCTGATAATAGGAGTCTATTGGATATGTGGTCGCTGGTCTAATTACGCCCTATGTCGAAATTATACGTCCGAAATTCTGCGGCTGATTGTACTTTCATATTTCATCGTTAGAACTAGCTGGTCGTACTGTCGTGTTGTATTATCCAGAAAACATGTATTATTTTATAATAATAGCGATTGCAGAAGGCTTAGGGCCTGTTTCACCACCTTCTGATAAGTGTTGGATAGCGTAAATGTAAGTTTTGTCACTTTCTATTTTATAGTCAAGTGACAAAGACAAAAGTTGTGGATAAGTTATCTGTCACTTATCAGAAGGTGGTGAAACAGGCCCTTAGATTCCTCTATTATACAAAAAAGATTATTAGGTGCATCCATAAAATTCTAAACCGCAATGGTAAAGTTTCGGGCCGCAATGATGGATCGCTTCCTATACGAAATGCATAGAATGCGTTGTTGCATGCGTAATCACTATGAACTTCGGCTGAGTAATTTCGGCATAGTGTGATACTACGTCGTTCAATAAAAAGTGAGAATGAGTGTGTTCCAGGTAACTTTTATTATCAATGTGGCTAATTCTGTTGTACACAATCTCTAAACTTAAACTAAATTGACAGGTTTAAAAATAGTGCTATCCTTTTCTGCAGGGAGCATTGTGAAAGAGACAGCAATCGATTTAGACCTGTCATTTTAGTTTAGATTTAGAGAAGTGTACAACAGAATTGGCCACAATATATTACTTATTTTAGTTTTCAATGTAGGCACCTTTTAGTGTGATACACTAACAGTATATTTTTTTAAGCTTCTAAAAAACGCTTCCTAAAGAACTCTTCATCCCGAGCACCTAAAATTTTCTGTAGGTACAGGTTCAAATCGCTGTCCTCTCAAATACTTCTATAGCCTTGGATATAGACATAAATCATTAGGAGCAAGGTCTGGTGAATAATCTTGATGTGACTAAAGAGATCTATGCTAGTTTGCTTCGTCGTTTTTCGCGGATTTTGTTGCCATTTTTTTAAACCAAATCCAGCTTTGTAAGCCACTAACTATTCACTGTTATAATTTCCAAAGACTTTGTACCGCATTCTCACTTTTTATATCAAACGCCCCTCGTAATACACTTAGTTGTCGTGCTGCGGCTATTCCTTTGCTGACACCTTTTTTAATTCGTGTAAATATATAATAATAATTTTTATCTTTATTGGTATGACAGTACGTTAGCAGGTAGAGATGTCCGCTTGCTGGCCGCGGTCCGAGGACTCAGAGGGATCAGTAAGGTATTACGATAGTTTAGATACGCGTATTTTTTATTAAGTCTGTCTAATATGAATTTTGTAATCAACGTTGCTTCTAAAGACCCTCTGTGTAAAAAGTTAAGACATATACTAGTGACCTGAATGTTTGAAGCGATGTTATTGAAAACTTCTCGGTCCCACTGAATTCTCACATTCACGAGCACATTTTAACCACGAGAGAATTTACCGCAAACATCACTTGATGGGGTTGACTTATATAAATTATTTAAAGTAAAAGAGTTTTCTTATTGCTAGTATAACTGTAATATTAAATTTAATAGTGAGTGAAATTCGTATTTTATTTTAATTTGTTTTACTGATTTTGAATACATCGTAACACCCATATCGTTGTTAGTTATGAATGAAAATAACATAATTATAAAAGTAAATATTAAATGAATAGTAAGCGTGGTTTTTATTTTATAGTTAAGATTTATTATAATTTCATTTTTGCACATATTATGAGCGAACACTGCTGATGTTTTTTTGAATGAAATTGACAGCGAAATGTACCCAATGCTATCTTTCCGCAGGCGGCACTGTGAAAAGTATAGCACAATTTTGAGACATGCTAATTTAGTTAAGTTTAGAGATTGTACCTACAGAATTCCTCAAAAAAGTCCCTAAGCAGTTTTGATCGAGTTTTTTTTAAACATTTTACACTATGTTAGATGTCTAGCGATGGATAATATTGTATCCAATCGAATAAGGCTATTTGAAGACCTGTGCAGCAACAGACTTTCGAGTTATTACATTGTTGTGCGCACATACGCACAAAAACGCCCAAATTGAAATGACTGTCCCTGGGAGCTGGAGGAGGTTAGGCCCTATTAAGTGGTATTGGTATTTTTAGAATGGTAAAGACTTGAGAATACGCCCCTAAAATATCGCTAGTTCGATCCCCGGACACAGTATATTTTCCGCCAACAGAAAAGCAATGAAGTGAGTTTGTGCAATACAGTCCCTGGCCGCGTTGGTAGGAGTAAGGGACCTTTCAGATAGACCGGCGCGGAGAGCGTCGGAGAGCATTTTTTTTTTCACACAGACCGGCCGTTCAGCTCTGCTCTCCGCGCCGGTCTGTGTGAACGACTCGCGGATGCGTTCGGAGCCGAGCGTACGCTCTTGAGTCTTGGTCCGAATTCGGATTTTACTCAGAGCAATTCGGCCTACGGTCGGCTGCGCGAGCATGAAAGAGCACGCGAACGGAGCCGGTCGGATGTTCGAGCGCGAAAGAGCACGAGCATGGGGCAGCCGACCGGCTCGACAAGCAGCCGAGCGACTGCTCTTATTTAATATTTCACACCGAGCGTATTGGTGGAGACACGCCACGACACCTAAGTGTGCCGGCAGCCTAAGGCTATATACATAATATATGTCATACATTTAGTAAAAACGACACGCCCTACAAGTGTGTCTCTAACCATACTAAATGTATGAAACCGATAGGCTTCTGGCGCGTCACGACTCACGACACGCCACGACACGTAAGTGTAGTTCCGGCCTTAGTTGTCAATAACTTGCCTCTAACCCAGGTGAGTTTGTTGTGGGCTTTTCTCAGACCGGGGCGCATAGTTTTAAGTTTCCGTAAGTAATTATCACCATTGCCTGTTCCTATAGCCCACTCAATGAAGCAAAATTAGGGGAAATAATTCGTGTAAAAGCGATTTTTGACATAGTTGTAGGGAATAATGTCTGAAGCAACATATTCAAAGTACTGATGGATGGGGGTGGAGCTAACAAGTAGGGGGGGGGGGGGGGGGTTAAAGGTCCCTTTTTTCGGTTTTTTGGTCATATCTCGAAAATCTCTACGACTAGCATTATGATTACTTCTGACAAAAGTTTTTAAATAAAATTTGGTCCCATTCATTTTTACTCTAAGATTATTACTTTAGGAGCTACGGGTGTTTAAGTTAACAGAGAAACAAAAAATGGCAATTATGAATACCGCGTCTTTTACAAAAAATTATATTCATTATCGCTCATATTTTTAGTTTACAATAAGGAAGCTCATAGTCATCTACCGACCCAACATGAAAACTGGCCAAGTGTGAGTCGGATTAACACACGAAGGGTTCCGTACCATAGAGCAAAACGAAAAGTTTATTGTATAGAGATCGCCTTTAAATTTTAAATTAATTTTATTTTCATTATTTTGTAGTTGTTGAGACTACAATGATACTCACTCTCTGAAAATTTCAAATATCTACCTATTACGGTTCAAGAGATACAGCGATTGTCAAGGTCAAGCAAAAAACGCCGAAAAAATCAAGTTTCTTGTATGGGAGCCCCCTTTAATTTTAATTTAAATTTAATTTTTATTATTTATTGTTATAGCGACAATAAAAATATATACTCTGTGAAAATTTCAACAGTCTATCTTTTACGGTTCATGAAATATGGCCCGTGCACCTTAAATATAGTACCGAAAAAATCACGTAAATATTCATCACAGGCTATAATTTCATAAACCGTAATAGATATATAGTTTAAATTTTCACAGAGTATATACTTTTGTTGCCGCTATAATAATAAATAATAAAAATTAAATTAAAATTAAAGGGGGCCCCCATACAAGAAACTTGATTTTTTCGGCGTTTTTTGCTTGACCTTGACAATCGCTGTATCTCTTGAACCGTAATAGGTAGATATTCGAAATTTTCAGAGAGTGACTATCATTATAGTCTCTATAACTAAAAAATAATGAAAATAAAATTAATTAAAAATTTAAAGGCGATCTCTATACAATAAACTTTTCGTTTTGCTCTATGGTACGGAACCCTTCGTGTGTTAATCCGACTCACACTTGGCCAGTTTTCTTGTTGGGTCGGTAGATGACTATGAGCTTCCTTATCTATACTTCTATACTACTAATAAATAAAATTGAAGTGTCTGTCTGTAATTTCGAAATAACTACCACATATTAAACTCATATGGTTATTTGAACGATACCATAACCGAATCACACGTTTTTAAAATTTTTGTCTGTCTGTCTGTCTGTTTGAACGGGCTAATCTTCGAAACGGCTGAACCGATTTTGACGGGACTTTCACAGACAAGTAGAGGATTAACCAAGGAGTAACATAGGCTACTTTTTAACCGACTTTCAAAAAAGAAGTTGTGCTGAAATCGGTAAAAAACGCCCTGATAGGTATTTTCGCTGCGCCCTACGCCCGCCGTACGCGGTACCGCGGTACGCCGCCGCGCGGCGGGGGGCGGGTGGACCAGAAATCTACTTATCCCTCAGGATATTTTGTGAAAAACCGAAATTCACGCGGGCGAAGCCGCGGGCAAAAGCTAGTTGTAAACTAAAAATATGAGCGATAATGAATATAATTTTTTGTATAAGACGCGGTATTCATAATTGCCATTTTTTGTCTCTCTGTTAACTTAAACACCCGTAGCTCCTAAAGTAATAATCTTAGAGTAAAAATGAATGGGACCAAATTTGTAGCAAATTTTATTTAAAAACTTTTGTCAGAAGTAATCATAATGCTAGTCGTAGAGATTTTAGAGATATGACCAAAAAACCGAGAAAAGGGACCTTTAAACCCCCCCCTACTCGTTAGCTCCACCCCCATCCATCAGTACTTTGAATATGTTGCTTCAGACATCATTCCCTACAACTATGCCAAAAATCGCTTTTAGGCCTAGGCCGCATTGCGAAATTTATTCGCGCGAATTTTTTCGCAAAATTCTGTGACATATGGGAATGTATGAAGCTGCACGCACATGCGATTTAAAATTCGCGAGAAAAATATATTAAAATGCGGAATATAAACCGCGCGAGTAAAATTCGCGCGAATAATTTTCGCAGTGCGGCCCCGCTCTTACACGAATTATTTCGCCTAATGGGCAGTTTTTGGTCTTCGTTGAGTGTACTACTAAATTGACGTTCAAAAAGTGTACAGTGTACCAATTTTGAATAAAGTTTATTTGATTTGATATCGGTAATCTTAAAAGGGACGGACCTTTGTTTTTACAATAAAATGCATAGGAAATTATTCTACAGATAACGATTAAAATAACGTTAATATTGAAATTAACGTTATTTATTTTGTTATTTGGTATAGATCGACCAGAATCTCATGAAAAATAGGGAAATGAAATTCCAAGGTAAGCAACACTACAGCTGCCCTAGCGATAAACATAGTAACTGTCATTTTTTGTGAAATTGACTTTTTGCATTAACAAAAGTTTTATGTCGAGTAGTTTTTTACCACAGTTTAATATTTCAAATAACTTGAACCATTTACTGAAATTTAAATTGCCCAAACAAAGTATCTGCACTCACTAACCCGGAATATAAATGCAAAAACCAAATAAACAACAAGCACAACACAAAAACAAAGTAATTGGATGTTGATTACTTTGTTTTTGTATTTAAAATGCAGTTGCTTGATTTTTCGTTTCGTGAAACGATCCCAGGTAAGGTGTTCTGAATGTAATTACTTTGTTTATCACCTAGGGCAGCCGAGTTAACCTAGTGTTGCTTACTACAAAAAATTTCCCTATTATTATCTCTATGCAACAAAGTCACAATCTGACAACTGTGACAAGTGACAATCACAGGTGACACTGATGACCAGCGTGACCACATGTGGTAGATTTCTACTTTTTTGGTAGATTTAAGGCTTGTTGTGGTAGTTAAAAATTGTTGGGTAGATTATGGTATAATTACATATTTTTGATTTTTTTCCCGGTAGATTTGGTAGATTTTGGATCAAGTATATGGAAACCTTCTGTTTAGTAAGATTTTCGGGGCGGGGTTTCCCCGTCCATAACAGGCCATAACTAGCCTTGTTTTGTTTATCTTCTTTGCCCGTTTGCAAGTAGGCACGTCTACGTAAATTTTTAACTTGATGTATCTATATATACGACTTAACACGAGATTACGAATATTATGAGCTGAAGAGCACATATCGAGAGCGATTTCTTTGTTTTGTAATTTAATTTATCACCATGAAAAGAAAATACAGAATGCCAGTGGCGTAGCGTATCTTGACGGGGGCCCCGTATAAATATTTGTTTGGGGGGTTTGGTAAAATAGCTGATGATGACTTTAGTTTTTCTAAAGATTCTGCCTCTATGGACAATAATGACGCACATCGGGGGCCCTCGTGGCTTGGTGGCCCCGTGTAATTGATACGGCAGATACGGTGGTGGCTACGCCCCTGCAGAAGGCAATATCGTACGGAGTGGGAGGAAAACCCTTTATTTTCAAAGGGGTTGACTAAATCATCGGAAGGAGACAACGCCTTTTGTAAAGCCTGCAATCGCAATATTCTTCGACGGATAGCGTCTCTTAAGGAACATGAAAATTCAGCTAAACACCAAAAAAACTTCAAAGTAATTTCTGGAACACCTAACTTCCTAAGGTATGTAGATACTTGCCTACGTAAAATACATAATAATAACAATAATTGTTATTGACAATTATTGACAGTCACACATCAGACAGTAATGAGTGACAGTTATCAGAAGTTTGACATAAAATTGCCATTTAAAATTATCGGCATTTTATGATTTTCTACGTTCGTTGGCCAGACTAATAAAATTTAGTTTTATTTCATCTCTATTTTATCATATTATAGTGAGGTAGATTTGTGGTAGTTTTTACCAAGACTGTGGTATATTTCGGTAGTTTTTTTAAGCTACAGAAGTAGATTGACCAATTCAAATGTGGTCACACTGCTGATGACCATGATTTTCAAATCCGCTGTCTTGTTTTTATCAAAATTTTTGTGTTGGTTTTAGGAACAATTTTTAGTGTTTTACCGAGTTTTATAAAGTACAAGAGAAATACTAATAGCAATTTTTGATAGTGAACATGTCTCAAATTTCCAGCTATGTTGTATGTATTCAAATATTAAACTTGGTAATTTAGTTACAGTGAGTCCTTATATTTACGATTGTTCCAATAAAAGGTATCATAATGCACGAAGCGTACGAAGTATCTCATTTGCTTAACGCAACTGTACAAATAGAAGCAATTGCTGCATATGGTAAGTACTAATAACATAAAAATGAGTCATTAAACGAACAATAACATTGACAATATACTCCCCTTGTTATGCACTCATATGTGCAGTTTTTTACATAATTTGTGTTTATCTTAACATTAATAAAGCATAACCTTAAACCCAGGTTCACTGAAGAAGCTAGTCACTGTTTGGAACCTAAAGTGCTAAGATATTTTAAGATTTAGTAAGTGCATAATATAAGGGATGTTATCTCATCATCATCAATGATAGATGTTAACTGCCGGATATCATTAGCAGGGAATTTCACACTATTCTGTCCTACTAATTGATTAGGATAGCACCACTTGTATTTAGAAGCTCCCTGCATATTGAGATGCTTTTATTTACTTAAAACTGCCACTAATACAATACTCACAACTTTTAGAATAAGATGTTCTCAATGAGGTACATTATTTTTTATTTCTATTTGTACTATTTGTTTTTAAAACCTTGGTAACCAATAAAGTGTTAATTGTAACACAATACTTTACTGGTTGCTGGATGTGGTGAATATAATGAAAGAGTATAAATCAGATAATAGGATGCATATTTACCTAAAGTTAATTTTGCTACAAAATTATAGAAGTGGCTTCTGAAAATAGTTTATGGATATAACTTTATGAAGTTTAACTTCAATGTTTGTTACATAGTTACACTCTAATATCACTAAAATATCACTAAAATATTTAATTTTTCTTTTAGATGGAAACTTGTTATTGGGTACAAGACAGGGTCATTTGTTGATGTACTCATTATCAAATAATAATGGTAATCAGAAATATGAACTGCAGCTATTTCGTTACTGTAAAAACTTCAGTAAGAAACCTATTCAGCAAATAGATGTTATACCAGGTAGAAAAATCTCATTTAAAAGTCTTATTATTGCAACTATTGTTGAAACTTTGTCCTTGACTATAAATAAAATAATAATAACAACTAACAATTTTACTACTTAAAGTAGTCACATTTTTCACAAAGTACATTTAAAGAAAGGTAGTCCTACAAAATTTTTAATCTTGTAATTTAAGATATATATATTGTGGCTAATTCTGTTGTACACAATCTCTAAACTAAATTGACAGGTATAAAAATAGTACTATCCTTTTCCGCAGGTATCGTTGTGAAAGAGATAAGTATATATTTAGCCCTGTCATTTTAGTTTAGGTTTAGAGATTGTGTACAACAAAATTAGCCACATTATGCTATCTTTTATCTTAGAGATTTATATACAGTGCTATTATAGTATTGATTGCTATTACTATATATTACTATATACTATTAACATGATTCGCCAGCACCAATGTGATGATTATACAATTGATTATGTTTTTGGTCTTACTGTCAATAAATATAAAATTTTGGTGTTACAGAAGATCATTTGTTACTGTGTCTCACTGACAATATTCTATCTTCATATGATACAAATGGAGTTAATTTTCCATTGGTCAAGACATTCCATGAAACTAAAGGGGCTTCATTGTTTGCATTCTACAATAAGGTTTGTTAATATTGATTAGAAATACATTGTTTTTTTTCATATAAAATATATTAATTTTTGTATGTTTGTCTTTGCAAATTGTTCATCCAATTTTATAAGAATACACTACTTCTAATTGCTTTCAGTCAGCCACCTCAATGACTGGTGAATCAAATTCCCTAGTACATCTCTGCGTTGCTGTGAGGAGAAAACTGCAAATATACTGTGGGATAAATGGAGAATTCAAAAAGCACCTATATGAAATCACCATACCAGATGTGCCTAAAGTTATGGCATGGGGACAGCAATATTTGTGTGTTGGCTTCAAAGGAGAATATACAATGTTTGATGTTAGTAACTTTTTTGAGACTAACTGCAACCCACATAACAATTTATTTTTCAAATTATACATAGTAGTTAAGAAATGGGAAGCATAATTTTGAATTAGCATTATCCCACTCAATCAAATCCACTATTTTGTGCATCCTATTTGTTAAGTATATTGCCTCTCCTATGAATGAATCCATCACCACCACCACCACCACTACAGCCTTTTAACGTCCCACTGCTGGGCATTGTAAACCACAACTGCACTCACTATATCAGGTTATACCAGATATTTTACTAGGATAAACAGTAGCAAGATTATGGGTGGTTTTATCCTGTGTTTAATGTATCACAAAGTAGTAGTTTAGTTTAAATTTTCCAGGTATCAACAAGAGACCCAAAAGAACTGTTCCCCACAAGCAGTTCCAAGTCGTTAGAGCCCACAATAGCCAAGTATTCCGAAACATCATTCTTGCTCGGCCGAGACAACACCTCTGTGCTAGTGGAAGAGGGCAAAGACATCGAGATTAAAAAGACTATTAAATGGAAGGAAGCACCAATAGCTGTCGGTAAGATATAATCGAGAAAAAAATCCTACTGATATGATAAATGTGAAAGCGTGTTCGTTTGTTGGTGTGTTCCTCAATCACGCCGCAACAGAGCTATGAATCAACGTGATTCGCATGGATATAGTTGAGGATCTGGAGAGTGACATAGGCTATTTTTTATCACCAGGAAAACGAAGAGTTCCCATGGGATTTAAAAAAAATTAACTAGCTGATGCACACTAATTCCACTAATTTGTGTGCATCAGCTAGTTAAAAATAAATGAAGCCCAAACTACAATCACTAATTTCATCTAGTGCGTTGTTAGATAAGAGGGTACTGAATTAAATATGGAAATAAAATACTGACTATATTTATTTACTTAGGGCCTGTTTCACTACCTGATAAGTGTCGGATAGCTTATTCACAACTTTTATCGTTAGTACACTCAACGAAGACCAAAAACTGCCCATTAGGGGAAATAATTCGTGTAAAAGCGATTTTTGGCATAGTTGTAGGGAATGATGTCTGAAGCAACATATTCAAAGTACTGATGGATGGGGGTGGAGCTAACGAGTAGGGGGGGGTTTAAAGGTCCCTTTTTTCGGTTTTTTGGTCATATCTCGAAAATCTCTACGACTAGCATTATGATTACTTCTGACAAAAGTTTTTAAATAAAATTTGCTACAAATTTGGTCCCATTCATTTTTACTCTAAGATTATTACTTTAGGAGCTACGGGTGTTTAAGTTAACAGAGAGACAAAAAATGGCAATTATGAATACCGCGTCTTTTACAAAAAATTATATTCATTATCGCTCATATTTTTAGTTTACAATAAGGAAGCTCATAGTCATCTACCGACCCAACATGAAAACTGGCCAAGTGTGAGTCGGATTAACACACGAAGGGTTCCGTACCATAGAGCAAAACGAAAAGTTTATTGTATAGAGATCGCCTTTAAATTTTTAATTAATTTTATTTTCATTATTTTTTAGTTATAGAGACTATAATGATAGTCACTCTCTGAAAATTTCGAATATCTACCTATTACGGTTCAAGAGATACAGCGATTGTCAAGGTCAAGCAAAAAACGCCGAAAAAATCAAGTTTCTTGTATGGGGGCCCCCTTTAATTTTAATTTAATTTTTATTATTTATTATTATAGCGGCAACAAAAGTATATACTCTGTGAAAATTTAAACTATATATCTATTACGGTTTATGAAATTATAGCCTGTGATGAATATTTACGTGATTTTTTCGGTACTATATTTAAGGTGCACGGGCCATATTTCATGAACCGTAAAAGATAGACTGTTGAAATTTTCACAGAGTATATATTTTTATTGTCGCTATAACAATAAATAATAAAAATTAAATTTAAATTAAAATTAAAGGGGGCTCCCATACAAGAAACTTGATTTTTTCGGCGTTTTTTGCTTGACCTTGACAATCGCTGTATCTCTTGAACCGTAATAGGTAGATATTTGAAATTTTCAGAGAGTGAGTATCATTGTAGTCTCAACAACTACAAAATAATGAAAATAAAATTAATTTAAAATTTAAAGGCGATCTCTATACAATAAACTTTTCGTTTTGCTCTATGGTACGGAACCCTTCGTGTGTTAATCCGACTCACACTTGGCCAGTTTTCATGTTGGGTCGGTAGATGACTATGAGCTTCCTTATTGTAAACTAAAAATATGAGCGATAATGAATATAATTTTTTGTAAAAGACGCGGTATTCATAATTGCCATTTTTTGTTTCTCTGTTAACTTAAACACCCGTAGCTCCTAAAGTAATAATCTTAGAGTAAAAATGAATGGGACCAAATTTGTAGCAAATTTTATTTAAAAACTTTTGTCAGAAGTAATCATAATGCTAGTCGTAGAGATTTTCGAGATATGACCAAAAAACCGAAAAAAGGGACCTTTAAACCCCCCCTACTCGTTAGCTCCACCCCCATCCATCAGTACTTTGAATATGTTGCTTCAGACATTATTCCCTACAACTATGCCAAAAATCGCTTTTACACGAATTATTTCCCCTAATTTTGCTTCATTGAGTGGGCTACGTTGTCACTTGACAAAAAGTAAGGAAGTGACAAAACTTACGTTTAGGCTATGCAACACTTATCAGAAGGAAGTGAAACAGGCCCTTAATATTTCAACAACCTGTCATTGTAAATTAGTTAGTAGAATTAGCTCAAATATCTTGTGTTCTGTTGCAGTGTGGGACGAGCCATTTGTACTAGGGTTGTTACAAGACCAAGTTATAGTTCAGACAGTGGAGCCATCATTGTTCATACAGACCTTACCCGATCTCAATAAAGCAAGGCTGATGTACAGGTAAGTTAAAGTATTTTTTTACAAGAATCGCTTTAATATTAAGGATGTTTGATTTAAAAAAAAATTGCTCTGTAAATATAATAAAATCTAAATGAAATCTCTGTGACCGATTTGGTCAAGTTCGGTACGGCAGTTAAGCAGTGAGACACACTTTCGCATTTTGTAATATTAGCATGGATAAAATAGGGTATTTGACTAATTTTTGGAAATTGTTTTAAATTATTCTTTATTACTTATTAAAACACACTACATTGATATTTTTCGCAATATCTACAGTATTAAGAATTAAATCAATGATAAAGTTTAAGTTTTGAAAACCACGCCAAAAACGACATTTCTGATCACATGATACGCGTGACGTCACAAATCGCTATGCAAGTCACTTCTCTCGCTCGCTCCTTTTCGGAACTCGGTGCGTGCGACAGAGACGCTACGCAAGGCGACTGCTGTATCGTAATGTTCTAAATTGTTATACCTACTCATTTTAATATCAATCTTATTCTTTCAAGTATAAAGTTTAGTTTCGGTTGACTTGATAAACTTCAATTATATCAACCAAGTTACGTGCTATCAAGTGACATCACAAACAATCCCAGAGCGTTCACGTTCCTGATAAAATTTCAAAAATTATTATGTTTTATTTCGTGCAAAATATCACGTAAAATTACATAGTTTAGTTTGATTGCGTGAAATATGTCTTTTAGGCTATTATCTGATAAGATGACCACAATCAATAGTATATTTTCAATGTTGTCAAATACCCTATTATTCACTATACACCTCGAACTCATCAATACTATACGTATATTACGTCTATATGTATATCACGTACATACATCACATGGGACCTCTTTAATTTCTTCAGATTTTCTCCCTCAGCTATGCGCGTATACAGTCATATGGACACGTCACACGACCGTTCCAAGATACATGTTTCGCATAACTCACCAGATTCAGCATCATATCCAAAGCTCATCGAGGCGTGAAACTGAAGCGGTAGTGGGCAGGACAGTTAGCTCGAAAAATCGGTAGACATTAAGGCTCCATGCCGACCAAGCATCGAGAAAAGCAGCGTTGGAAGACATCCCACTAGGTGGATGGACAATCTCAGCGAGTCGCTGGAAGCCGCTGCAGCGGTCTATCGGTTGAGTCGACGACGAAGTTACATTTGTGGATACAAACGATGGTTCTGTATGCGTAGGTGTAAGCGCGGTCTGATATTCGTGTCGTCAGTGGGGCAGGTGTGGTGCCTGAGCTCCGTGGACATCGCCAAGCAGAGGCAGCAGCTGCTGAAGGAGAAGCAGTTCCAAATTGCTATTGATTTGACGGTAAGTGACGCACGGACTACCCTATCCACCGAGATAAGTTAGTATAGCGCTCTCCCTGTTCCGTAATCCCATACAAATGACAGGGACACTTTTCTACTTTTCTATTCTATCTGTTCTACTGTTGTTGTACTTAATACTAGCACAAGATTTACGCTTCAGTTCAGCATGGGTAATATTATTTTTTCCTTCACTTGTCACCTGGTGGTACAACCCGCGGCACGTAAGTCGAGCGGTGACCTTCAATGCGCAGAAGTCGAAAATGAGGTATCTCTTGGTGTGAGGAGGTCACGGGGAGGGCGTGGGGATCGTTCGTAAGCACTGATTAGCTCTCGCGGATCCCTCGTAAGCGCTGATTGGCTCTCCAATCGTATTGTGTCCCGCTCACTCGTACGACGCTGCGCGCACTTGAAGGCTTGACTTACGTGCCGCGGGTTATAAGTGATGATACAGTCTAAGATGGAAGCGTGCTAGCCTAGAAAGGGTATGGTATTTTTTTAAACCCGTATCACGGTACCCCTAATCGGTTTCTACTCTAGTACTCTGCATAATTCCGGAACATGTATAAGTTGTATCCACACTGGATGAATTAACTAACATTGTGGCAAATTCTGTTGTACACAATCTCCAAACTAAATTGATGGGTTTAAAAATATTGCTATCCTTTTCCTTAGGGAGCATTGTGAAAGAGATAGAAATAGAGTAAGACCTGGCATTTTAGTTTAGTTTAAATATTGTGTAAACCAGAATTATCCTCCATTGTTAGTAATCACTAATGCTTTTAAAATGGAATTTCCTTCCTCCTTCAGTTTCCTGGATTATATCATCCTCTTTGTTGTTTGCATTCAGTTGAATACATAGCATAATAGCTCAACATTACTATAATTATTCTATTATTTTTATTCATTTGTTACTGTGCTTTGTATTTTTGTGATTATTAAATTATTTTATCTCCAAGAGGTGAAAGAATATATTTGCGTTAAATATATTGTTGCTGTAGGCTATATTATGGCAAATTTTTAAAAATGTATTTGTGATACATATTTAAGTAATTATTAATGAATTAAACAAGTAGTTTTTTTATCATGAAAAATGAAATAATATATAATACATAAGTACATAATGTAATAATACTTAAGTATTACATAAGCACTTAGAATTTAAAAAAAAATACCATATAAAAAATATTAATTTCCATAAAGGAGCATATTCAGGTATAACTTTGTGTTGTGTGTGTCTGTGTATGTATGAGTGTATGTATCATTTGTTGCGAATCTTTGAAGTTCAATAAATTCAATAATAATTATATCAATAATATTTATATTTTTATTTATACTTTATTATTATAAAGTATAAATAAAAATATAAATATAATAAGTTCAATAATAAAGTAGTAATTTTTATATTTTATCCTATTAAGATAAATCCTTATTCGGAAACCGGTTTACTCTAGCGGCACGCTATGATGGCCGGTTTGACGTTTGTCCGCTCATGAAGTTCCGTATTAATTGATAACGACTTTGAAGGAAATAATTGTATTACTTTATTGACGATAGTGATGTGCAGAGATTCATAAATTTTATCGAATGTAGTTTCTCATGAAGTTCCGTATTAATTGATAACGACTTTGAAGGAAATAATTGTATTACTTTATTGACGATAGTGATGTGCAGAGATTCATAAATTTTATCGAATGTAGTTTTAGGTTTAGGACTCAAAATTTATTTATTAAATTGATTTCTTAAATGTATACAAGTGTAGAAAAATCAGTTTGCACCATTTAAGGGGTGAATGTACTTGTGAATATGAACAATTTTCACTATGTGGACAAACCTCTGAAATCGCAAAAAAATATCAATAAATTTTTAAAAATGGAATCTAATACGATCGTCACATAGGATCGCTGGCTAGCACAACTACTACCTCCGGCAAACTCGCGTCAATGCTCAATGCAAAACAAAGCAGTTTCGAATTGACGTTGCTTCGAAAAGTATAAACTGTCAGTGCAATGCGATTGTGATATAGTTTTGACCTGGCTTTGGATTTCAAATATTGATACTGCATTACTGTTGACCCTTGCTCGTTAATTTGGACTCTGTTCAAGCCCTTTGTTGTGGATTTCGTCGATATGACCGAACGTACGCAGAGAACTGTTCTAAATAGTCAGACACGTGAGTTCGTAATACGCCTTCGTAACTATTTCGATCGTGAAGCTCAAAATGGAGGGCCAATTTTACCTATAACGTCAGTGGTTGAACGCGTAGCTGATGCGCTTAATATTGGACAACGAACTGTTAGACGGATAACTAAAAAAAAATATGGCGAGACTGGCACAGAAGAAAATAAACTTCACACACCAAAAAAGAGAAAACGAGCAAAACCAGTCGTAGGCATCGATAGCTTTGATGCCGATGCTATCCGAAGACATGTTTACGGCTACTATTTACAGAAGGAGTATCCAACAAGAAAAAAGTTGGTGCATTCACTGAAGGAAGCTGGATTATTCTTCGGTGGGGAAAGTTCTTTAACGAAGATTTTGAAGACCATTGGATTTCGATACAAAAAATGTAACAAACGCAAAATATTGATGGAAAGATTTGATATAGCGATGGCAAGGTATACTTTTTTACGGCAAGTGAAAGAAATCAAAAATTGGCAAAATGTTGTGTTCTTGGATGAAACATGGCTTAATGCTAACCATACTGTAGGCCGTTCTTGGAACGATGACACAGCAGCATCTACTTCCAAAGTTCCTGTAGGAAAAGGATCGCGACTTATAATTTGTCACGCCGGAACCATCAACGGGTTTGTCGAAGGTTCTCTCATGGCTTTTGCGTCAAAAACCACTGGAGACTATCATGAAGACATGAATGGAGAAAAGTTTACTGAATGGTTTACCTCAATGTTGTGTAGCCTCCCTGAACCATCTATTATAATTATGGACAACGCCCCATACCACTCGATGCAAATTGACAAGCCACCTGCCCAATCCCAAAAGAAAGCTGATATCGTCGCATGGCTTCGTAAAAATGGCGTAGATGCAAACATGAATATGTTAAAAGCGGAATTAGTACGTCTTTTAAAAGAAAACAAACCAACCAAGATCCGATACGTCATTGACGAAATAGCATTAGAACATGGGCACAGAGTTATACGGTTACCGCCTTACCATTGTGAGTATAATGCGATTGAGTTGGTGTGGGCTCAAATTAAGGGATATGCTGCAAGACACAATACAGAACCCCCATTTACCACAAAAAAAATGCTAAAATTATTAGAAGAAGCTTGTGAACATGTGACTAAAGGAGACTGGGAAAAGGTTGTGAATAGAACTGTTAAATTAATAAGGGAAGATTATGAAAGAGATGTGAAAATAGATAATATTATAGAAAACGAACATATAATTATTAATGTATGTGATGATAGCAGTGACGACAGTGAAAATAGTAGTATGGACGAATCTGATTAATTATGGCCTTTTGTGGCACCTTTTTTGGTATCTTTTGTATTCATATGTTTCTTGTGTGCATATAAAGTATGTATATTCATTTTCGTTCAAATATTCAGTTCGTTCAAATAAATTAAATAAACATATACATTTTTGTTTTATTAAACCTATTTAATCAGGTACAAAAACAAAACTTAATTGTTTTTTGTTCGAGAATAAATTGACATTCCACATCACTATTGTAATGTGTCAAACCGGCCATCATAGCGTGCCGCTAGTGTAGTAGCCTGAATGTTTAAAACTAGCAACACACAGATATTGTAAAATAAACAAGCGCTTTCGAATCTATAATATTTCTATGGATTTGAAACTATATAAATCTATAGAAATGTATAAATGTTTGTGCTCGCTCTGATTGATTCGATTAGTGTTATCAATGAGGAAAAACACCATACAACATTATTATCTGCTATCAGGTACTTTTAACTTTATATTTGGTCAGTTCAGTCTGGTTTGCTAGAGTTCATTAAAATATTATAAAAAATGTTTCATACGAAAATCAAAAAAAGGCAAGCCCAAATTATCAAACTTATAAATGTAAGTATGTAGTTAATTTTTGGAAAAAAATAATAAGTTGAATGTGTTATTTATTATTATTTATAAAGTCGCAATAAGAGGCATACCTACATTTAATACAATACATGCATAACACAAGATAATTATTTATACCTGCTTATGAAGATATAACAGGTTTTATACCTCAATATTTCTACACTATTTAAATTTTTAATATAGTTTAACCGAAAGAAATTTAAATCATGCCTTTGCCAAGAGTTCATAGTCAGAAGCGTATAGGTACTATGACACTTTTATTACAGGTAAGTTAAAACTATACTATTGTTTACTGATGATTGGTGACTAATGAGCACACAACATTCAAAGAATAATATTTAAGACTGACTATGTCACCCCCGAAAAAAGCTGTGATAGCCTAGTGGTTAGGACGACCGACTTCTAATCGGAGGTCGTGGGTTCGATCCCGAGCACGCACCTCTAACTTTTCGGAGTTATGTGCGTTTTAAGTATTTAAATATCACTTGCTTTAACGGTGAAGGAAAACATCGTGAGGAAACCTGCATGCCTGAGAGTTCTCCATAACGTTCTCAAAGGTGTGTGAAGTCTGCCAATCCGCTTGGCCAGCGTGGTAGACTATGGCCAAAACCCTTCTCACTCTGAGAGGAGACCCGTGCTCTGTAGTGAGCCGGTAATGGGTTGATCATGATGATGATGATGATGTCACCCCCGTAAGTTCAACAACACAATATAGTAGAGTTAACACATTTTAGTGAGCGATTGTATCCCGAGATTTAGTAGGACTTGCGTTGATTTAACTTAATTAATTTGTCTTTTCTATTGGAAAAAAAGACCTAAGTAAATTACTTATAAAATATGCACTATTGAAATGTTAATAAAGTGTTTATTATTACACAGAATTTATCAGATAGTTCGGCTGAAGACAAGAAGCAAACGGTACATTCCATACAAAAGCTATTCGCGCTAGAGCTCTTTGACAACAAAAAATACTCACAATCCATGAAGGAGTTTATTAAACTGAACACGGACCCAGCTGACGTCATCAAACTCTTTCCCGAATTGGACAAACCAGCTGACAGTCATAAGAAAGGCTCCGAATCCGATGCAAAAAAGAAAGATCTAGAAAACGCTCTGAACGCATTAATTGAATATCTATTGGCGTTACGAAGGAAAATAGGAGTAAAACCGACGGAAGCGAGCGGCAGTCAAGACGAGTTGACGAGCCAAAGGAATGTTACGCAACAATTGGAGTTGATTGACACAACGCTGTTGAAGTGCTATTTACAGGTATGGTATTGGTCATAAGAAATAATTCCCTCTTATTAATAAGAGTATTGTAAAATTAAAATTTAATCGTAGTCCTCTAGTTAATAATGAAAGTACTGCGTTAGACTAACATTTCGGCTATCGGAATGTTTAAAGCAGTTTTTTTTTTCATATTTTGTATAATTATATATTGTACTATTTTACAGACAAACGATGCTCTAGTAGCCGCTCTACTCCGCTTAAACAACTGTCGTCTGGACGAAGCCGAGCGGACACTGCTGCAACACAGCAAGCACAGCGAGCTCATCATCCTGTACCAGACCAAGGGCCAGCACACCAAGGCGCTGCAGCTGTTGCGCGAGCAGGCCAAGCAGCCGGACTCCAGCCTCAAGGGCTACCATCGGACTAAACACTATCTGCAACATCTCGGTAAGAGCCCGTCGTGCTGTACAGACCGAGGGCCAGCACACCAAGGCGCTGCAGCTGTTGCGCGAGCAGGCCAAGCAGCCGGACTCCAGCCTCAAGGGCTACCATAGGACTAAACACTATCTGCAACATCTCGGTAAGAGCCCGTCGTGCTGTACAGACCGAGGGCCAGCACACCAAGGCGCTGCAGCTGTTGCGCGAGCAGGCCAAGCAGCCGGACTCCAGCCTCAAGGGCTACCATCGGACTAAACACTATCTGCAACATCTCGGTAAGAGCCCGTCGTGCTGTACAGACCGAGGGCCAGCACACCAAGGCGCTGCAGCTGTTGCGCGAGCAGGCCAAGCAGCCGGACTCCAGCCTCAAGGGCTACCATCGGACTAAACACTATCTGCAACATCTCGGTAAGAGCCCGTCGTGCTGTACAGACCGAGGGCCAGCACACCAAGGCGCTGCAGCTGTTGCGCGAGCAGGCCAAGCAGCCGGACTCCAGCCTCAAGGGCTACCATCGGACTAAACACTATCTGCAACATCTCGGTAAGAGCCCGTCGTGCTGTACAGACCGAGGGCCAGCACACCAAGGCGCTGCAGCTGTTGCGCGAGCAGGCCAAGCAGCCGGACTCCAGCCTCAAGGGCTACCATCGGACTAAACACTAT
The DNA here is from genome assembly GCA_920104075.1 of Melanargia galathea. Lineage (NCBI taxonomy): Eukaryota > Metazoa > Arthropoda > Insecta > Lepidoptera > Nymphalidae > Melanargia > Melanargia galathea. The sequence goes on from OV049873.1 coordinate 9,537,800, forward strand.
CTGCAACATCTCGGTAAGAGCCCGTCGTGCTGTACAGACCGAGGGCCAGCACACCAAGGCGCTGCAGCTGTTGCGCGAGCAGGCCAAGCAGCCGGACTCCAGCCTCAAGGGCTACCATCGGACTAAACACTATCTGCAACATCTCGGTAAGAGCCCGTCGTGCTGTACAGACCGAGGGCCAGCACACCAAGGCGCTGCAGCTGTTGCGCGAGCAGGCCAAGCAGCCGGACTCCAGCCTCAAGGGCTACCATCGGACTAAACACTATCTGCAACATCTCGGTAAGAGCCCGTCGTGCTGTACAGACCGAGGGCCAGCACACCAAGGCGCTGCAGCTGTTGCGCGAGCAGGCCAAGCAGCCGGACTCCAGCCTCAAGGGCTACCATCGGACTAAACACTATCTGCAACATCTCGGTAAGAGCCCGTCGTGCTGTACAGACCGAGGGCCAGCACACCAAGGCGCTGCAGCTGTTGCGCGAGCAGGCCAAGCAGCCGGACTCCAGCCTCAAGGGCTACCATCGGACTAAACACTATCTGCAACATCTCGGTAAGAGCCCGTCGTGCTGTACAGACCGAGGGCCAGCACACCAAGGCGCTGCAGCTGTTGCGCGAGCAGGCCAAGCAGCCGGACTCCAGCCTCAAGGGCTACCATCGGACTAAACACTATCTGCAACATCTCGGTAAGAGCCCGTCGTGCTGTACAGACCGAGGGCCAGCACACCAAGGCGCTGCAGCTGTTGCGCGAGCAGGCCAAGCAGCCGGACTCCAGCCTCAAGGGCTACCATAGGACTAAACACTATCTGCAACATCTCGGTAAGAGCCCGTCGTGCTGTACAGACCGAGGGCCAGCACACCAAGGCGCTGCAGCTGTTGCGCGAGCAGGCCAAGCAGCCGGACTCCAGCCTCAAGGGCTACCATCGGACTAAACACTATCTGCAACATCTCGGTAAGAGCCCGTCGTGCTGTACAGACCGAGGGCCAGCACACCAAGGCGCTGCAGCTGTTGCGCGAGCAGGCCAAGCAGCCGGACTCCAGCCTCAAGGGCTACCATCGGACTAAACACTATCTGCAACATCTCGGTAAGAGCCCGTCGTGCTGTACAGACCGAGGGCCAGCACACCAAGGCGCTGCAGCTGTTGCGCGAGCAGGCCAAGCAGCCGGACTCCAGCCTCAAGGGCTACCATAGGACTAAACACTATCTGCAACATCTCGGTAAGAGCCCGTCGTGCTGTACAGACCGAGGGCCAGCACACCAAGGCGCTGCAGCTGTTGCGCGAGCAGGCCAAGCAGCCGGACTCCAGCCTCAAGGGCTACCATCGGACTAAACACTATCTGCAACATCTCGGTAAGAGCCCGTCGTGCTGTACAGACCGAGGGCCAGCACACCAAGGCGCTGCAGCTGTTGCGCGAGCAGGCCAAGCAGCCGGACTCCAGCCTCAAGGGCTACCATCGGACTAAACACTATCTGCAACATCTCGGTAAGAGCCCGTCGTGCTGTACAGACCGAGGGCCAGCACACCAAGGCGCTGCAGCTGTTGCGCGAGCAGGCCAAGCAGCCGGACTCCAGCCTCAAGGGCTACCATAGGACTAAACACTATCTGCAACATCTCGGTAAGAGCCCGTCGTGCTGTACAGACCGAGGGCCAGCACACCAAGGCGCTGCAGCTGTTGCGCGAGCAGGCCAAGCAGCCGGACTCCAGCCTCAAGGGCTACCATCGGACTAAACACTATCTGCAACATCTCGGTAAGAGCCCGTCGTGCTGTACAGACCGAGGGCCAGCACACCAAGGCGCTGCAGCTGTTGCGCGAGCAGGCCAAGCAGCCGGACTCCAGCCTCAAGGGCTACCATCGGACTAAACACTATCTGCAACATCTCGGTAAGAGCCCGTCGTGCTGTACAGACCGAGGGCCAGCACACCAAGGCGCTGCAGCTGTTGCGCGAGCAGGCCAAGCAGCCGGACTCCAGCCTCAAGGGCTACCATCGGACTAAACACTATCTGCAACATCTCGGTAAGAGCCCGTCGTGCTGTACAGACCGAGGGCCAGCACACCAAGGCGCTGCAGCTGTTGCGCGAGCAGGCCAAGCAGCCGGACTCCAGCCTCAAGGGCTACCATAGGACTAAACACTATCTGCAACATCTCGGTAAGAGCCCGTCGTGCTGTACAGACCGAGGGCCAGCACACCAAGGCGCTGCAGCTGTTGCGCGAGCAGGCCAAGCAGCCGGACTCCAGCCTCAAGGGCTACCATCGGACTAAACACTATCTGCAACATCTCGGTAAGAGCCCGTCGTGCTGTACAGACCGAGGGCCAGCACACCAAGGCGCTGCAGCTGTTGCGCGAGCAGGCCAAGCAGCCGGACTCCAGCCTCAAGGGCTACCATCGGACTAAACACTATCTGCAACATCTCGGTAAGAGCCCGTCGTGCTGTACAGACCGAGGGCCAGCACACCAAGGCGCTGCAGCTGTTGCGCGAGCAGGCCAAGCAGCCGGACTCCAGCCTCAAGGGCTACCATCGGACTAAACACTATCTGCAACATCTCGGTAAGAGCCCGTCGTGCTGTACAGACCGAGGGCCAGCACACCAAGGCGCTGCAGCTGTTGCGCGAGCAGGCCAAGCAGCCGGACTCCAGCCTCAAGGGCTACCATAGGACTAAACACTATCTGCAACATCTCGGTAAGAGCCCGTCGTGCTGTACAGACCGAGGGCCAGCACACCAAGGCGCTGCAGCTGTTGCGCGAGCAGGCCAAGCAGCCGGACTCCAGCCTCAAGGGCTACCATAGGACTAAACACTATCTGCAACATCTCGGTAAGAGCCCGTCGTGCTGTACAGACCGAGGGCCAGCACACCAAGGCGCTGCAGCTGTTGCGCGAGCAGGCCAAGCAGCCGGACTCCAGCCTCAAGGGCTACCATAGGACTAAACACTATCTGCAACATCTCGGTAAGAGCCTATCCTGCGGGACAGACCAAAGACCAGCACGCCGATAAGCTGGACATTGGCATGACATTGGTGTAATCTTGACATTGATGTTCTAAATAAAATGTCAAACGTCCCCATTGATCATAGTGTCTCTTAAATTTTTTACACGGGGTCAATGATCACCGGTTTTTCGTAAATATATCAACACCGGTCGGTTTTACAGAAAAAGTCACAAATTCCTACAAAAACATTTCATGACTCTTAATTTTTGTTATTATGGTTTAGAAGTTAGATTAGTTGTTAGTTAAGTTACTTAAATTGCCGCTTGTTCCAGGTTCGGAACATATTAATTTAATATTCAAATTTTCGGACTGGATACTGAAAGAGTGTCCTGAAGAGGGCTTAAAAATATTCACCGAGGACATAGTCGAAGTGGAAAATCTACCGCGTCCGAAAGTTCTAGATTTTCTCTTGAGAGAACATGAATCTCTGGTCATCCCTTATCTAGAACATGTTATACACACGTGGAACGATACCAATCCATTCTTCCACGACGCCTTGATCAAGATGTACAGAGAGAAAATCACGGATAAAAAAGCTAATTCGACCGAGGAAGAACTGCAGCATATTAAATCGAAACTTGTTGCGTTTTTGGAAACATCCTCTCATTATACGCCGGAGCGAGTAATACTGCATTTCCCGAATGACACATTGTTTGAGGAACGTGCGATCATTCTGGGCAAACTTGGGATACATGAACAAGCGTTAGCGATTTATGTACAGATTCTTGGTGAGTATCCTCATTGTTCATCAGTTGTTCATTGTATCCAGCAATGCACGAGACAGCATTTCAATCATGTACATAAATTGTTGTATTGTTAGTTTTAAAAAGAGCAACCGCCGAGTTTCTTACTGGTTCTTCTCGGTTGGAATGGCATTCCGAACCAGTGGTAGATTCAATTGACGATTCAAAAGTACTTGTAAAAGTTTATTTGAATAAAAAACTTTTCTATTCTATTCTATTCTATTCTATTCTATTCTATTCTATTCTATTCTATTCTATTCTATTCTATTCTATTCTATTCTATTCTATTCTATTCTATTGTTATTGCCAAGAATAGTGTACATTATAATATGTACAAATACCACGTACAGTGGATGACATGTAGGTTGTACTTACAAAAGTTTATTACAAATGAATTATGCAACTACCCACATAATACACTACACTTCCCATCCTTACTTATGGCACTGAAACGTGCCAACTAATAAATCTCCAAAATGAAGCTCAGTGAGCTATGGAGAGGATTAGAGGTCATTATGTCGCATATTTCAGTACTGAAGTTTCTGGAATGCTCCAACGAATTGCGGATGACGTCATCAGTGCGCGTCGAATAAATGCAGTGCTGCTGTGATGTGCGATTATTGTAATATTCGGCTATTCCGACATATTTTTATCTATTCGAATATTGCAAATTAGTGCTTCCTTCCATTTAATAGTATTTTTAATCACAAATATCAATTTGGCCCTCTTCCACTAGCATAGAACTGTTGTTATATCAGCCGAGCCCGAATGATGAGAAATGTATTTAGCTGTTGTAAGCTCTAATGACTGAACTGCTTGTGGGGAAAAGTCCTTTTGGGTATCTTATCTTGTTTGTGTCACCTGAAAAATTTCAATTGAACTACTTTTTAATATATTAAGGTAGACTTTATCATAATGTCTGAAAAATTTTAGGTGACGTGGAGAGAGCCATTCGGTACTGTGAAAATGTAGGTGAGAAATCGAAAGACAAAAATGTCGACGTCTACGTAATTTTAATGAAAATTCTTATGAATCCCGAGCAAAGTAATTCTTTGACGGGTCCCCTGGCCAACGTAGCGAGACACCCGAAGTCGACGGTGCAGGATATGGAGACGGCTCTCAGTATATTGGAGAAGCACGCGGACAAAATTTCTCCTATAAAGGTTTGTAAATATATCAACATTAATTTATTACATTAACTAGCTGACCCCCGCGACTTCGTTCGCGTGTTTTTCTTTGCTATAAACCTCACGGAGCCCGAGACCTTTCCAACGAATGCAAAACCGTGGAAATCGGTTCGTGCGTTCTGGAGTTATAGCGTCAGGAAGGAAAACCCGACTTATTTTTATATAGTAGATAAATTATGTATAATGTGGTTTTCTTATACGATTTTTTTTGGCATATTTGATATCTTAAATATAGGTAAGTCTGTATTAATAAAAATATACATTCAATTCAAATCTGTGCCTCCTGTGATGAGTGATCTAAGTCGAGTTGTACCCTTTTTGAGATTTTTACATAGAAATGATCAGAAAAAAATTAGCTTTTTTTTGGTCTAACCCACGTTCTTCTAACTATTATAGTTTCGGAGATAATTTTGTGCAAAGTGATATAAGTGGCAGCATTTTTGCAAAAATATCGTGCATATAGATATATTTCAAGTTGTAACCTCAATAAGTAATTTTCTGCATGCATTATTTTTCGTGCTTCGTGGTATAAGTGCAATTATATTAATTTTCACATTTTATTTTTAGTATATTTATCGTGAATATTGATATAATTAGAGTTATATCACTTTGAACAGATTTTTTTCAAAACTGATTAGGGTACAATTATACATATACCTAATAATCACAATCTAAATTTATGCCTAATTTGTGATCAGTGATACATCTCGACTTGTATCATTGTGTACAAATCAACATTATCTGTGTAAACGAATATAAATTGAATTGTATCTAAAACTCAAACCAAATCTAGAAAAAATGTATGAAGAAGGAGACGTGCTAAATGATACAAGTGAAATCGTCAAGTCATACTCTTATGGAGATTGACACCAACCATGCGTTAATTGAGCGTAAGAAGAAGCACATGAGTATGGTTATTCACTTGCAAAGAGATTGGTACCAACTAGTGCGTACAGCTTCAAACAAAACAGCAAAGTTTAGGTAGGTACTGTTATCTAAATGACTTGTGATTCAACATGTTTTCAAGCAATTTCTTACTCTTGCATTGGAAAGTTGATGTGGTGTGATGTTCGATCTGTTTTGCATACCAAAGAAAATATTCCCCGTTTTTCTTACACAAAATGAATTCAAGGATGATGAATACAAGACTATGGATTGTTTGAAACGAGGTAAAGCTTACGCTATTACGATTACAATAAAGACAGTACCAATAGCCTACCACTTCAAGATTACTGTTTCAACCGATAAGAAGTAATATCTGTTTTGCTATGCTTTATTCAGGAGCACAATCATGAGTTTTACAGAGTTTAAATATTAGGACTTTGTTATTGAATTGTTTTCCTTGCAAGAAATTGACTAAATTCCGAAAAAAGTAGTAATCTGTTGAAGCAAACTCCCGGGGAGAGTGATGGGTGTTGGAGATATTTCAATCGCAGCACCTTTAATTTAGCGACTGTCTGTTGTGAAGTATGAGGTCTAGCGTTGGTCTAAGTTAACAGCATTGGGCAAGAGAAATGAGCAGTTTCGGTTGTTTAACTGCTGACGTTTCCATCATGGTTTGAAATTGTTGATCTATCTTTATTGTCTGGCCAGATCGTAGGAAGCCATAGTGTATGATACCAGCACTGGTCCACCAAACACACACCAGCCGTTTTTTCTGAGTCAACTTTCGTTTGGGACAGTTTCACCAGTTGGGTTTCGCCAGTTCTCTTGGATTCAACCACTGTGATGAGCATTTCCGACTGTCGTACACCATTTTTCATCACTGATAACAATACGATTCAAAATTCCGTCGTTATTGTGACAATTGAGTAATGTAACGCAGCACTTAATGCGTGTTTGTCAGTGTGCTCCACTCAATTCATGCGGTAGGTACCTATTTCTCGAGTTTTTCACTTTTCAAATTTGTTTTAAGTGAATTTATATTATTATATCACTCACACCGAAGCCTGCCACTAACTCTAACATAGTTTGCGATAGATCCGCTACCACAATCATCTTTAATTCTTCATTGTCAACTAGGGTTTCCAGCCGTCCACGGGGTTTGTTTTTAGGTCAAAATTTCCAGAACAAAAACGTTGGAACAAAAATCGTACCATGCTTTCTTTTACAGTAAGGGTTTCCCCATACTCATCATTAATCCTTCGAATTGTTTTTGCAGTACTGGTGCCACTGTGGAACTCGTATTCGTAAAAAATGCGATAAGTTTTCCATTTTTTGAACAGATCGATGTCAAAGAAAAATCAAATTGAGCGAAAACAAATGAATCACTAGATTCAAAAAACAAATACATAAACCACTTTTGAAATAAATTTAAATTTGGAATACGCCAAGATATATGAGATTATAGTAGCCAGTTCGATAAAACGCCATTTTCATAATATGTAAGGACTTAATCCATACTAATATTATAAATGCGAATGTAACTCTGTCTATCTGTATATTATGCTTTCACGCCTAAACCGCAAAACCGATTTTGATGAAATTTGGAACAGAGATAAATTAGACTTTGGAGACCAACATAAGTTATCTTTTGTTGCGAAATAAAGGCTTGAAGGGGTTGAAATAGGGGTTAAATCTTTGTGTGGGAGTCCATCATATTGAAGATAAAAACCTTTATATTTTTGCAGTTTACATCCTGGAAATCGATATAAGATACTTCTAAAAATACACCCGAAATGAAGTTGTGGGCATCAGCTAGTATTTTATTAGTGAATTATTGGCTTAGAAGAAGTTTCACAAACGTTGATTTATTTTTGTAAAACTTGTATTTATTTGCACCATAAAAATGCATTTTAATGAGGGGTATAACATGAGTTGTATTATTTAACACATTTTTCAGAAGACCAAAATTTTAGCAAACTGATACAATTCAGCTAAATTGTTAAAATAGGGGACTGATAAGTAAAAATATCTCATCTTTGAGATATTACATTTATCCTTTGTTAGAGCACCATTGGGTTGGGAATATATTCTAATGAGTTATTAGATATTTTTACTTTATGTATATCAATTTACACGAAGACAATATATAGGTGTAACGTAATTTAACTGTACTTGTATCATTTATCACGTAATTTTAGCATCGATTAGAAATTAAAAAAGGTACAACTCACAGGTTTTCCAAGAATTACTTTAAAACTATAATATTTACCGCAAAAATTTAAGTACACGGTGAAAGTGAATGTTTTTATCTACAAAAGAAAGCACTCAAGTTTAACCTAGCTCAATTAGATCGCGAACTAGAATTTTTTTAATCTTGTTTTTGCTCTCCTGTAAAATGGTGATTTTTGACTTGTATCACCTTGTAACACGGCAACTGCTTACCTCACCGCGCGACCCCGCATACCCCCGCGGGATGACGCGCGAGCCGACACTCGGAATGGTAGCTCGTCACTCGGAGGACAGTCGAATGTTTTGAGCCGTACTAAGTTACTACTAAGTTGCTATTACATCTCCTAAAGTACCGTGAATTACCTTGGAATTGGAGGTTAAAATCTAAAGTGGATATAAATAACCCCGTATTGGGTAAGTGTTGTAAGTTTAAATAGAATTTAATTGTAGAACCATTAGATTCACGTAAATAGCTATCGGCGCTGCGTCTACCTACCTACCTAACTTTATTATTATATTTATTATACTTGCTTAAGAAAAGCTAGCGCTTCTGATTATATTTTATTATGTATGCGTAAATGTAAATATAGTGCTGTTATTAGAGATTACTGCAAAACTCAGTAGTTGTTCATGCGGCCTAGTTCGATAATTATCATCAAATTGACTACCTACCTACATTTGAATGTGTAATGCGTATCTAAGCATTAGAATCCCAATTATGCTTGTGATTTTGCCTGGACTGCCTCATCTAGATCTTTGCTGAAAACTGCTATGCTAGAACTCAACGTAGTAATAGTCAGTATTGATGTTGCAGTCGAGTCGCAAAATCAGACAATTGGTGAAATGTCTGGTTTTGTGGTTTCAGGGTTTTTGTACCTACCTCTCTGATTGGAGCTTGACCGCTGCGCGGGGCTCGTTACCGTGCCCTCTACTCCGGGTTAGGTTCGACTCCGAGTTTGGACGACACACCCGAAAGTTGAGTTGCGTCGTTGAAGGAACACTGGAACCCGGATGAGTGTACACTGTACCTACTTAAGAACCCACGAGCTCGCGAACTTTCCAACCACTCATGGGAAACTACTATTAGTCATAATATACCTTACTGCTACAATATATTATTAATGTATTTCAATTTTTATAAGAGTTTTATTTATTTGATAAGGAATAGTGTAGCATATGGCGCCTGACAAGGGAGTACACTCATTTGCGTTCTAGTGTGCAGTTCTTAGTTATTAGTTCTTGGTGGTGGTTGCTCCACGGCTATTAGAAAACTCTCCTAGTTTAGCTTATATTAGATTGTCTTAATTATATATATATATAAACATATATATATATATTGATAGATATTTAGTAAACAACAATTTTGTAGAAATTGTATTAATTAATTTATGCTTCTTGTTTGTAAGTAAATATTGTCTACTTGTAAATTTATCTTGCAATACCTACCCATAATTGAATTCTACCCTCCATTTTCTGGTAAAAAAAGAATATATATATATAATAAAATAAAAAATGTCATTCCCTATTAAATATCTGTCTTTGCAAAAGCCAGAATTGGAATACGAAGTGTCGGTTCGCGGCTACACGCCGGGTGATACAGTGCAGGAACTCCGAAAGCAAATTGTTGAAATTAGTAATGATCTACCTCCTGAAGACATTTTAGAATCACATTTAGACCCTATAGAAGATCTCAAGGGTGTAAAAGATTCTCTAACAAAGGCGAACAACAATCTAACCTTATTAAAAACTAATTTTGATAAAAATCTATTCATGAGAACCGAGACATTAGTTAATCATATATACCATCGTATCAATAGGATCAACTTGATGAAATGCTCCAAGATGATGTCGTTGAACCATGCGAGAGCCCATGGTCCTCTCCGGTCCTACTTACGCCAAAAAAAAATGGGGACCTTCGATTTTGTTTAGACAGTAGAAAACTAAATGCTGTCACAAAAAAAGACGCATACAGCTTACCTTATGTATCCGACATACTGGACAATCTTCGTGATGCTAAATATCTTACCAGTTTGGACTTATCCAAAAGTTTTTGGCAAATTTTAATAAAGGAGGAAGATCGATGTAAAACAGCTTTTTATATACCATCGCGTGGTACCTTTCAATTTAAATCTATGCCTTTCGGACTTACAAATGCTCCAGCTACACAACAAAGACTGGTAGATATTCTTTTTTATGGGCCAGAATTTGAGCATATGGTTTTCGTTTTCATAGACGACATAATAGTTATCTCACCTACCTTTGAACAGCATATTTCCCTACTAAAACGCGTCTTAAATAAACTTAAATCAGCTAATCTAACAATTAATTTTGAAAAAAGCCAATTTTTTAGGAATAAACTCAATTATTTGGGATATGTTGTAGATTCTAATGGACTTAATGCTGACCCAGCTAAAGTAGAAGCGATACTTAATTACAAAACACCATGCAATCGAAAAGAAGTAAGAAGATTTCTGGGTACCGCATCATGGTATCGTAGATTTATTCCTAATTTTAGTTCCTTAGCTTCACCTTTAAATAAATTAACATCTCAAAAGAAAAACGCCCCTCCCTTCCGTTGGACACCAGAAGCGGAGTCCTCTTTTAAAAAACTTAAGGAATGCCTAGTTACGGCACCCGTACTATCATGCCCAGACTATTCTAAACCGTTCGAAGTCCATACAGACGCGAGCGACCTTGGTATAGGTGCAGTACTCACGCAAACTTTAAATGACAGTGAAAAAGTTATAGCCTACATGAGCAAATCTCTTACTGATCAGGAACGCAACTACAGTGCAACTGAAAGAGAGGCATTAGCTGTACTGACTGCCATAGAACACTGGAGATGTTATTTAGAGAATGGGAAAAAATTTATTGTATACACCGACCACGCTTCTTTGAAATGGTTTTTAAATTTAAATAATCCTACAGGCAGATTGGCTAGATGGGGTGTACGTTTATCAGCTTATAATTTTGATATTAAACACCGGCGCGGCGCAGAAAACGTAGTCCCTGATAGCCTTTCTCGTTCTGTCCCTACTGCTGCTATTAATATAGATACAATCACACCGAACCCCCCACAAACTACTGACGCATGGTTTATAAATATTTATAATGGTTGTGTTAACTCACCAACTTCATTCCTTAACTACAGAATAGAAAACAATAAACTGTTCCGCTACATTAAAAGCCTAAACCCCTTAACCAGGGAATTTCAATGGAAAGAAGTCGTTCCTATTGAACAAAGACAAAAAGTAATAGCCGATAACCACTCAAAACCCACCTGTGGTCACTTTGGTGTTTTTAAAACTCACAAAAGATTATTACTTAATTATTTCTGGCCAGGAATGATTAACGATGTTTCTAAGTTTGTAGCTAACTGTGACACGTGCAATTCATATAAATACCCAAACCATCCTACTTTAGGTATTATGGGCAGACCTAAAGTCTGCAACAGGCCCTTCCAAATGATTAGTATAGACCTTATTGGACCACTACCAGTTTCACGTAAACAGAACTCATATATATTCGTTATCACTTGTTGTTTCTCAAAATACTGTATGTTGTTTCCTATCAAGCGGGCTACTTCTGAAATAATGGCACGTATTCTAGAGGACCATGTTTTTCTAATTCATGGAATCCCTAGTACCATTTTAATGGATAATGGTAAAAATTTTACTGGAAACGTTCTTAAAACCTTATTTACTGACTATAAAATTCCCAATATTCGTTATACGCCTAAATATACGCCACAAGTTAATACAGTAGAAAGATACAATAAAACTATCATGGTTGCAGTCTCATCTTATATAGAAAATGATCATCGATCATGGGATAAAAACATACCAAAAATACAATTCGCTATTAACAGTTCAGTCAATGAAGCAACCGGATTTACACCATCCTTTCTCGTATTTGGCCGCGAGTTAGTAAGTTGTGGTTCCTATTACGTAGATACCGACTTAGCAAATGACCTAATATTCTCACCTCGCGATGAGTACGCGGAAAATCTCGGCCATCTGCACAAGGTATTTGACAGAGTCCAGTCAGCGTTATTGAAAGCACATTCTAGAGGAAGCTCCAACTATAACTTACGTCGCAAAGACGCTGAGTTTAAAGTAGGAGATATAATATGGAAGCGCACTTACTTCCAAAGTGATAAAGACCGTCACTTCAGCAAAAAACTTGCCCCTAAGTTTGTCAAGTGCCGAATAACCTCCAAACTGTCCCCACTAGTATACAAATTGGAAGACATGACCGGTCATGATCTTGGAACGTGGCATGTCAAAGATTTCAAACACAAAAACTATGTTGAATGAATAAAACAAATCAAATTCATTACACATACTTATAAGGATTGGTTTTCTAATGAGAATTTAATAAACTAACTAAACAATAGAATTAAGGTTAAACTAATATTATTACTAGACATTAGGGTTCTTTTTATTATTGAATACTCAGTTTAGCGGATTTCTAACCTAGGTAAAATCCTATCCTTAAAAGGGGGGTATGTAACACGGCAACTGCTTACCTCACCGCGCGACCCCGCATACCCCCGCGGGATGACGCGCGAGCCGACACTCGGAATGGTAGCTCGTCACTCGGAGGACAGTCGAATGTTTTGAGCCGTACTAAGTTACTACTAAGTTGCTATTACATCTCCTAAAGTACCGTGAATTACCTTGGAATTGGAGGTTAAAATCTAAAGTGGATATAAATAACCCCGTATTGGGTAAGTGTTGTAAGTTTAAATAGAATTTAATTGTAGAACCATTAGATTCACGTAAATAGCTATCGGCGCTGCGTCTACCTACCTACCTAACTTTATTATTATATTTATTATACTTGCTTAAGAAAAGCTAGCGCTTCTGATTATATTTTATTATGTATGCGTAAATGTAAATATAGTGCTGTTATTAGAGATTACTGCAAAACTCAGTAGTTGTTCATGCGGCCTAGTTCGATAATTATCATCAAATTGACTACCTACCTACATTTGAATGTGTAATGCGTATCTAAGCATTAGAATCCCAATTATGCTTGTGATTTTGCCTGGACTGCCTCATCTAGATCTTTGCTGAAAACTGCTATGCTAGAACTCAACGTAGTAATAGTCAGTATTGATGTTGCAGTCGAGTCGCAAAATCAGACAATTGGTGAAATGTCTGGTTTTGTGGTTTCAGGGTTTTTGTACCTACCTCTCTGATTGGAGCTTGACCGCTGCGCGGGGCTCGTTACCGTGCCCTCTACTCCGGGTTAGGTTCGACTCCGAGTTTGGACGACACACCCGAAAGTTGAGTTGCGTCGTTGAAGGAACACTGGAACCCGGATGAGTGTACACTGTACCTACTTAAGAACCCACGAGCTCGCGAACTTTCCAACCACTCATGGGAAACTACTATTAGTCATAATATACCTTACTGCTACAATATATTATTTATGTATTTCAATTTTTATAAGAGTTTTATTTATTTGATAAGGAATAGTGTAGCAACCTGTCACAGGAGGCACAGAAATATACATATAATAAGGTCATATAGTCAGGTTTTAGTTTTTGAATGAATATTTCTAAGGGCCTGTTTCAGAACCTTCTAATAAGTGTCCGATAGCTTATTCACAACTTTTGTCTTTGTCATTTGACTTAAGTAAGAAAGTGACAAAACTTACGTTTAGGCTATCTGACACTTATCAGAAGGTGGTGAAACAGGCACTAAGTGTAGATTATTTATCTATGATATAGATGAGGAATAATATCTGGTCTATGCAACAGTGCATATCGTCGTCTTTTTCTTTTCGTTTCCTCCGGGCTTCGGAGAGCACGTTAAGCGTCCTTTCCCGGTTATCATCGCTAACATCTAATACCTAGTAATCTTAAAAGTCGAAATTTCGTACTCTTGACCGAGTCGTCTACGGAATAATATTTAAGCCCACCGCATTACTATCCCGAGAAAATCCCCACCATTATGTAATTATTAGAAATGGGTCACAATCCTTGGATCTCCACGAATACGAGAGAGAGAATACCAGAGATAGAGAGATAGACAGAGGAGAGAGAGAGAGAGAGAGAGATTGTGAAATCTATACCAATATAATAAAGCGGAAGAGTTTGTTTGTTTGAACGCGCTAATCTCAGGAACTACTGGACCGATTTCAAAAATTCTTTCACCGTTGGATATGTACGTAATCCTTGAGTTCTATAGGCTATATACAGGATGTTAGGAGACCGCTCTCGGAAACGAAGACAGGTGATAGTACTGATGATTACTGATAAGATATCACTAAAAAAAACGTGAAAAAAAAATTTTTTTACAAAAAAAAAAATTGCACTTTTTATACAATATCTGTTTTGGAGGGTTAAACAGCCCTGTAATTGCAAAAAACTTATTTGCTGTATTTTGTAAAAGTTTGTTACGTAATTCTTGCGTGATTAAAATAAAATCAGCTGATGCTGGAGGTCAACGAACTTGATGTGACCTATTTACGTATCGTTAGATACCTACGAAACCGCGCTCGCGCCGACGCCGATACCTACCCTATAAGATTATGTTTAGGTAGTATAACAATAGCGCTAAGTTTTCGGTAGCGGTCTCCTTATACCCTGTATGTACCACGGGCGAAGCCGGGGCGGCGCGCTATTTGTAATAATATTGGTGTTGTGTCAGGCGTTGTCGGTGCTGCCGGACGGCGTGCCGCTGGGCCGCCTGAAGCACTTCTTGGAGAGCGCGCTGGAGAGCCAGCTCACGCTCAAGCGACGCACTCAGGTCATGAAGGGGCTGCTGTACGCTGAACACTTGCAGGTATTTGTGGTGTTGTATATATGCAACGTTAGTTTTACTTTGCGTAAAAACCGAAACACGTGTCAAATATTTTAACATTAGCAATAATTATACAAAACTTCAAAAGAATATAATGAAAACTTACGAATCTATAAGCTTCGTTGTGTTGTGTCATTGTCCTCGAAAAAAATGGTCACCGCCTCGACTCGCAATGCCGCGAGTTGAATGACGGCGAACGGTGTCAGCTGATCCGCTGTGCGCGTTTCGACCATTGCGCCTGAGCTTGCTGAGATTTTAAAATATTTTTAGACAAAATATAACACGGTATGAAAAGGGTTGGATTCGATTTTGTTACTGATTCTGAACAAACTGCTTTCAGGTTTTGCTTAAAGTAAAAGTAACGCTGTATTTTCCATAGAACTTGCTCGTAAACTGCACTCGCAATGGTATGCGGCGCGGTTCTCGAGGCAATTTTTAAATATTTTTTTTTCGAGGAATGAGAGAAAGTTAAAGTGTAAACAGTACATTTTCAAGTAGCTATACATACAAGTATAAACTAAAAATTTAAGAAACCCCCGACATTCGCCATTTTGTTGTGGCGGTCATCTTGGATTTGCACAGTGCTATTCAAGCCCTTTCATTTGATACCCATATTGTGGGAGTTGTGAAAAAATATGTAATCCGCCATTTTGTGGCGGCGGCCATATTGGACAATTTTCATCAAACATAGCTAATAACACTCGACTAATGCACCTTTCAAACAAAAAAAACCGCATTCAAGTCGGTTCACCCGTTTGAGCGCTATGGGGGAACAAACAGACACACATACACACACACAGACACGTCAAACTTATAAAACTCCATCGTTTTAGCGTTGGGGGTTAAAAACACATTCATTGAAGTCGGTTTTTGTAATCGGTCCGATCTGAATATACATTATGATGCTATGATTGTTTTCAGGTACAAGAGCTGAAGCACGAGCATGAGTCGCAGAAGATCGTGATCCACGACTACGACCTGTGTCCGGTCTGCAAGAAGCGGTTCGGGAACCAGAGCGCCTTCGTGCGCTATCCCAACGCCGATGTTGTGCACTACTCCTGCAGGCTCGACAAGTAGATACATACACAGACAGACAGATAGATATATGGCTATGGTAGAAAAACGTTGGCATCACGCCACATTCGCGTTTCTCAACGATATAAACCCCGGCACGTAAGTCGAGCGCTGACCTTTAAGTGCGCGCCCTGTAGGCTCGACAAGTAGATACATACACAGATAGATAGATAGATAGATATATATATGGCTATGGTAGAAAAACGTTGGCATCACGCCACATTTGCGTTTCTCAACGATATAAACCCCGGCACGTAAGTCGAGCGCTGACCTTCAAGTGCGCGCCCTGTAGGCTCGACAAGTAGATACATACACAGATAGATAGATAGATATATGGCTATGGTAGAAAAACGTTGGCATCACGCCACATTTGCGTTTCTCAACGATATAAACCCCGGCACGTAAGTCGAGCGCTGACCTTCAAGTGCGCGCCCTGTAGGCTCGACAAGTAGATACATACACAGATAGATAGATAGATATATGGCTACGGTAGAAAAACGTTGGCATCACGCCACATTTGCGTTTCTCAACGATATAAACCCCGGCACGTAAGTCGAGCGCTGACCATCAAGTGCGCGCCCTGTAGGCTCGACAAGTAGATACATACACAGATAGATAGATATATGGCTATGGTAGAAAAACGTTGGCATCACGCCACATTCGCGTTTCTCAACGATATAAACCCCGGCACGTAAGTCGAGCGCTGACCTTCAAGTGCGCGCCCTGTAGGCTCGACAAGTAGATACATACACAGATAGATAGATAGATAGATAGATATATGGCTATGGTAGAAAAACGTTGGAATCACGCCACATTCGCGTTTCTCAACGATATAAACCCCGGCACGTAAGTCGAGCGCTGACCTTCAAGTGCGCGCCCTGTAGGCTCGACAAGTAGATACATACACAGATAGATAGATAGATATATGGCTATGGTAGAAAAACGTTGGCATCACGCCACATTCGCGTTTCTCAACGATATAAACCCCGGCACGTAAGTCGAGCGCTGACCTTCAAGTGCGCGCCCTGTAGGCTCGACAAGTAGATACATACACAGATAGATAGATAGATAGATAGATAGATAGATAATATATGGCTATGGTAGAAAAACGTTGGCATCACGCCACATTCGCGTTTCTCAACGATATAAACCCCGGCACGTAAGTCGAGCGCTGGCCTTCAAGTGCGCGCCCTGTAGGCTCGACAAGTAGATACATACACAGATAGATAGATAGATAGATAGATATATGGCTATGGTAGAAAAACGTTGGCATCACGCCACATTCGCGTTTCTCAATGATATAAACCCCGGCACGTAAGTCGAGCGATGACCTTTAAGAGCGTTGACGCACGGACCCGCTTCGCAAGTTTAGGCATTTACCTGGGATTCTTTGTTTACGTGAATGAACGGGCGCGGGCGGAACGCTCCAAGTGCAGTGTAGTGTAACAAACCGTTTTGATCTTTTTACCATTTTCAAACGGGCTATTATTTTTTTCAATATTCTTAGGCACCTATACCTAAGTTTTTAGTTCGTAGATTTTTAATTTTATAAAGCAGGCATAATTAATGTATATGTAATGCTTGAAAAAGACCTTATAGAGTAGACCAGTACATAAAAATTATATTTGGAGAATATAGTACAGCTTCTGATATTGATTTTTTTATATACCTACTCGTGTAAGGGTAAGATAGTGAAGAAAAATGCAGATTCATTCAAAATCTCGTTTATTTACTTTTTACATACAAGATTTTGCCCGCGGCTTCGCCCGCGTGAATTTCGGTTTTTTACAAATCCCGAGGGAATCGTGGATTTATCTTTTTACATATTTACAAAATAAAATTATTACTAAAGTAATTCAAAACAGGTAATAAATACATTTTCTGTATGTAGATTGTAGGTATACTTAATTTGAACATTAAATATACCGCTAATAAAAAAATGCAATTAGAAATCATTCATTGTAATAAAGCAATGTACCTTAAAATATTAGAATTAATAAAATCTATCTATATAAAACAAAGTTGTGTTAGTTCGAACACTTATAACTCGAGAACGACTGGAGTGATTTTCATGGTTTTTGATTTGTTGTATTTGTCTCCGTCCAGAATAGCATAATAACTATTAAAAGTAAAATTTTATAGTATTAGTATGGATTATTTAAATAAAAAAATTATACTCTACTAGCTTTTGCCCGCGGCTTCGCCCGCGTGATTTTGGATTTTTCACAAATCCCGAGGGAATCATGGATTTCCTGTTCCCGTTCTCGCTCCCTTTTCCAACATTTATACCTACTTTCAAGAAAGTTTGCTATAGTAATCTACCTATAGCTGTAGCTATAGATTTCGGAGTTTTCAAAATCTCATAGGAACTGTGTATTTTTCCAGGATAAAAAGTATCTATGTGTAAAGTCAGGGTATAATCTATCTCCAATCTAAATTTCAGCCAAATCGGTTCAGTAGATGCAGCGCATCTGCAGTGCAGATGCACTGAAGAGATCTCTTAAAGAGTAACAAACATACATACATACATACATACATAAACACAAATTTTCACCTTTATAATATTAATGTGATAAATTAAAATAAAAATTTAAATGAACTTACCTATATAATAATAGGTATAACACGATATCCAGTCGCAAGCAGTATCAGTCAGTAATTCAAGCTGGAGGTCGGTGATGCGAAGGTAAACAAAATCCAAATCACAATGCAAATCAAACCAATAAAATGCCAAATCGTAATCAAACCAATAAGATACCGCGCATGAAAGACAATGAACGAGTGATTAAAATTTTATTTATTGGCTAGGTGGTAGGCAACAAGGGTGGGAGGATATAGGTCAGCGTGGATTTAGGTTTTTAAAAATCCTGTGGGAACTATGTCAATTTTCGAGACGCAAGCTACCTCTGTACCTACAAAATTTTGTATAAATCGGTTAAACGGATGGACCTTTAAGAATTCCGTGAGAACTCTTTAATTTTCCGAGATAAAAAGTATCCTATATCCGTCCCCAGGATGTAAGCTAACTCTGTACCTAATTACATAAAAATATAACTATAATACAATTATTAAAAATACGTAAAAAATTTTTCAATACAGTTGTTTAACATGGCGTACTTTCAGAGGCTATAGTTATGATTCGAAAATTAAATCTTTTGCACAGGCATGTTTTGTTTTACGCGGTCGTGACTTTTGTTTTACGAGCTCGATCATTTTGTTTTGCAGTTTATTTTTAAATTTATAAGTCAATTTAAAAAGTTTAGTAGCAAGGAGTTTTCATACATAGAATAAAATCGGATAGATTTTATACGAGAAAAAATTAATAAATGCGTAGGTCTTAGCATTGAATTCTCAAAATTCTTTTAAATGTTTGTTTATTATAATTAATTATATATTTAATTACCATTTTTAATTTAATTATTTTCACATTAACATATCTCAAAAATCGAATAGGCTGTATACGCGTAGACCGTTGCCTAGTTTCGTTTTAAAATGTCCAGTTGCTAAAACGCGCCATTTTCTGAAAGTTTTCATTTTTTGTGTGATAAATAGATTATTTTTTGTAAATATGAGTTCAAGTACAAGTGATATTATGGAATTAACTCACCTGATATTTTATCTGGGGCAAAAATTACGCAAGATGGAATTTTGCCCCCAAGATTCCGACAAACATAGGTACGTACGTAGGTATGTATGTTGAAATAAACATTTGATTCTTCGATTTGTTTTTTTACTATTTCCCACAACTGTATTGAAAAACGTCGTGTGATACACGGGTGTATCGGTTATTGCAAACTCGTGACATTAAAAACCCTCACCTTCGGTTCGGGCTTGTTAATGACAGCTCGTTTGCAATAACCAACATTCCACCCTTGTATCACAATGTACTATAATCTATCTGTAAGAAAAAATAGCGAGCATTAAAAATATCTAGTAGTGAATAGTGACAGTCGCACTACAATTTTACGTATATTCCATGTAATCCAATAAGAATTGCCGAGACAAAAAGCGTTACGTCCGTTCGCGGAGAGGCCTCGGCTCATACTAGTTTCCTAGTTCAATTTCCTACTGCCTCTTTCTGCATTTTGGTATGTGTTTCAAAGTTATATTTTGGAAACAAATAGTAATAATTTTAGATTTTTTTTAACTTATATAATTGCTAATATGTTTAACTTTTATATGTACTTAATTTTACTTATAAATGGCGAAAAATAAGCTACTAAAATGACGGTTTTATATGTCTATAATTTACTGAAATTATAATTCCTTTGCTTGGATTTTTATGATGTAAAAAATGCCAAATTAAAAAATGTTTTCTTCCATGTCTTTAGTTCAGGACATTTCCTTTCATAAATATATCTTTGTGTGTGAATTGAACAAGTAACTTTTGACGTAGTGAACGTCAAAGATTCCACGAATCCCAAAATTCAAGAATAGGCTTTTGGTATTTTGCCAAAAAGACAAAAACTATCAATAAATTGCAAAATGTTGTCTTCCAATTCCCTAGAACACAAAATTTTCTACAATGTGGTATAAAAAAGTTTTTAAGTAAATGCATAGATTAATAACATATGAAGGGTCAAAAAAGCTTAAAAATGAGCTAAAATGGCGCAGAACGCATCAACGCTCTTAAGTGCGCGCAGCGTCGTACGTGTGAGCGGGACCCAGTAC
This sequence comes from Melanargia galathea, assembly GCA_920104075.1. Lineage (NCBI taxonomy): Eukaryota > Metazoa > Arthropoda > Insecta > Lepidoptera > Nymphalidae > Melanargia > Melanargia galathea. The sequence goes on from OV049873.1 coordinate 9,558,381, forward strand.
GATTGGAGAACCAATCAGCGCTTACGAGGGATCCGCGAGACCTAATCAGTGCTTACGAACGATTCCCACGCCCTCCCCGCGACCCCCTCACCACCCGAGATACCTCATTTTCGACTTCTGCGCATTGAAGGTCAACGCTAGACGACTTATTTGCCGTGACTAATACTACTTGTAAATGAATAAAATATAAAAAACCAGCCAAGTGTTTTCGGACTCGCACACGAAGGGCGTTTGTGCACTTACTCGTTTTCGATTCGTTTTCGATTCATGTTCGTTTTTTTTAATGTACATCATAAAAACGGATACGAAATTCACGAATGACATTTGTGCACTTAATCGTGATTTCACTATACGTTTTAAGCATTTCGTAGTTAAAACCGTGTTCATAATGTGTGCTGCATTTAATCGTCGTCAGCTTTTTGCCCTTTTCTTATACGTTCGTAGGCGCCGAAGAATGAAAAAATTCTGGATACATCCTACAAACAGAAGTATTCAATTGACGATTCAAAAGTACTTGTAAAAGTTTATTTGAATAAAAAAACTTTTCTATTCTTTTCTATTCTAGGAGCATTTATCGATCATCACTTATTGAGATATCATGAAAAATCTTTTTTTAATAATTACAATCGAATGAATGTTGCTACTTTCGATATCATATTGTGCCATATAAGTAAAAGAACAGATTACTCGGCCATACACACGTTTTAGAGAATGCATAACTGCAGAAAAAATTATATTCAATGTACTCTGTGAAGAAATACTGGCAGTAACACTAAGGTTAGTGATTATGAATATCGCATCGCACACACCTTTCCGCACGCGACCTTATTTTAAAACGATTCGATGTGAAAAGTTCACGAATTTAAAAACACGAAAACGAATCGAAAACGAGTAAGTGCACAAGCGCCCATACAGTTATAAGGAAGGCTATGTCGAATCGTGTTTTCACGAAACACGAAAACGAATCGAAAACGAATAAGTGCACAAACGCCCGAAGGGTTACGTACCATTAATTATTATCTATAAAAAAAACCGGCCAAATGCGTGGCGGGCCACGCGCAGTGTAGGGTTCCGTAGTCACAATCCTCGAAAAATAGATATAACTCCTTAACCTGTGAACCCTACTTAGCCGTGATAGTTTTCCTTTAAAATTGATTATATTATACCCTACTGCTGTGAATTTTTTCAAGTTCCTATATACTGCCATTTGGCTGATAGAGGGGGGGGACACTTGACTCTAATAAAAATTTGCACTTTAAAACATCATATTTTACAAACGGATCTAGAAATCGAAAAATGATGTTCCCACACCCACAGTATTTTTAAAAGACCTATTCAACGATACCCCACACTATGGGGTAGACGAGAAAAAAAATATTCATCCCTACTTTACATGTACCTGTACATGGAGCTACCCTAAAAAAAAATATTTATCAAAATTTTATTTCACCACTTTGTCGGCGTGATTAATATTTATACTCATGCCAAATTACGGATTTCTAGCACTAATAGTCTCTGAGATTAACCGAGGACGGACAGACGGATAGACGGACGGACATGGCGAAACTATAAGGGTTCTATAATGTTTCAAGATCCAATGAAACACACTTTCTCATTATCCGGTAGGCCATGTTTTGTATGCAGCCTGACCACGTCTGTCGCCGTTCTCTGTCGGTGTGCGACTCGCGCCCTCTATCGTCACCTGCATACACTACAGGTTCCTTGTTTACTTCTTCTTGCGTCGTGTTCTTCATTACTGAAGGTCGTGTCCAGAATGAAAGTCCTTCAAAGTTCTTATGATAAGCCTCCATTCTCCTCGTTCTTCGGCTTTCTTTAGGGCTGATGATACAGAGAGACCAGTGAGTGCAGTCACTTGGTCACTCCAACGGCTGGGTGATCGGCCGCGGGGACGTTTCCCTTCGACTTTGCCTATATATTTATTTTAATCTGTTCTTTAGTATTTGTTGTTATAGTGGCAACAGAAATACATCATATTATGTGAAAATATAAACTATGTAACTATCACGGTTCATGAGATAATTACCTACAACCTGTGACGGACGGACGGACAGACAGACTGACGGACAGCGGAGTCTTAGTAATATGGTCCCGTTTTACCCTTTGCGTACAGAATCCTAAAAAACTTAAAAACCGCAAAGACCAAATTCGCATTACATTACCGATATGGAAAATTCTTCTTTTGTTTGAAAGGATATACTTCCCAGGTGATCCCATGGTCATCAAGTCAGGATCTGATGAATGGATCCTAGAGAAATCGAGGGAACTCTTCAAATTCTATTGTAGACTGAAGTCGGTTTAATTTTTCCTAAAATATAGCTTGTTTCGTGGTAATTATCCTGTTTTAAATAAAGATATCTCAATGTTAAATAATTATGCATTATTAATTTTGGAAGATAAACGATGTTGTTGTTATTTCCTTAAAACCTTTTAAGCTAATGCTGTCGAATCTTTCTGGAAATTATATAATCGTTATGTCTTTCAACGGTTATCGACCAATTGGATCTTCGATTTGGCATCTGCCCCCTGATTGTGTAACTTTTGACGATGAAATGGTATTCATTTGATGGCCTAAGGCCATTAAAGTAAAATATACCTTGAATGTATTATTTAAAGTCATAAATTCAGTACAACTGATTTCAACATGGAGCGTTATGCATCGTATCGTACATACCTAAACGTATAAGAATGGATACACGAAATTGAGCTCTATTTCAATGAAGTTATGGTTTATTTTACATTTCATTGTCAAAAATTACACAATCAGGGGGCAGATATTTGGGCCAGGTATTTATAACCTTTTAGGGTCAATACGCACTGAGATGACAGCGTTTTAGTGATATGTCGCGTATGAATGTTCAAGATGTTAGTAAGAGTATGTTTAAGAGTATGTTATTCTATGTACAAGAATGTTCGTAAGAGCACCTCAAGCAGTACTATGTATCTATTTCTAGTAGTAATACAGATAAAATACTTTTTATTATAGTCGCAAACTATGCTGAAGGGAATTTATAAAAATATTGACCAATAACGTATAATATTGACCAATTTGGCCAAAGTTCTCTTCACCCCTGCAATGATTATTATTAATTATTTATAGATCTTTTTCAGTCTAATCGATTGTAGTAATCTTGCCGATCCTATTATTTTCGAAAAAAGCCCATATTTTAGACGACACCTTATAATATAATGCTACATTGTGGCCAATTCTGTTGTACACAATCTCTAAACCTAAACTAAAATGACAGGTTTAAATTTATTCAGGGTAAAATTTATTCCTATCTCTTTCATAGTGCTCACTGCAGAAAAGAATAGCAATAGATTTAGGCCTGTCATTTTAGTTTAGGTTTAGAGATTTTGTACAACAGAATTAGCCACATTGTGGCCGATTCTGTTGTACATGTCGGCGACCAAGCCAGATCTTTCACGTTAAGGGTCTAATCACGGTGAAATTACACACCAAATATCACTTATTTTATTTCAGTGCAATATCTAACAAAGGAATGCATGCCATTTTCACGATTCGATTGCTTTTATATTTGTCTCTCAAGGTTATAACGGAAATATAGCAATACAACTTCTTTTGTATAACGAACAAATAAAATTACTGTAAAATAATTCTTGAACCATAGCTTAATAGCTTAATAATCAAAATAAATATTAAAATGAATTTTACGTAACTCTAAATGGTTTATTTTAAACAAACTATGTTTATTTAAATAATACCAACCAACAGTCATAATTCCTGCAGATGGCGCTACAAGGAGATTCTACCATAGATTACACAAAACGTTATTATAAATTTTGCAATGATTAAATTTGATTAAAGTTAATGTTAATAACTCTAATAGATTTTATTATAAATATTTAAACAGCAAACTATTATATCAATAGTAAATGGTGATATTGAACAATAAATTAGACATCAAACATTCAAAGAGTCAAAACTGTGTCTATTTAATATTAGACCTTGATAAATAACGGTTTAATATTTACCAATAATTATTTGGATATCAATCTCATCTATTTCACACATTTTTATAATTATTTAAACTATAAACTAAAATATAGTTTATCAATATTTTCCACTTATTGCCGATACATGGCGCTTGCGCCCATATACACAATCTCTAAATGTAAACTAAAATGACAGGTCTAAATATATTACTGTCTCTTTCACAATCCTACCTGCTGAAGGGGATAGCACTATTTTTAAATCTGTCAATTTAGTTTAGGTTTAGAGATTGTGTACAACAGAATTAGCCACATTTTATCATAATAATTTAAAGGAAATTAATTATGACTTTTTTCGATTATACAATTTAATTTTTTTTTGAGGATATTTTTAGAAAAGATTTCGTATGGTATTGTTCGTTTCACTGCCGGCCGCTGCCATCTTAGTGTGAGTTGACCCTAAACCAATGAGTAATGAATCATTATTTAGTGCGATATACATAATATATAGATATTTAAAACCTTACGCCTTTTGTATTGTAAGACATTGTACAGACAAGTGTAAAATCTTGTAGTTCTACGTATAAATAGATAAGTACGCTATTATTGTTTATCCTAGTTATATTTTCGATGGCTGTCCTTAATAATATTGTAATAGTAATAATATGTAATATGTAATCAATGTATAAATATTTTTATTCTAAAGTAAATTTTATAAACGATAATATTTTATTTTTATTTTGCGGGGACCTTACATACTTGTTAACTTGAAAATTATGATATAGCACGTGCCAACAATAACTTAATTGTGCATTAGGCTGTTGATTACCTGTTTAATTTTATTGGTAAAAGATAATTGCATTTTAAGTAAGGTGTTGTTATAAGGTTGCCTATCCACTGAAGCGGAGCGGATCGGACGTGTTCGGCGGAACATTCACATTGTTGAAAGATCACCTTATAAAATTATAACATTTATTACCGATCTGATAGGTCTACTAATCTCTCATGCATGTCTCAGCTCCTCTCTGCTTCAATGGATAGGCACCCTACTTAAAAGACAAATAAAAAATAGTATTTATGTAAGTGTAGCAATTGTCCTTATATGCCTCTGGGCGAATCCTATCAAAGGGCTCTAATAGCACAGCTAATAGTACGTCCACTTTTATTGATTGAGACAACAAATTGCGCTTAGGCTACCTACTAGGTAGAGTCGAACAAGACTTCTAAGTTGTCTCGCATGCTGTGGCATACTTAGAATGAATATTTCGTAGAAATCTCAATACTTTGAAAATTACCCAATTAAGAATTTAAAATTTTGGTATTTAACCATTTAAAAAATAAACACCCTAATTGAAGTTGATGGGTTGTAAGCAGGTATTTAAATTAATTTAAATTTAACTGCCTCGTTGGTCTAGTAGCATATTCGACTGCAGATCATGAAGTCTCGGGTTCGATCCCGGGTCGGGCAAATAATTGTTATGGGTATTGGGTTTTTCTATCAAGAAATTCTTAGTGCCAGCCCGGAGTTGGACGCTGGCGGTGTTTCACCCCCGTGCCTCGGAGAGCACGTTAAGCAGTTGGTCCCGGTTATTATCACTATCATAGTGTGATAATAGTCGTTAAAGCCCGCCAACCCGCATTGTAGCAGCTCTAAATCCCTCTCTCCTATGAGAGAGGAGGCCTGTGCCCAGAAGTGAGACGTTAAAAGTGGTGGTGGAGGTGGATTTAAATTAGAAAAAACAGCGTCGTCGTTCACTGGTTGAAAACAAGAATATGCCGAGACAGACATCAATCTAAGATTCATTGATAGTAATATTATGTTAATTAAGTAACAAAGTAAGTAAGTAAGTTTAGTAAGTATTTTTAGCTGAATAATAAATAATTGATTAATGCTAACTGTACGGCGCGAGTGACGTACATACCGTGTCGCGCTTGATCGGTGACGCAACGCGTGTGAGGAACGTGGGTCGGGTCTCGCGCCGCTCCGCCGCTCGCCTCTGTGGCCCAATGGATAAGGCATCGGCCTCCTAAGCCGAGGATTGTGGGTTCGAGTCCCACCAGAGGTAGGTACTTGTAATACTTTTTACAAAATAATTTTTTTCAAAGAAAAATGAACCGACTTCAAACGAATCGAACTAAAAAGTTTAAAATAATTTTTTATTCATTTAGATTGACGATTAAACTACCTAACTCAAATGATATATAATTTTTTGAAGTCGGCGCCAAATGACTTCAAGTTCACTTCAAGTCGAAAATGTGCCCCCCGGGTCCCAGACTCACCCTCCGCGACTAAAGTCCGCGACTAGGTTCACCGCGCTCGCATTCAAAAGTGGATATTCTGATTTTACTTACACGAATTGAATGTGGTTTGGCGCCGACTTCAAAAAATTATATATCATTTGAGTTAGGTAGTTTAATCGTCAATCTAAATGAATAAAAAATTATTTTAAACTTTTTAGTTCGATTCGTTTGAAGTCGGTTCATTTTTCTTTGAAAAAAATTATTTTATGCTTTTTAGTGATTTGTTTTCTTTATATTAGGTAATAATAATATAAATGAAAACTATGTAAAATAGATTATGACCTATATATTATTAATTATTATTAAATTACTGTGACATATACATTTTATGTGTCATACTATAGGTGAGTGGTTTTATAATGTTCTAACCCAACCTAACCTAACTTCTGATCTATACAAGATTAGTTTGTATGCGTACAACTCTTGTATAATTTGGATAGACCGTAATTTACAATCTATACGCGACTAGTTTCACACCCTTGCGGTTTGGCTTTGTATAGAATGGAAATACACGTAACCATGCACAAACCCCAAGGAATCACTCTATATGCAACTGTACTGACTTCGGCCCAAAACTTTTTGCAATGTTACGTAGGTGTAGCAGAGTGAAGTCTTTGGACAGAATAGCTATATCAGCCTTCAGCAATAGGTCTGGCAATATCAGAGAACATATTAGTGACATATGTGTACATTTATGCTTATAACTTCGTACGTAAGAATGATAACTCGATGTGTTATATACTAAAACCTTCTTGAAAGTATGTAGATAACGATAGTGAAACAATCATCAAAATCGGTTCATTAGTTGCGGAGATAATCGCGAACATACTTACATACATACATACATACATACATACATACGGGTCGAATACAGAACCTCCTTTTTTTGAAGTCGGTTAAAAAAAAAAAAAGTTTAAAAATAGTTGGATAATTAATTCATCTCCTGAGTTTGCTCTTGTTTCTTCTCGGTTTGATGGATCTGTTGGGATTTGACGTTCGTATTGCTGTTTAGCAGGTACCTATACAATATACATAAAGCTGCTTGAGCCAACTCTATCTTAAAAATTTGTTGCATTTTTGTTTGCAAGAGATATGACGTTAATTATAGACTAGGTACGTAGGTAGTAGGTACCTACACTAGTAGTTTTATAATTTACAAATACAAAAAGTTTTTACTTCTACATGGATATTCTGCATACGTCGATAGTAATTAATTTTACATATCTGAACGTAAAATATCTAGATATTCAATAATAACAACATTTTCATTAGTCTGTTGTTTACTGCTACAGTAGTCGTGATTCTATTTGTAGCTTATCATACTTGATATATTGTACATTGATTTTTAATTTAACATTATCATAATGAAATTTTACAGTGAATGTATAAAAAACTGCAATTAATCATAACTACCTAAAGATAAAAGTTCGCACTTAATTTCTTTGATAAGGAATAAGTGTACCTACCTACTTACCTAGGAAGTTGTTCTCTATACTTAGTATATTTATATATTACATCTTACCTACTGTATAACGATAATACACAGTCAGTTACAACTTTCTTATAGATCATACCTCTCCAGAATAATTAGGAACTCTACATTTATTTAAGTATGGCAACAGACGGTTGCATAAGATCAGATGGTCTATTCTCTAACTTAGTTAGTACCAACTGAAAATGGTTGCCAACGAATTAGTTCGATATACTATACATTGCTGCTTTACTGTGTGAAATAGAAACAGTGATTTCATTTAACACATTAAAACAGCAATGTATATCGATCTAATTCGTTGGCAACCATTTTAAGTACCACAGGTACCAGAGATACTTAATAGGTATGTACGTACGGGTGCTACGGGGATAGAACATGTACGAAGACATTTTACTAAAACTAACTTTTTAGATAGACAAAATTGAGTAGGTAGGTAGTTAGGTACTTCCCTAAAGCAAATATGATTTCAGCTTTTCAGGCTTTAGGTTCCTTTATTTTACAATTACCTAGGTATGATGGAAATTTCAAAATTATACTTAGGTACACGTTAAAAATTTCTAGTTGGCCTAATAAAAGTGTTAACTTCTAATTGGTATTGAGTAGGTACCTACTATACGTAAGAGATTAACTACTAAGTAGGTATAGCATGGTTATCACTAATCCATATAACACGACAACAACAACCTGTCATTCCAGGATATTGTATTCCTTCAACAATGACCGCTTTACCATCTGGAAAATATAAAGCTATTTATCTACCTATATAAATAAAAGTGAATGTTTGTCTGTATGTCCCCTATGCACTCCTAAACTATTCATCCGATTGTGATGAAACTTTGGTGAGTTGATCTCCATACGCCCGCTAAGGTTCCTCGCTCAAAAATAATTATGTAGATTATTTATTTTTGTAATGAATGTTTGTTTGTTCTCTATGTGTTCCTTAACCATACTTTACGTGGCATTGCAACGCATGCCGGGAACAGCAGGCTAGTCTTGTACAATATTGGCATCGTTGCGAGTTGTCGCATTTATAAAAGTCCCGTATCGCGGGGGAAAGCTGTTAGATATGATAACGATACTACAATTTTATTGATAACGCCGGTGAGCCATCGATCAGTCGATATGATCGCCCGCACGGTGCCGCACAGACCCGAATAATCGAGCATCCATCGTCTTATCGACAGAGATTCGGATCGTAAATGGATATTGTCGATACGGATTAAACTGTCAAAACATTACAATTAATTAGTAGACGTTCGATCAGTGCAGTGATCTGTGGTGGTTGGTGTATGATGAGAATGATGGGCGACGGTGAAGCGGTATACGGGGATTACTATAATTATGACAACAGCTGGGCCATGATGCCGCCGGAGTGCGGCGCCGACCCCGGCTGCCAGTACCGCCAACCGCAGGAGGAGGACTACCGCTACGGCACTTACGCGTAAGTCTGCGACGTGTTCCGCACTGGAGAGTGTTGTCGTGATCCCTTTCCATAGATTAAAAAACCTATAAGGCCATAGATAAAAAAAACCTATAAGGCCATAGATTAAAAAACCTATAAGGCCATAGATTAAAAAAGCTCTAAGCACAAATGATGGTGACGATTTTGAACCGACTTTAAAAAAGGAAATTCTGTATTCGACCTGTATGTATGTATGTTTGCCATTATTTCAAAAACCAATGAACCGCTCTTGATGATTTTTTCACTATCGTAGTCTACATACTTTCAGGAAAGTTTTATTACATAACACACCTAGTTATCATTTTTACTATAGAAGTTACACGCATGAATGTAGGTAGGTAGGTTTGATGTATATTTACAACATGATACCTAGATAATTAAAGCTCCATTTGACATAAAAATAAAGTCCAAATATTGAATAATTTTGGAGCTATAAGTAAAAGTCCAATTTTTGTTAATTGTGGCCCCGGTCTCCCCTACCCATATAGGGCTTTGTTCATAGTCTCCACTGGGCACACCGAGGCACTGAGGAAACAAAAACGTCAAATCCGGGCCTCCAAAATCGGTCATCCAACCAGTTACCGACTTCGGTCAACGTCGCTTAACCAACGTAATCGTGCACTGTTGCAACTAGGCCACACGTGACATGCCCACTAGGCACAAGTCACGTTAGTTACTACAATCTAATGTAATGTCGCATTGAAATACCGGGTGATAGATAGACCTGCCCGTATACCTACCTGTAATTTTAGCTAACACGCCCTGTGGTAGGGGAGCCGAGGATGCTAAATGTGGATTTACTCGAGCGTCGGCGGGACCTATTACATTTTGTATATTAGTTGATAGGAAGAATAAATGGTTATATAAGGTTTTCCATTTCAGTGGTGGGGAAAGCTTCTAGCTGCACGCTCTCATCTTCAATAGACGATTTTTATAAATTCGGCTTGTGGAAATCGGCTGATTATATTTTTTTGTTATTTTTGCATCATTTTCATCATCTATCAAATAGAAAAAAATTCAACCACCCTCGAGATTCGACTTCTCGAATCTCGAGGGTGGTTGAATTTTTTTCTATTTGATCAAGATAACTTAAATTGATGCGCTTCTCTATATAAAGAGCTTATATATGGTAAAGGATACTCAGCAGGATGCAAGATGCCTCCCATATCTTAACCTGACGCGCTCGAGTAAATCCAAAAATCCCCTCTTGGGCTCCCCTACTACAGGCTTCGCACGTTAGCAAACTAGGTAGGTATACCTAATATGCTTCGGGTAGTAGTGTAGGAATCAATATAGGAACCTCCTAATCCTATAAGATGCCCTGTGTATTTATTGAGGATTGAAACAGTTTATCGATATTTTACTGGTAATTCGTTATTTATTTATTTAACAAGAAAAAATTCTACCGCAATTTTTCTGTTTCCAAAGAAATCCTAATAATAGAAGGCATTAGAAGTGGTGTGTACCATTCAAACTATACAGAACGCATGTTGCCGCCTTACTACATACACAAACATTATAGTTCTACGCAATCAGGCAAACACGTTTACAGTCAATGCTGTGCAGACAGAATTAAGCTGTAGGATTAGCACATTAAGGTTGCAAATGCATCGCATCGTTCTCTTACCTCACACATCGTTGCACTGGCGACGTCCGCGTCCTCAGCACGGTGACAAGGTCACGGGTACACCGCCTTTCTAGTGCCTTATATGTATATTAGGATTTCTGTGGTTGTTTCCAAAGTCAGTAGAATTAGTGTTTAAACATATGTGTGTGTGTGTGTGTGTACTGTGTTCCTACTTACTTGCTTACGCTTAGGTATTAAGTAAAGTGTGTGAGAATCCCTAGGTACATAAGTATTTGCTACTGATTGATTGATATCTTGGAAAAATAAGTACCTAGATCTAATCCATGAATAGGTAGGTACTTTACGTCATGAATTATTACTCATTTTGTTGACGTGATAAAGAAATCCAAACCTATACAGAAGAGACATGACTCATTACAAGTAAAATGATTTTTATGAAGCAAAAATTTATTTTTAAATAATAAATATTACCGACATTAAATATGTAACTAGGTATTTAAACGAGTCCATTAATATGCTTCAGAAAAGCGTTTATCGGTTGGTTGACTCGGGTCGCGTGCTCCGCGCCCATCGCCCCGGCCCCGGCACTGACGCCTGAGTACCATCGAGCTCGTAATCCGTCAGCTGCGTCTTCTCCCATGCCTTCGTGGAAACCTTAATTGGTTCGGAAGCCCTCTTCGCGGCTTGCCGTGCTTTCAACCGTTTAGGCACAGTGCGCCTAACCGTATCGCCACAACAAAACATTCGTGAAATCCCATCGACTTCTACGCATACCTACTAGGCATCGCAAAGTTTTAGATATTGGGAAACTTTGCGCTATAAATTACCCCTTAAGCACAATAGGTGCTGACTGACGGATATTATGTTTGATATTAGTTTGTTTTTTTGTTGTCACGAACGCGGCAAGACGAAACCTCATTACACCATGAACGTCGGCACAATAAGCTCCTTCGGCCTTGATTTAGCATATTTATTGCTTGTTTTCGCTGTTCGTAATTGAGACATTATGTAGAAACTGTCGCGTAATTTGATTCGGGGCGTAGGTACTGTGTGAGCAAGTCTGGTCATGGGGTAGTTTTTTCTCGCGATGAGCGGCGGGTGGTACGAGCTGCACAGTAGGTACAATATAATATAAACCCACTAAAGTTTTAAACAAATTACTTTCCTATCGTGTCGACCATCAGCCCCTATTATTTTATCATTACCTGCCTTTGCGAATTCCAAATGATTGTCTCTTCGAATTCAGCGCTTAATACCTAATCGTTTCTCTACCTTATTTAGGTATTTGAGTTGAGATTAGATCTAAATAATTGATACAACCTTGGCAGTATAGTTAGTGAGCAGGCAATTCGTTTTATAAATTACCCACCCCGCCAGGAATTTATAGGTACCTACCTACGTACCTAATAAAAGGTGGGTGAGGTAGTAGGTACATGTATAAACTCCCAGTCGAAATAAGAAAATTATTGAATCTGCAATTAATTCGTCAAAGTTCATTAATAAATAATTGATTGTATTAATTTTCACGAAAACCTTTCCACGAAAGGTTCGCTGCGATGCGTAGCGAGGAATGTGTTTGAAAGCAAAAGGCTCTCTTTTTCCATCATGAGTTAGCTACGAAAATGAGTTCTACACTTACATTATCCACTGCAACGTCAACTTAAAAACCTCGCGTCAAAGTAGATAGATTTAGGTAGGTAAGTAATAACACGATTATGGTTTGTAAGTACCTCTACCTATAGGTAAATAAATTTTATTTTTTATCTCAAATAGAAATCTGTTGTCTCAACCACTTCCAGAAATAAAATAATTTAAAAATACGTAAAAGCAAACTCAGATACGGCAAATATAAATCGTCTAAAGAATTGTGATGTCTTTCTATTAGTCTACTTCAGCAATTTCGCGAGTCAATTTCGCCGGAGCGCTTTGGAAAGCTAATGTATTGAAATGACTGGAACACTCGGCATTCCTTTTTGTGTCTTCGTTTTATGTCTGGCGAATGCATTGTAGAATTGGATGTCGTATTTGGGAATTGTCTTTGCAAATTTTTGTAGTAGGTATTCACTCAGAATTTGTTTGAAGTAATAACATTATTATACATCTATCTGAACAGATAGCTCTTAGTTGTTTATGTTTATTGCTTAGAATGTTAATTAATACAAGTATAAATTAAAAATTTAAAAAACCCCCGACATTCGCCATTTTGTGGTGGCGGCCATCTTGGATTTGCAATTATGCTATTCTACTAGTCAAGCCCTTTAATTTGATACCCATACCAAGGGAGTTGTGAAAAATATGTAATCCGCCATTTTGTAGCGGCGGCTATATTGGACCGATTTTCATTAAACATATATCTAACAACACTCTCGAATAATTCACCTTTCAAACAAAAAAAACCGCATTCAAATCGGTCCACTCGTTCGAGCGCCACAGGGGAACAGACAGACACACACACAGACACGTCAAACTTATAACACCCCGTCGTTTTTGCGTCGGGGGTTAAAAATATAGGGACGAAATTAGAAATTTAGTCGTAGTTTTAGTTTTAAGTTTTCGTAAGTAATCACCATAGTATTTACTTATTCTTAAATTGACGTTCAAAAAGTGTACAGTGTACCAATTTTGAATAAAGTTTATTTGAATTTGAATTTGAAACTTTCCTTCTTCGTAGATAGGTAGGATACCTACCTACCTAGTGCTTAGTCTCAGTTTGAAGCGCTCCAAAACTAAAAGTATACTAGGAAGTATACTATTGATCGAATCACAAATTACTTCAGAGCAAAATGAACCCAAAGACTCTTATTTTAGGTCCATTTTACTCTGAAGTCATTGTGATTCGATCAATAGAATACTTATAGTATACTATAAAGTTTTGGAGCGCTCCAAACTGAGACTAAGCACTGGTAGATTTACCGCTCGGTGCAAACCGTTCGCGGTCTACCGTCGTTTGGAGCAAACGACGTTAGACCGCGACGTGTTAAGTTCCTACAAGAGTCTAGATGTCTTGCTGTGGTAGTCTCGGTTGATGACGACATAACTACTCATTCAATAGGAAGATTATACAATATGTATGGGGTAGGTAGGGTAAGTGAATCGGTTCAGCGTACACACGTCCGCGTCGGATGGAGTCGGACGGGTAGCGCACGGTGCGGAGGGCGCGAGCACCTGCCGCCCGCCCCTCACAAATCTGGCCCTCGCAGCTTACCTGAGACAGTATAGGCAAAATTTATAGTACCTTACATTGCTTTCAGTTTTTACTAATTTAAATGTTTTGAACACCTTTCATCTACGTCCCTAAGTATTTTTATGTGTATTTACTACTTAGTGTGAAGCTTCGGCCGTTGCCAATTACCACAGACGTGCCGTCAAGCGATTTAGCGTTACGGTACGATGCCGTATAAACACTGATACACGATATCGGTTTAATAGAACTGTTGTAACCCTTCCAAGTGAGCTTGCTTCTATCTTGCACTGTATCCTCACTCACCACCAGACCGATCGATGTCAATGCAATCAAAAAATAAACATACTTAGTACGTTAGTGCACAATTTGATAGACGTGTGATTGCTAACTCAAAAATGTAGCGCCCGCTGCCTCTGGTAACAATCGGAGGTGATCGCGATCAAGAGGACGAATGAAATGGACATCGCAGGATATGCCATCCGATCTCAAGGCCTTAAATGGGGAATGTCTTAACGGTGAAACGGATTACACAACGTCTACAGAGAAGCTTTTCCCCCCGCATAGATAGATAAGTACTACTTACCTACTTACTTAGCAAAAGAGACCGCATAATTTTATGACGATATTTCAATTATCGTCCCATAATTTTTGAGGAAAATGGTTAGAGACATAGGTACACAACATATGACATAAGATTAGATAGAGGTTCTTGTTATGAAGTCGTGCATTTAGTAGGTACCTACTGGTGAAAATTCTCAAAAAAAAGAACCTTTTTTCTCTAAAAATTAAGCATATCCTACCCAATATTTTGACGAGCACTAAAGCGCCGATTATAAAGCGATGGGTAGATTGTAGATATTTTTAAAACTCATTCTCAATAAGTCAATTAAACATTTTACGTGCGCTGCACGCCATTTAGGGGCTGGTTCCAATATAAATAATTGCCCTTTGTTATTGTTGCCCTTTACGCGCAGTTTGGCGGATCGATTCTTGAAATCATTGTAGATGCACATCAATTCAAAAGACGCATATCATTGAAGTGAAACAATTTTTTCAAATATACCTAACTACTTAGGTTTTTTAAATTTACTAAGATTATTAGAGAGTGGAGAGCTCGTTAAGCCGTCGATTCTTGTTTTATCAGTACCTATCTGATACTGTTGGTAGCGCCAACTTAAGTTTCAGATGCCTCAGGTAGTATTTCAATTATTCTGTTAAGTACTTATCACGCTAAGTACCTATAAACTCTTGCTAGAAACAATAGAAAAATATTATCCTAGAGTAGAAGCAACATTTTACTGAGATGTTATTTTAAAACTTAACAACATATGGAACGGATTATGAACAGTGAACACCTGTTATGGACTAGGTATAGTCTCCTACCCTTAGGAATTATAGAATCACTGTTAAATTTTATGCACTTGTAAGTTTCAGGTTATTTAAGGTTTTGTAAATAGGTTAGGTATATTTAGGTGCTAGAAAAAAAAATTGAATAAATATTCCGCCAATGCTGTTTTCCTATTTATTTTTAATTTTCCTTAGATTATCTAGGACAATTTATGTTACAAGCTATAGCAATAACAATTTATGTTATAAACTTACCAACATATTCTACCTACAACGTTGAATGCGATGCAACGCGGAAATCAATAATTAGATATCTATTTAGGTTATTATCAGCTATTTAGGTACCTTTTCTTTTTTGTAAATTTAGTAGGCAGGTAGGATATTTTCACGCTTCTAATTTTTTCGTTTTATGTAGATTTATGTAGAGAGTGCAATCAATCATTCGATAGATAGGTATGCATGTAGGTAGGTACATAATAGATATCTATAATTAATAGGCCTCTCCACTAACTATAGATAATAATAATAATAATAATAATGGCCTCCTGACCGAATTTCGGTCACGGCGGCCAATCTCAACCGAGGCAGAGACTAGCCATCTGCGCAGGAGATATTATAGTGCACAAGTGTGTGTGCATACACAGGTGCACTCTCTATTCCCTCACTCTCATAGTCCGATGGGACGCCAATGCGACACGACCGGAGAGAGGCTCTCCGAGGCACGGGGGTGTATCTAACACCGCCAACTTCCAACTCCGGGCTGGCACTGAGAATTTCTTGACA
Source organism: Melanargia galathea (assembly GCA_920104075.1). NCBI lineage: Eukaryota > Metazoa > Arthropoda > Insecta > Lepidoptera > Nymphalidae > Melanargia > Melanargia galathea. Next base: position 9,574,510 of record OV049873.1, read on the forward strand.
GAAAAACCCAATACCTACCTCATTTTTTTTTATTGGCCCGACCCGGGAATCGAACCCAGGACCTCGTGATCCACAGTCGAACGTGCTAACCGCTAGACCAACGAGGCAGTTAACTATAGATAATATGTATAATATAGCAAATGCCTGTGGCACTGTTCAAGTTAATGTTATTGTTTAACGAATGATTATTGTTCTAAGTTCACAGTTGCACACCTGGCGTCTTCCCTAATCTTATTGTATTGTTAAGCTGTACCTATCTACTTAGGTTAATAAATAACAAACAGATGTTCGATCCTCTTTAGGGTTCCGTACCCAAAGGGTAAAAACGGAGCCCTTTTAATGTCACTCTGCTGTCTGTCTATCTGTCTGTCTCTCCGCCGGTCACAGGTGTCTAGCTCGTAGACAAAATCTATACTAATATAATAAAGCGGAAGAGTTTGTTTGTTTGAACGCGCTAATCTCGAAAACTACTGGACCGATTTCAAAAATTCTTTCACCGTTGGATATGTACGTGATCCTTGAGTGCTATAGGCTATATTATATTATGTACCACGGGCGAAGCCGGGGTGGACCGCTAGTGAGTTATAAACATGAAATTTTGAAATTTGGTGTACAGTGTTGACCAGGGGCGGATCCAGGGGGGGGGTCATGGGGGTCATGACCCCCCCCTGGACTGTGTCCAGGACCTAGGTGGACCACTAATAAAAATTGTTAAACATAATGTTTTTATATATTTTTGTCACAATATAGATTTAGTGTAAGTTCCTTCAACATTTAATCAATTTAATATAATACTTTGTATGAGAATCTAATCGTGGCTAAGAGCTTCAATGATTGAAGAACGTCTAACCGGACTGGTACTTCTCCACATCCTTAAAAACTTACCCATTGAAGTAGATGAAGTGATAACGCGTTTGTTATTCAAATATAGGTATTTTTATGTACAGTAATTACTTACATCTATACTTGATAATTATAATAAAGCGGAAGAGTTTCTTTGTTTGTTTGTTTGAACGCGCTAATCTCTGGACGTACTTGTCGGATTTGAGAAATTCGCATTTCGTAGTACAATTTTTAGGGAAGGTTATAGGCTGTTTAATATACCTAAAATCCTTCCTTAAGGGGATAAAATGGGAGTAGGAAGGTCATATGAAAGTTCTATGTTTTCGACAGTTACATATAAGAAAATAGGCATTTAGATTATAAATTTTTAATAATAAAAACCTGTATAATTTATTTTTGAAAATCTCCCCTTTAGGGTGGTAAAATAGGGGATGAAAGTTTTTATGTGAAATAATTATTGTTATTATTAACTTGAAATTTGGAAGATAGGTTCTTTCTAGATCGTAGATATAATATCAGCCTAGAAAATATTTTACAAAATATATATATACAGTATGTAGGAAAAAACCCTGTCAGATCCGTGACGTTGTAATTAGGTATCGTGAGATGGTTCTATTTATGGTAATAATTTTGAAATACTAAGTAAAAAAATTACCCCTAAAAAAACTAAAATTTAATTCTATCAAATAGGGAAAATCACATGGTAACACAGACGCGGCGTCAGCGCTCGGTAGGTATCGGGTAGGTACCTACCTATCGGGTACAAAGTACAGATCGAGTTTATTGTAGTAAGACACGTGCCGGCCAGTCGAGTCTTTGAAGAAGCCGACGCCGCCTTTCGGTATGAACTGGCGGCATTTATGTCGGCTTTTAACAAAGCGAAATTTGTGTACCTAAACCAGGGATTCCCAAAGTGGGGATCGACATCGACCACAGGGGTCGACAAATGAAAACTGATTTTGGGGGTCGACGAGGTGTCGAACCCTGTTAATTAACACAAGTTCTTAAGCAGGGTATTCACCTAGACGTATAGCATGTAACGTATTTGATACTGTATCAACTTGCAAGTGGGTACGGCTCGTCCACGGTCGTGTTGCCGTCCACGCGCACATTGGGAGCTGCCTTTGTGTTCGCAGTGATACCGCCACTCGGCGGGACACTGCGAACTTACTGCGTTTCACGCGCGAACGGCTTGCAGCGGGCTCGTACCTAGGCCTTCGTACTCACTTGATACAGTATCAGATACATTACATGCTACACGGGTAGGTGAGTACCCTGCTTTATTCAAAATTTCAAGTTACCTAAGTTGTGTTACGTGTACCAACTTGTTATAAGAATGATAAATTTTTTTTACCAATTAATGATGTCAAGTTTACTCACTTAACCAACCGCAAAGTTTTTAAATTGGTAAATATTTTGTATCAATAGAAAAAACTAGAGGTAGGATTTTAATGTAATTGGGTTATGGGGGTCTAAGCTATCACTAATTCATTTTGGAAAAGGGGTCTCTTGCCCAAAACACTTTGAGAATCTCTGGTGTAAAGGAATAGTAATAAAATAAATAAACTTATTTCAAGGTCGGGATAGCTTAAGGCATCTTCACATTATGCTCATTACGCGTTAGGGTTAAATAGTATGGAGGTATGTCTAGTGTTACAGTTTGCTGCTAAACAACGACTTGTTCTGTCAGCGGCAGTAATTACGCACGCAAATGCATACAGCCGGCTGCGATACGCGCGCTATCTGATTCAATCAGCAGTTTTATTCATAAAATTATTCGGTAGTTTTTATTTTGATCACACTAACCAATTCAGTAGGTAATTGAGCGTGAGTCTGTGGCTCAGCTCAGGTCACTGACTGAGAGTGTGAGCTGGGTGATTTGATGCTTTTTAGGGTTCCATACCCAAAGGGTAAAAACGGAGCACTATTAATCTCACTCTGCTGTCTGTCTGTCTGTCTGTCTGTCTGCCTGCCTGTCTGTCCGCCTGTCTGTCCATCCGGTTGTTTGTGCGCTCGTCACAGGTCTCTAGCTCGTAGTAGTTCGTAAGCTGTGACCGAACAAACGAACATTTTTTGGGTTTTTCTTTCACGGTTTGTTGCGATGTCTAGCTCGGAAATTAAATATTTCGTACACCCAAAATATTATGTTGTTCATAATTATGTACGGAACCCTAAAAGAGTGAGGCTCTCTCGAGTCAAGACCGACTCGCAGTTGGCCGTTTTATTTTATTTTAGTCGGCAAACAATATGCTGCGCCGGTCGATTCTAAGCTTATTGTGAACACGCCTTTACAGGCTTACACGTGCCAGCGGTATTTACAAAAGGTGCCGCCCGCCGACTCTGGTGTTGTCACATTTCAAAAATTTGCACGATTTTGGGGAATTTGGGCACTAAAAATGTGCATTTTAAATTACAATAACATTTTTATCTTAATGAATAAATTTTTTTAAATATTTTTTTCAGTGATATCTGTGGGTTAACAATATACCCCTTTCGGATCTGACAGGGTTTTTTCCTACATACTGTATATATATATATATGTATAAGTATATATATTTCCTCCTCTATGGGGTAAAATGGGTAACATGAAAGTTGTATGTTTTTGAAGTTACAGATACTGAAATCGGCATGTACTTAAGTTATTAGTTTTAAATAATAAAAACCTACTTAAATTAAGGTTGGTAAAATAGGGGATGGAAGTTTGTACAGTAGTAGTAAGTTAATAATATAGTCTAGTCAACAAGTTCAAAAACGTGAAATATAGAGATAAAGGACTTAAAAATATGAGCGATTGCTCATTCGATTTTGAATCACCTCTAGAAAAATGTTTTTGAAGGATTTTGGTGCAGGTTAAAAATTGCAGTTGTTATTAACAAAACAAGATGAAAAAAAAATGATATTTATTTTTTTGTTAATAACTCGAAAAATATTTATATTTAAGCACTTTAAAAAAATTCCGTTAAAGAGGAGGAAATTTCCAATAAAAAAGTCCCAACTTCCGAAACTCCATCTCCATCCTTACTTCCTTACTAATATTATAAATGGGAAAGTGAGTTTGTTTGTATGTTTGTTCCGCTTTCACGCCGTAACTACTGAACTGATTTGGCTGAAATTTTGAATGGAGATAGAATATGCCCTGACTTAAAACATAGGCTACTTTATATCCTGGAAAAATGCACAGCTCCCACGGGATTTTGAAAACCCCGAAATCTATAGCTACAGCTATAGGTAGATTACTATAGTAAAGTTCATTGATAGTAGGTATAAAGGTTGGAAAAGGGAGCGGGAACGGGAACCGGAAATCCACGATTCCCTCGGGATTTGTTTAAAACCGAAATTCACGCGGGCGAAGCCGCGGGCATTTTCTAGTTATTTATAATTTTAATTTGACGTTGAAAATAGGTTTCCGCGCGGCGGTTAAAGCATGCGCGCGCGAGAATTCAGCAATAAAAATATTATTTTTTTTGTAACGTACAATGTAATTTTAAAAACTGAAAAAATTCTTTTATCTTCTTAACACTTGAAAGAATCGTGCCCTGAAGAAAAAAAAGTTTAATCACTATTTTTCAATAAGTTATTCAATTCATCATCATCATCATGATCAACCCATTACCGGCTCACTACAGAGCACGGGTCTCCTCTCAGAGTGAGAAGGGTTTTGGCCATAGTCTACCACGCTTGACGCTGGCCAAGCGGATTGGCAGACTTCACACGCCTTTGAGAACGTTATGGAGAACTCTCAGGCATGCAGGTTTCCTCACGATGTTTTCCTTCACCGTTAAAGCAAGTGATATTTAAATACTTAAAACGCACATAACTCCGAAAAGTTAGAGGTGCGTGCCCGGGATCGAACCCACGACCTCCGATTAGAAGTCGGTCGTCCTAACCACTAGGCTATCACAGCTATAGATTATTCAATTGTTAGCTAACAATTTTTTTCCCAATCTCCGTTGGCATAAACAATGTGATGAAAGGTATAAATAATTGGCCTAAAAATTTGAAACTTCGTGGAGCCCTTTGATATATATATATTTCATAAGATCCTGCGATAAATTTTCATAAAAATTTATTAATTTGTTAATTATGATTTTTTATAGCTATAAGATTTATATGATTATTATGATTTTTCAATAGTTTAAAAAAAATCATAACAAATTAATAAACTTTTATGAAAATTTATCGCAGGATCTTATGAAATATATATATCAGAAGGGCTCCACGAAGTTTAAAATTTTTAGGCCAATTATTATTATTTATACCTTTCATCACATTGTTTATGCCAACGGAGATTGGGAAAAAATTTGTTAGTTAACAATTCAATTACTTATTGAAAAATGGTGATAAACTTTTTTCTTCGGGGCTCGATTCGGGGCGGTATTAAGAAGATACTAGAATTTTTTCGAATTTTTAAAATCACATTTTATGTTATAAAAAAAATATTTTTATTGCTGAACTCTCGCGCGCGCATGCCGTAACAGACGCGTGGAAACGTATTTTCAACGTCAAATTAAAATTATAAATAATGAAGATAGAGTTTCAAAAGCTGAGACTTTTAGAAAGAGGAGAAAATTTCCGATAAAAAATCGGAAATTTTCTCCTCTTTAATAAACTTTTTTCATAATTGCTTAAATATAAATATTTTTCGAGTTATTAACAAAAAACGAAATATGATTTTTTTTCATCTTATTTTATTATTAACAATTGCAATTTTTTTCCTGCACCAAAATACTTCAAAAACATTTTTTAGAGGTGATTCCGAATCGAATGAGCTATCGCTCATATTTTTAGGACCTTAATCTCTATTTTTCACGTTTTTGAACTTGTTGACTATACCTATATTATTAACTTAAAATTTGAAAGTTAGGTTCTTTCTAGGAGGTAGGCTTCAGCTAAAAATTTTACGTAAATCCACCCCAAAGGGGGTATATTATGACATGTATATTACGACATCAGTTTATGAACTTAAATACAATAATACAAAGATCCTGTAGATACTAATTATTATTGGACATGACTACAGATTGACGTGATTTTATGCAGTTGCATTTTTTTTAGTTCAGGACCTGGAGAGTTGTCAGGCTACTATTTTATTCCGGGAAAACAAAGGGTTCCCGTGGGACTTTTGAAAAATATAATACCGCGGACGAAGTCGCGGGCAACAGTAGTACATTAATAAAACTTTTTACTTGTATCTATCATCTATGATTATAAAATTAAATTATAACTTTTTATCTTTCTATGTGACCCCCCCCTGGCACCAAAGCTGGATCCGCCCTTGGTGTTGACCCATTTTTGTGACGGGTAGGGGGCTATCTCAAAAAGTAATCCAGTTAGGAATATTAAATTTCTGCATATTATGTACCATAAATACTGTATTTAAACAACAAATACTGAAACAACGATTTATGAAGTAGGTAGTGACCAAAGCGAACGAACATTTTTTGGGTTTTTCTTTCACGGTTTGTTGCGATGTCTAGCTCGAAAATTAAATAGGTATTTCTTACACCTAAAATATTATGTTATATAATTATGTGCGGAACCCTAAAAGAAAGAGGCCCGACTCGTACTTGGCCGGTTTTTTAAACCTTCATTAGGGATCTTTTTCCTAACATTCGAGCGCTCTATTGCTGAACACTGAGTTAAACCACAAATATTTAGTTAACAAGTATAAATTAAAAATTTAAAAAAACCCCCGACATTCACCATTTTGTGGTGGCGGCCATCTTGGATTTACATAGTGATATTCTACTAGTCAAGCCCTTTCATTTGATACCCATATTGAGGCAGTTGTTATAAAATATGTAATCCGCCATTTTGTAGCGGCGGCCATCTTGGATCGATTTTCATCAAACATAGCTAACAACACTCTCGACTAATTCACCTTTCAAACAAAAAAACTGCATTCAAATCGGTTCTTAAGAGGCCGTATTCCGAGCCGAGCTAACGAGTTTCGGCCCGAGTTTTAAATGTGTGCGTGTACCTCACAATGGCACCGTAAGCTGCACTCACACAAAGACATGGTATACTTAAAAGCGGTCGGACTAACCTATATTGATACTTTGCGTTCCAAATTCAACGCGCTAATAAAATATTTGTTCGTGTTCAAACCGTGATGTTTTTATTATATTCTTTTTTCTTGTACTAGTTGACTCGCCCAGGATTTACACATTTTCGTTTAGCCAATTTTGATGCAATTTAGTACACATATGGCTTACATCCCGAAGGTGGACAAAGGCTATTTTTTATCCTGGAAAATAATTTATTTTTCATAGAACACTATTTTATGTGTTTATTATTAAAGACATTACTATCTATAATTTCAAAATGGCGCCGACTTTTTTAAATTTTGGTAACAGTTTCCACTTTTGTGATCCCAGGGAGCTCTAAATATCGATATTGAATGAAATCGGTCAATTAACAAAGAATTTCAAAATGGCGTCGACTTTTTTAAGTTTTGGTAACAGTTTCCTGTTTTGTGATCCCAGGGAGCTCTAAATATCGATTTTGAATGAAATCGGTCAATTAACAAAGAATTTCAAAATGGCGTCGACTTTTTTAAGTTTTGGTAACAGTTTCCTGTTTTGTAATCCTAGAAATCCTCAGATATTGATTTTGAATGAAATCGGTCAATTAACAAAAAATTTCAAAATGGCGTCGACTTTTTAAGTTTTGGTAACAGTTTCCTGTTTTGTGATCCCAGGGAGCTCTAAATATAGATTTTGAATGAAATCGGTAAATTAACAAAGAATTTCAAAATGGCGTTGACTTTTTTAAGTTTTGGTAACAGTTTCCTGTTTTGTGATCCTAGGGATCCTCAGATATTGATTTTGAACGAAATCGGTCAATTAACAAAGAATTTCAAAATGGCGCCGACTTTTTTAAATTTTGGTAACAGTTTCCTGTTTTGTGATCCCAGGGAGCTCTAAATATCGATTTTGAATGAAATTGGTCAATTAACAAAGAATTTCAAAATGGCGTCGACTTTTTAAGTTTTGGTGACAGTTTCCTGTTTTGTGATCCTAGGGATCCTCAGATATTGATTTTGAACGAAATCAGTCTATTAACAAAGAATTTCAAAATGGCGCCGACTTTTTTAAATTTTGGTAACAGTTTCCTGTTTTGTGATCCCAGGGAGCTCTAAATATCGATTTTAAATGAAATCGGTCAATTAACAAAGAATTTCAAAATGGCGTCGACTTTTTTAAGTTTTGGTAACAGTTTCCTGTTTTGTGATCCCAGGGAGCTCTAAATATCGATTTTGAATGAAATCGGTCAATTAACAAAGAATTTCAAAATGGCGTTGACTTTTTAAGTTTTGGTAACAGTTTCCTGTTTTGTGATCCCAGGGAGCTCTAAATATCGATTTTGAATGAAATCGGTCAATTATCAAAGAATTTCAAAATGGCGTCGACTTTTTTAAGTTTTGGTAACAGTTTGTTCTAAAAAAACTGTTCCTATTCACCCATAAGTCGTTCCTATTCACCTCATTCTCATCCATATTAACCCCTCTTTCGTCCCAAAAGAACTTCGAGTATGAGATTTTAACATTATGTCATACAAAAAATATTTCATTTCAATATATACATATATCAACACATACTTATACTAAAACATAGCATTAGCTATGTATTAGCTCAGCATTGATCAGATCGGACCACTAATGAAATAAAACCTATGCACAAATCATCAAACTGAGTCGGTTGCGCTATAACTTTTACGTAACTTTTACGACAAGTCATTACACAGCTTTGCATGTGTGCGTGAGCTGCGTCGGGCAACAACACGTCCTCCCTCGAAGAGCGCTAAGCTCGGTATGGCATTCGTACTGTCTGCTGTGCCATTTTATTTGTAAATTTTAGGATACTTTGACAATTTTTTGTGGTCATATAAATAGTTTCTGGATTATTATTTTTTTACAATTATAGCTAAATGAATCATAAACTTTCGTGCTATATATTTTTTTTATTAGTGAAATTGCGATAAATCAAAGAAATTGGGGTTAATCTAATGCTTAAATTTTCATAAATAGTACGTGCGGTTTTTATTTTTTATTTACTAATTTTGTATAAAACATAGAAAAACTAATTCCAACATTCCAATTTTGAGGGTGTGTTCATAATATTAGTAATTTTTTTCAGTCGCTTTCTACAATTTTTAGTACTTATATGTGTGACGAAAGTTTCACTCAAAAGCGTAAAATCAGTAAACGTCTTCCGCAAGAATTAAGATTTGAATAATATTTTTTAATAAAATTAATATTTTATTCCCAACATTCTATTAAAAAAGGATTGATCTTTAATATTTGATAATTTTTTTTAAAGTAATCATTATATCTAAAGCACTATGGTGTTCAAAAGTTCGTAAAAAATTACGAATCCGGGTACCGGCCTCTTAACTTATAACTTATAACACCCCGTCGTTTTTGCGTCGGGGGTTAAATATAGACAGATAAACTATACCTAGTCCAAATTCCAAAGTAATGTTTCCGAGTATTAAAAATGATTAAATTCCAGACTTATTGGATAGTTGTTAGATAGTTAGATAGTTTGGAACTAACCTAACTAAAACACTTTAGGGATTCTGGTTAGTTCCTTAACTCTTACCTAATATAAGTGAAAGTGATTTTCAATACATTTTATATAAATTAAAATTTTCAATAAAACATCAATTAAGCCGGTTTGTGTTACATAGAGATGTGTTAATAGATCCATACTAATATTATAATTGCGGAAGTGTGTCTGTCTGTCTGCTAGCTTTTTACGGCCCAACAGTTTAACCGATTTTAACGTTTGGTACTGAGGTAGCTTGCGTCCCGGAAATTAAAATAGGCTTTTATCCCGGAAAAGCAAGTAGATATGTAGTTCTCACAAGATTTTAAAAAACCTAAATCCACGTGGATAAAGTCGCAAGCATCATCTAGTACTCTATAATTTTGTTAATTTTAAAGTAAAATTTAAAAAATATTAATAAAAATGTGAGGCCACACGAGTGTAATTTTGTGAGGTGTGAGTCAAGACTAACACCTCATAAAATTGCGCTCGTTTGGCCTCACCTTTAGAGCGTATTCACACGGCGTACCTATTATATAGGGGCAGGCGACGGCGAACGCGAACTAAATACTAATAGACGTAAAAATCTATGGTTCGCATTGTCAATGTGAAGAAACCAAACGTGGGTTGTCTGCGCTTAGATAATACGCTGTGTGCATCTCACAGGCTCGGGACAGATTCAGGTCGATGTCGAAATTATTTGAAAATTTTATTCAAGTAAACTTTGTAGAATTATTGAACTCCATAAATTCCTTTTAAATATTAAATAGTCAAATAAATGTCTGCTTTCAAGTTGTTTAAATAAATTGGTCTGCTTGAAATAAGCGAATGAAAGACTTGAATTGAAACAATGCGTCAGCGCGCACGTGCAACTCATAAACTGAGAACTATGAGTTTCGGTTATCTACCTGTTCACGGAACTCCATCGTTGTTGCATTGTTTTTTTCTTGACAAGTACTTACTAAGTACTTGCACATGTGCAAACTTGCATTGTAATTCTGCTTCCAAGGACTGAGGGATCAAATGGAAAAAAACTGAAACTAAATTACATAAATAACCTTTTTACTACTATTTGCATAATTTTCAATGTAATGTACCTACCTAGTAGGCTACAGACTAAAAGCTCTCTCTAAAATATCAAACAGATCAATACATGATTGAACGCAGCAAGTAAATATTCGTTCCCATCACATTTTAGGCGTGATGAAAAAAAAACCGAAAAAAATAATATAGTAAAAATCTCAACACGAGCTTACGCGACTTATTAAAAACACTCTAAATGAAAATCGTTATCCGGGCATTTAGAGCGGCGTCCATAACGAACCCGGCCTCAACAATGGGCTTAACGCGCGCACTCATTACAAAGGCAACATAACGTAACGCGCTACGTCGAAAGCTCCTCTATTCAAAAGTATACTCCAGTTTTTTGTTGGGAAGGCTTCGAGAGGCCGCGATTGGTCGGATCGCGGTCCGCCCAGTCGAAGGGCCTTCGCCATTGGCGGAGGTCGGTGGAGCACCCTCAAACCGTGCTGAGTAGGCTGTCGAAGTACGACGGCGCGGGGTGTTCTTCACCCCGAGGGCCACTCGAGGGTTGTTTAGTGCGGGCGCGGCGTCGCGAGACGCAGCACGTGTTCGCGCGGGTGTCTCATCAGTCTCCAAGATTATTCCGAAGGCGAGTTCTCCCGGACGGGAGATGAAGTGCGAGGAAGGCGAGAGCGCGCGCTCTCCGCCGCCTCTGCTGCCGCCGGCCTCGCTGCTGGCCTGGAGCCCCATCCTGCTGCCGCCATGGGGCCCGGCCTTCCTGCCGGCTCTTTACCCGGCGGCCTTCCGTTCTGCGTTTCCAGGGTAAGCGACGGGATGCCATGTTGCTATCGGTGTGACAACTGTTGGGGAAAAAGTGGAACATCATACCTACCTAATTTTCTTCTTGCGGAAACTGTATTTCAGTGAGTTACATATTAGGTAGGTACCTACAGTGCGAATTCTAAAGCATTTGATAGCTATTAGTTGATTAGAGAATTACTTAGGTATACCTACCTACGTCAGGAAAATCCTTGTTGGGGTAATACAAGCACCTATTTATTATTGAGATGGAAATTGGAATAAATAACAGAATTTTTACTACACTGTTAATAGCTGATTTTTATAACATCCTACCTAAAAGACAAATGAAACCTTTGTTTATAACAACAATTTAAAAAGTCTAAGGGCCTGTTTCACCACCTCCTGATATGTGTCGGATAGCTTATTCACAATTTTTGTCTTCGTCAATCGACATAAAGTAAGAGAGTGACAAAACTTACGTTTACGCTATCGGACACTTACCAGAAGGTGAAACGGGCCCTAAGTGTCTGTTTCACCACCTTCTTATAAGTATCGGATAGCTATCAACAACTTTTGTCTTTGTCACTTGACATAAAGTAAGAAAGTGACAAAACTTATGTTTAGGGCATAGGGTATCCGACACTTCTCAGAAGGAGGTGAAACATATTATTTACTAGATGATGCCCACGGCTTCGCCCGTGTGTATTTAGGTTTGTAAAAATCTCGTGGGAACTTTGATTTTCCCGAACAAAAAGTAGCCTATCTGTAGTAAGTAGTAACCCGCCCACAAAACGGGAAAATTCCGTGGGATCCTTACGATTTCGGAATGCAATTCCTTACAGCATCAGGGTTGAGGAGTTGAACATGTACCTACTCGAGGTCATTCAACAATAAAGTCTTTAATTGGTATCCCCAATATCAATTTAAATAACCGACAGTGCCTAAATCCCATTAGTTTTGGGGATCAGATCCCCTACAGCATCAGGATTGAAGTGTTGGAATCCAAATTTTTTGTAGGACAGTGTCGCAATGTTTCTCTATCGATTAAAAAAAAAATTACGTAAATCGGTTCAGAAATCTCGGAGATATCGGTGTACATAGGTAGAAAAACACAACTCCTCCTTTTTTGAAAGTCGGTTAAAAAAGTAGCCTATGTTACTCCCTGGTTAATTCTCTACTTGTATGTGAAAGTCCCGTCAAAATCGGTTCAGCCGTTCCAAAGATTAGCCCGTTCAAACAGACAGACAGACAGACAGACAGACAGACAGACAGACAGACAGACAGACAGACAGACAGACAGACAGACAAAAATTTTAAAAACGTGTGATTCGGTTATAGTATCGTTCAAATAACCATATGAGCTAAATATGAGGTAGTTATTTCGATATTACAGACAGACACTTCAATTTTATTTATTAGTATAGATTTGAGAATGCTGTATTTCATGTACCTACGAGTACGCTACGCTTTAATCTAGTTGATTTGCGTAGAATAAGTTTACCAAAGACATAAGTAATAATTAGGTAATACTTTCATCATAATACCTAATAGATTATATTATTATGTGGCGAAGGAAATTAATTTTATTATGACGTGAGATTCATGTGAAGATTCATAATATAATCCCGAAATCGTGACATGCGAGTCGCGAGTTTCCGTATAGGCTCACACTCGGTGAGAGCTTGTTAATAGCAGTGTTTACAACCTGCTAAAGTCTCTTGTGACGCCGCCCTTTCATCCGGTCACGTACGGAACCTTCGCGGCTACATGTAATTCTTGTATTCCAATAGACATTCGGCAGTACGGCCCTTGTTGGATGTCCGGAGCCTATTATACGGGTCACGTTTTCTGGAGAGGTTCTCACTTCACAATCGAGCTGTTGAATTGATGGAATTTGTTTGTGTTTCCTTTCAATTATACACCCTCAACTCGAGTTAAGATTAGGTACGAGCATGTTTATTTTGTCGTGGATCGTTACACGTCGTTCACAGCTATCCATCCATCAATGTACTTAAAGGCAGCTATAGTTGGTTTTTGTAACATTTTTGTTACATTTTGTTACTATCCATAGGTTCATAAAACTTATGGATAGGTACGTCATTAATTAACATTAGACACGTACTTACAATATAATCATCTTTTTTTAAATTAATTTGAGTAAAGCAGAAAATACTCTAGAGCGTAGAGCCTTCATTAACGGACGCGTTTATGTCTTTTGTTAGCGCTTGCTTGGCAATTAAAATTTAATAACGTATACGTTCTTGATTTGCCGAAAAATTCCTGTATGTACGTACTTAAGTATTGTTTTGAGAGTAATTATAACTTATGCTAGTTATTGTCTTAGTTTTACATTTAACATAATTAATATTCCTTCGAATCATTTATTACTTCAAACATACTATTAATACCGAGCTTAATTTATTTAAGTTTTCATCAAGACTAAAATTGACAGCTGTTTAGTTAGCTTTTATAATATAACCAATTCTTCTTTGTTACAGGTTACTAGACAGTATGAAGATGCCGGGGCAGCGGCCGGGCTTCCAAATCTCTGACATCCTTGGCCTGAACGAAGCCAAGGGTCTGGAAGCGCCATCACAGGGGGGCTTGAACCCCCTCGAGTTACCCCCTTACGCTCCGCAACATCATAACTACCCGCAAGAGCTTTTAAGGCACCACCAACCTTGGTTGTCCCTGGATCAACATGATGGTACCAGTAAGTTAATTTTGTTTTAATTGCTTTTCGAATGATTTAATTTTTTTTTTCATAAACAGTGATTGTATCATAAGTGACACTTGTATCACATACAAAGAAAAATTTTGGTAGGTTAGGTAGGTACCTACTTATAGAGTACAAATAGCTCTTGCGCGATATTGACAATGCTTTTCACTATGAAGAGCAACTTTAGATAATGATGCTTCACTGTAGTTTATTTATTAGTGCTTTTCACTGAATAGTACCTACCTACCTGTTGTAGAGTCGTAAAAAATGAAAACATGAAGAGCACTTGTATGCAAAATTGACGTTAATTAAAGAAAGGTGCTTTTAACTTGTTTTTTAACTAGTAAGTAGGTAAATAGGTAGGTACTTATTTTGGTTTTTATTAAGCATTTTCCTGTAAATATTTAATTAACATTATAAAAGAATATTCGATTGATTGATGAGTTGATGACCCTACCAAATTTAAAAACTTATACCTACGTCTACTGTTGGAATTTAATGTATTTGAGTAATAAAGGTATACCTACCTACACCTTACTAATTTTTAGCAGGAAATTCTATTGTAAGTAGGTACCCTAGGTACACTATTTACAAGTGTAAATTGAAAATTTAAAAAACCCCCGACATTCGCCATTTAGTGGCGGCGGCCATCTTGAATTTGCAATAGTGCTATTCTACTAGTCAAGCCCTTTCATTTGATACCCATATCAAGGGAGTTGTGAAAAAATATATCATCCGCCATTTTGTAGCGGCGGCCATCTTGGACCGATTTTCATCAAACATAGCTAAGAACACTCTCGACTAATTCACCTTTCAAACAAAAAAAACCGCATTCAAATCGGTCCACCCGTTTGAGCGCCACAGGGGAACAGACAGACACACACACACACACACACACACACACACACACACACACACACACACACACACACACAGACACGTCAAACTTATAACACCCCGTCGTTTTTGCGTCGGGGGTTAAAAATACTGTATATTTTTGACTCATCTTTACAAATTGACGTCTTTATCCTAAAAGATAAAAAAGGTGACATTACACGAATGTCTGTTTATTTTATATATTGTAAAAATCCATTGCAATTGTTCAAAATATATTATTGCGTTTTATATAGTATTTATATATTCTATTAAATAGCTTTGATAACAGTCTTTTTGGTCTCTGATATAAGTTTTTATGTAGGTGTCGGCGCACTAGTGCGGCGATTCCACCACATATACAATATACAATTATACATAGGTATTTTATCCGTATATTTTTACGGATATAACATGGTATTTGTATACCTTATCTTTTCTATCTACTATGCTTAGATACCTACTATATTCATTATGCAGTTTGTTTTGTAGAGTTATTTATCTATAAAAAACTTACCAAAATGTGCTAAATTAAATGAATTATAGATATTTACTTAAAATAACATCACTTGAATCAAGGGCGTCGCCAGGTAGGGGCAGGGGGGGGCAGCTGCCCCCCTCTAGAGATTTGAAAAAATATAAATATTTTATAGTTTGAAAAGAAAATTCTGATTTTTTTAATATGTTGTTAGGACCACTACCAGTAGTCTCCAATTTTTCAGTTTCGAAAGACATATTATGTGCTAACTTTGCAGCACTTGAAAAACCACGAAAATATTTTCATATTTTTTTGTTTTTTTTTTCTATGTAAGTAGGTACCTAGTACTTTAACTATGTGTTTTCAAGATAAATATTTTTTGTACATTTTTAAAGTAGACTAAAATTGCTACTATTTAAAACCAGAACCAACTCTGTAAATTAAATATTTACTGAGATACAGCACTCTAAAAAATGACAGTTATTTTCAAAAAAGTGAATTTTAAGATTTGTTCAATTCTAAACCCCGATATCGGGGAAAATACTCATTTGACGGGTAAAGTTAAATGAAAAAATGTTATAGTAAATATAATTACTTAGCTTTAATTTAAATATAAAACGACATCTGTAGGCCATATAGTTTACTTACAAATCCTAAAAATTAAAAAAAATGGGATGGTTGCATTTTTGCTTTATTTCGTTTTGAAGGTAGTTTACCTTCAAAGAAAAAACCGTATACATCCATAAGAAATATATATTTAAACTATTATTAAGTATTGATATAAAGTATTTATAATCTTATTTATTACAAAAAAGTATTTGTATTAGAATATAATAGAATAGAATAGAAAAGTTTTTTATTCAAATAAACTTTTACAAGTACTTTTGAATCGTCAATTTGAATCTACCACAGGTTCGGAATGCAGTTCCAGCCGAGAAGAACATGTAAGAAACTCGGCGGTTGCTCTTTTTTTAAAAATAACAATATAACAATTATTTATGTACATGATTGAAATGCCATCTCGCGCATTGCTGGAACGAGCTAAGTCCATCCTTTTTTATTGTTTACATAATCTTCAATTGTATAATAAGCTTTTTTTATGAGCATACTTTTAACAGAGTTCTTGAACTTGTGTAAAGGCAAGTCTAAGATTGCTTGTGGAATTTTGTTATAGAACATTACGCCCATTCCCACAAACGACTTTCGGACCTTCTTGAGGCGTAATTGAGGAATCACGAGTTTATTTCTATTTCTTAATTGCCTATCGTGTAGTTCACACTTTTTATTGTAACTATGAATGTTTTGCTTAACAAAAATTATGTTGTTATAGATATATATTGAGAAGCTACTGTAAGAATACCTAAACCTGGTTTTAAATTATAAATTGCGCGAATTGCCCTTTTTTGTAAAATGAAAATTTTTCCAATATCAGCTGCTGTTATTATTTATATTTATCGATTTTATTATGAAACATTGCATTACAAGGACATTATGAGTGCCGAATAATATAAGTCCTAAACTACGCATTATTTAATACTTTCTATATATTTTTAAAGTAGACTAAAATTGCTACAATTTGAGACCAGAAACAGCTCTGTAAGTTCAATACTTACCGAGATGCAGCTCTGCTAAAATTGATTTTTTTCCAAAAAAAGTGAAATTTTAAGATTTGGTCAAATTTTGACCGCGATCTTGGGGATAATACTTATTTTACGAGTAAAGTTATAGGGAAAAATGTTATAGCAAATCTAATAAGCTTTAATTTATGGACAGAACGACGTCTCTAGACCATATAGTTTACTCACAAATCTGAGCACAATGAACAGCAAACCTTACTTACTGAAGCTACTTACTTACTTACTTACACAAATCTTAATGAAGCAGATTGATATGCTTCATAAAATAATATCAATATTTATCAATTTGTATAATCAATAAATATCAATAAAATGAGATTAACAATATAAATACTATAATAATAGTTTAAATGTATATTTCTTGTGGATGTACCTACATGGTTTTTCCTTTCAAACTACCTTCAAAAAAACTAAAGCGAAAAATGCAATATTCCGAATTTTTGAATTTTTAGCATATTTTGTAAGTAAACTATAATTAAATTACAGACGTTGTTTTATGTTTAAATTAAAGCTAATTATATTTATTACAACATTTTTTTATGTAAATTTACCCGTGAAATGAGTATTTTCCCCGATTTAGGGGTTTAAAATTGACCAAATCTTAAAATTTCACTTTTTTGGAACTAATTGTCAATTTTTGGAGAGCCGTATCTCAGTAAATATAGAATTTACAGAGCTAATTCAGGTTTTAAATATTAGTAATTTTAGTAGTAACTTTAAAAACGTACAAAAAATAAATTTTCTTAAAAACGCATATTTTAGGACTTATGTAGAAAAAAACAAAAAAAGTGAAAAAAATACGTGGTTTTTTGAGTGCTGCAAAGTTAGCACGGCAAAATTGTATTTAGACTACCTACTGGTAGTGGTCCTAACAACATACTAAAAATCAGAACTAGGTTTTTGATTGCGATTTTAGCGATTTTTTGTGTCAAATATGGCCTATTTTACACTTTTCGCATACTATAATATCATCAACTTGCCCCCCCCTTGGCCAGCGGCTGGCGACGCCCTTGACTTGAATGGTCTGCAGGTGGGTATGATAAGTAGGTGTAGGTACATTATATCATTTTTCGTTCATCGATACGCTGATAGCATCAATTTGAATATCTTCAAATTTATCACTCAATGAAGACAAGTACCTAGACGAATTATTATCGTTCACAAATATATTGACCCACTCGAAAATAATAGGTGTTCGGTAGTTAGCTCGAGAGGGCGAGATTATTTTTTGAAATGCTCCTCCAATGAAGTGCCTTCACCAGCTAATCTGTGCTTGTCATTAATTATGTTATCGCTTATCTAATATTTCGGCACTCGTCGTTACATTTTGATTGCTTGTTCAAAAACACTAATCCGCTGTTGCGATTAACCACCAACTTACTCACTTTAACCGTATAAAAAGCAACATAAATATAAGTTTATCATTACGTATCTTATGGTACTTAATTCATAATTTACAGAGACGCCCCACTTCTACCATTGTCCAAAGAAATATCTTTATGATTATGTTACATTCTAAAGCTTTGAAAATTCACTTTGCATAATTTTTCTGGCTTTTTGTGTATGTGTGTGTGTGTGTGTACTTCAGCAGTAAACAGAAGTATCTAGAACTATTTCTCTCTGGCGTTTATCTTACTCCTCTAGAACACTAACGGCTCTTCGTTTGGAAAATTTTCCTATTATATTGTGAGTTGTGACGATTATTTCAAATTGCTCGTGCCAGATGACTTGAGGGTTTGGAAAACTTTATTTTAAGACGCCTCGTCACCGCACCATCATGCGCATCTCTGGATTTTGTGGGCCCCAGTTTGTCTTAGATCAGAAGCTGTCAGCAATTTCTTCCGACGTCCTCATGCCATGTCCCTTTTACCGTCAATACACTAGCCTCTAGGTTTTCCTCGGCCTCTCCGATCATCCAAGTTCCGGTTTATTGCTCAGCAACTATTTTGAGGCTCTTGTGCTGTACTGTTGTCCATGCACATAATATCGTATTGACCGCAATCTTGTCTGTTTAATATATAGTTTTTATTTTATCACAACGGGTTATTTGTAAAGTTCGTAGACGCATCGTAGAACTTATTATAACTACTTAGATATAGTGTTTGTGAAAAAACTTAATTAGGTAAGTAAGTTCTGTACGAATGACAGAAACAGTCATTTTCCAATTTCCCAGCGCGGTTTCGACGTCGACACTATTGTTATGATAACGGTAAATGATTTTTGGTGATATCATACAGATTTCCTATAAAATCTCGTACAAATCATCGTAAATAGGGTACGTAGGTGCGTCACGCCCTCAGACCGGGGGCTCACCGATTGTTTGAGTTGCGAGGGGCGCGATGCGGAACGAATTTGTCGCCAATCGACGAGCGAGGCAGCTGGCTATCAATTACACTGTTTGCGGCTGTTAGGGATGCTATTTGTTCATTATTCGACGACAGTTATAGATTCCATTGTCGGAACTGATGTAATGGCTGTTGTTTAGGATTTGATGTTACAAGGACTATAGAAGGGACTTCAATAATAAGTTCCTATTACTTAATATTGGATTGGACATAGTCCATAGTCTTATTTGTGCTCTAGCCCATAGCACAAATAAGACTATGGACTATATAGACTACAGCAATGCGCAGAGCATCTAGGTATTGCTGTAGTGCTCTATGACTTCTTAGATGGACTATAAAAGACTATTCTAAAGGGTACCTAATACATTTTTATAAATTGAAATAAAGACTGGTTTCAAAATTTAATTGCAAAATTACCTACGAAGATGAAATTTTTCAATTCAATTCGCCTTCTTAAACGTGGGTTCTAAACGTGAGTTCCTTCTTCTAAACGTGGGTGGTAAAATTGTTAGTGTTATAAATAAACATTTAACTCTTTTTCAGTTATACGCGTAAGTATATTAAAGTTGTTTCAAATGTTTTTAATCTTGATTTTACACCTACTTATATCACAGTATTTTGTTAGCGGTAAGCGTCATAAGCACCGTGGAGTGCGCTCTTCTGCAAAAAATTACATGAAAAATGATTATAGGTACCTACATACAAATATTATGAAATTAGCAATACAACATACTGGTACAACAAAATACAAACGAAACGTAAACTTTTTATACTTTGTTAAGTAACATAGGCACATCTGAGTAGGTTAGGTATAGTAGGATCAATAGGATAGAGAACAAAACGTTAAATGACACTTATTACCTCCATTACCGAGATGCGTTTATCAGAAAGGACGATCTCGGAACAATGGGGACATCTGCCGGCGGGTGGGTGTGCCCCCTTGCCCCCTCTCCCCTCCAGCACCACGCCCAGCCTCACTCCCGCCTCTACAGTCTACATGTCATGAGTGAGCATATCGTGTGAAACTGAATCGAATACGCGAGGGGAGGCTGGGGAGCCGAACAATGCAATATTTGCGGTGATTTTTTCATGTCCCTTTATTCTTCTGGTAGCTTCTAGTTAGAGTTAAATAGAGCGACCCTAACAGATTAAGTGGAGGTTTACTATGTGAGTGTAAAACTGTAGTACAAGCATTGTATTGTAATTGTTTGTGTTATTTCATTTATAAGTAGGTACCTATGTTTGCATTAGTAAAAATATTTTAAACTACAACTACAGTCGGAATCGGTTATAATGATGATATCCAGTTAAGACCTTTGATAAATTTTCTCTCGTACCAACATTTTATCTTAAGTGAAAGGTAGGTAAAATGGTCCCATAGATTTTTTCGAAAAAAAGATTAAAAAATTGTTTTCGAAAAATCTATGGCACCATTTTGCAACCTCAGCTGTCGATTAAAAAAAGAATCATTCAAATCGGTTCAGTAATCTCGGAGAAATTGGTAAAACAAGTAAATTTACCTACATGGAAAAAAAATGGGTGTACCTCTCAGCGGGTTGGATGACGTTATACGCTGTGCGTCGCGTGAAACGAAATAAGCAACTTTAAAGTTCAATAACTTTTTCAGTTTTTGAGATAGTTTAATAATTCTTTCAGATTTTTGTTTTATTTTACTTAAATTTTTATAATAAATTGAAAAAAAAAATATTGGAAACTTATCCATTGAATATCTACCACTGGTTTGGAATGCCTTTCCTACCGAGAGGAACCAGCAAAAAACTAGTTGTTGATTGTTAACTAGTTCACTATAATATAAGAACTGTATGAATTGTGAATTATACGGCTTAACTTGCAAGCAACGTCATTTCTGGTTATCAATGCAATCAACTCACAAGGTTACTGTCTATTCAAGTGGTTTATGTAGTTTTACAATTTTAATCGTACATATGTAATGTACATACCTAAATACTCTAAGTACCTAATTTCTGATTCATATGCCGGCTGATTTTGCGGTTGCCCGCGACTTCGTTTGTGTATCATTGCAGATTTCCTATGAGATTATGTTTTCATGTTTTTATGGTTACAGATTTTCATTATTCTATCCCGAAAATTATGGATTTTTATACATACTTACTACTTATTTACTACTTTCATCCCCTAGTTCCTAGGAAATTCCACCCTTGGGGGTGGAATCGAAATTTGAATGAATTTAAAATATTTTCGAAAATCCTGAAATATCTAACTATTAATTAATCTTTAACGGAAAACTTTCATATCAATTTTCATTTTCTCATGGGGGTGGAATTTCTTTAAGACCTGACCCACGTAGTTTTTTTATTTAAAAGTCTAAATCCGATTGCAAAGTCAAAACACCATATTTCATGGAAATAACTTGAAAAATAAAGAACTTTCATACAAACTTCCATCCCCTATTTTACCCCCTTAGGGGTTGAATATTAAAATCTTTTCTTAGCAGATGCCTATTGCCTACGTTATAATAGCTATTTGTATGCTAAATTTCAGCTCGATCCGTCCAGCGGTTTGATCTGTGCGTTAATAGATCAGTCAGTCAGTCACCTTTTCTTTTTTTATTACCCGACTGGGTTATGTGTTTCACCTGTGTGTATGTATGTCCATTCCTATGTCCGCGTGTAACTAATCAACGGCTCAACGGATTTTGATAAATGATACGTCATTAGATTTGTCTTCATGACGCGACTGTCATAGGGTACTTAAATTTAAAAAAAAATTAAAATGGCGAACTTTATGGGCTTTAATGTACGAGCTGAAAAAAAATTTTTTCTTCAAGACCCTCGAGTGGGGTATCAAAATGAAGGGATTTAAAAGGCAAATACAAAAATGTATACAATTATATATATGAAAATAAGTTGGAGTGATAAATCACAGAAAATGACCGTTTCCTATGTCAGTTCGTAACTACTCAACGACTCAACTTATTTTGGATAAATGATACTTCATTAGATTTGTCTTAACAGCGCAAATCTTACTGAGTACATAAAATTAATAAAAATTCAAAATGGCGGATTTTATGCATTTTAATGTGCGAGCTGAAAAAATTTTTTTTCCTCAAGACCCTCGAGTGGGGTATCAAAATAAAGGACTTTAAAAGGCAAATACGAAAATATATCCAATCTATATGTTTGTAATCAGTTTGGAGTGACAAATCATAGAAAACAAAATAAATAACAACTACACTGTGAGTAAATTGGTGGTAATTTATTTAAGATCCCTTCCCACTCCACTCTACTACATTCCACATAATCCCCCCTACACCTCCCCCCTTCCCATCAATTATTGTAACACTAATAATTTAACCTTAAATCGCCAAACACTAAAATAATACAATAATATTATGAAGGACCTTATTAAAGTTTCCAGTGTTCAACAGATGGCGCTAATAGTGGTCTTAAACGCGCTATACTTTAATACATGAACATCAATATAGACTGCGTCTTGTGGGCTCGCGATATTTTGAGAAATTGATTGATTAATCGTTCTGTCGATGTCTTTCGTAGTTCGGGTTACTAAATTTGCTTGAATTAAAAGGTTTATTAGCTAATTAGCTATTAATTATTAATTACTAATTATTACTTATTATATTTATATTTCTTGTACCTATTCTTTCTTACATTAATTCGTTTCGGCGGCAAAAGTCGGCAGAACTGCCTAGTGCCTAGTGCCTCTTTCGTTTTGTGTCCATCTTGCAACTATCGAGAAAGTTGAACGTGGTCGAACAAATAGCGCGCGCGCGTGTCTTTCTTCGCTTGCGGCAGCCTACTAGATTGGCCCTTGCGTAATGGCCGCCGCCTGAAGGTATGTTTTTAATACCTACACGCGGAGTGACACAGGCCTGTCTCTTGTAAAAATATGCATCTAAAAATTTTTCATAGTTTTGCACTAAAAACCAAGAAATAAATTACGTAATTAAAAAAACTAAAAACCCGACTGCGTAAAACAAACTAGTTCTGGTAACTGAAAAGCAAAAAACAAGCTTTGTACTTTATAAACTAGAATTTGATAAAATCATAAACATAATTAATGTTAGAATGTTATTATTAACGAATGATAAAATAAGTCCGCCTCCCACTAAAATGGTAACGGCGCCCTTCCAGGGTTCCATTATTTTGTTCAAATGTGTATATACTTATATATGTGTATATGCGAATATAATGATGGATATTGTTACCTATTATAATAAATAAATAAATAAATAAATAAATAAATAAATAAATAAATAAATAAATAAATAAATAAATAAATAAATAGAAAATGTATGGCAGGCGGGTGCATTACTTAGCCAACTACTCAGGACTATTAAGTAGTTCGCCCCCGCATGCCATACATTTTCTAACATTAATTATGTTTATGATCTTATCAAATTCTAGTTTATAAAGTACAAAGCTTGTTTTTTGCTTTTCAGTTACCAGAACTAGTTTGTTTTACGCAGTCGGGTTTTTAGTTTTTTTAATTACGTAATTTATTATATATTTAGATTAGATTAGATGACAATAAATAATGGACTCTCATACAAAACTTCATCCCCTATTGAACCCACTTGGGGGTGGAATTTCTTAAAAATCTGCGACACGTTCCTAGTTCTATATTTAAAAGTCTGAATCCGAATCGAAAGCCTAAACACGAATTTTCATAGAAATAACTTGAAATAATTTAAAAATGAAGGACTTTCATACAAACTTCCATTTCCTATTTCACTCCCCATATTAAAAAATCCTTTCTTAACGGATGCATAGGTACGTCACAATAGCTATCTGTATGCCTTTCAGCTCGAGTCCCGTGGTTTGAGCTGTGCGTTGATAGATTAGTCAGTTCCTTTTATATATTTAGATTATCTTCAGATTTCTTCTTTTGAGACGGTTCAGAAAGTCTGGGCCCGTAAGTTTTAAAGTGATTTTCCTTCTTTCTAGGTGTGCTCGGCCAACAAGTGAGTCCGGACAGCACGTCCCGAGCTTCCGATTTATCTTACGCAGTGGGACCTTCCGCTGCCTCGCCTACCGTAGTGGACCCTCGCCTCGAGCACGAACACGAGCATGACGTTCATGACCACAGCCTCGACAACGACGACGACAATGACCACGACCAACCCCCCAACGCCACCGACAACGCCCTCTCGCACAAGAAGCGCAAACGACGCGTCCTGTTCTCCAAAGCGCAAACCTATGAACTAGAGAGGCGGTTCAGGCAACAGAGGTACTTGTCCGCCCCTGAGAGGGAACACCTCGCGAGCTTGATACGTTTGACGCCGACGCAAGTGAAGATATGGTTCCAGAACCACAGGTACAAAACGAAACGCGCCGTTCAAGAAAAGGGCGCCCATGACCTGAACATGGGTGGTATAAAATCACCGCGGCGCGTTGTGGTTCCTGTGTTGGTGAAGGACGGTAGGCCGTGTATCGGTAAACCGGACGGGTTACCACCGCTCGGAATGGGCCTACCGCCTTATCAGCCCATGCATCACCAGCCTCCCGTCACGGGGCACGGTCCTCAGCCGAATGGATGTTGGTGGTGAAAAAATAGGTCATCTAGAGTTTAATGTGATTACCTAGTCGATGTAGCGGAACTTTAATAATATTTATACATAAGCAATATTTTCTTTTCCAATGCCCATATTTTCTTAAGTTTAGTTTCCAATTTTTAAGGTAATATATTTCTGATATTACACGAGTCTTTAGTTTGAAACAGATTATATTATAGGTATTAGTTACATTATTATCCGTGAAGATCTAGTGTATGCCAACGCTATGCTTATCTATCTGACGCATGCAATCGGTTTATATAGCAAACTGATAAGTATGAAGGTAACATAGAAACAGAATATTGGCATTGGTCTGGTTTGACTTTGCAAACTTATTTTACGCAATAGGTACCTACATATATTTTTATATTTTTGGAATATTGTTTTTTGAAAGACTAAAAAAGAATATTTGGATCAGTAAACAACTCGAATACTAATAAAAAGTATTAGTAGGTACATAGGTAATCGGTTAAGTTAAACATTTTGTGGTGTTGGTTCCTATTTTTCGTAAGAACTAATTGTGAAAAAATAAAAATTAGGATCTCTATTTAAAACCTACTACATTCCTGTATTACATTCCATTGATTATTTATATAAATTTTAACTTAATTAAGTCGTTTTCTGGGTGATGAGAAACTTTCAAAAAGTATGAAAGTACTTACCTTATAGTATGGGTAATTTAATTCCTTGATTATAATTACCCACATACACAGTGACAAGTTCAGAAGAGCCCTCTGTAGTCATTTTACTTCTAATTATTTTATGAATCCTGACAGATGTTACTGTACCGTAATTTCATAAAATTGACAAACGAAAAAACATTCCTATACACCATTCCTTTGTATAATAATGTAAAAAGTAAGCTTAAAGTGTTCACTTAGATATCATTATGAGAGTTGAGCAGATTTTATCAGGTTGCAATATTTAGTTGTAAGGCTCAGTATTATTATAGTCGAATAATATGCCTAGTGATTAAGGCCTGTAGCAAACCTCTGGCCGCGAATTAAATATGGCGAAACCACTGAGGTTCGACTAGCTGGGTTATTCTGTAACTTAGTTAGCAACTGAAAATAGTTGCCAACGAATTAGTTTGATATACATTGCTGCTTTACTGTGGGAAATATAAAGTGTTTCCATAATTTCACACAGTAAAGCAGTAATGTATATTGAACTAATTCGTTAGCAACTATTTTCAGTTGCTAACTAAGTTACAGAATAACCCCCCTGGACTTGTCCCTTGTATCACTATGACATGCGAAACAGAAGCAAAACTACCTGTTCTAACGCAAAGATTATAATATGCGTCTATCTCTTTCTCACGCTATTTCAGCGATGTATTCAAACGTTAGTAGTCGGAACTCCGCATTCGATTTCGCTACATTTTTCGCGGTGGAGGTGTGCTAGGGTTGATTCATAGAGTTGATTCATAGAGAAATCGCTGCGTTAGAGCAGTCAGTTTCGCTTCTGTTTCATATGTCATGCAACGGACAAGTCGAGGGTTGAACCTCAGTGCTTTCGCCATATTTAAGCAGTTTCGCATGTCATGTAACTCACAAGTCATGAGTTGACTGAATTTCGCTGTTATCATTTCGCGGCGGAGCTGTGCTAAAAGCCGAATACTTAGTTTATTTTATTTGTATATACTTATACCTATTCCAAAAAATATATTTATGAAAATGATTATTTTGTAGTTTAAAAATATGAAGAGATTAGAAAATGTATATTGTGTACATAATTGCTACTTGGGTTACTTTCTACAAGAAGTTACCAGAATCTTTCTTACTAAATTACCTACGAGTGGTAACTACTTGCAGTTTTGTAGGTACTTCTATATCTAGTAGGTACTTTTAGAAAACCCTTATAAATTACTATGTAGGATATCTTTTTTAGCATTCCGGTGAAAACGTGCTTAAAAAGAACCATAAGTGTATTCATGTCTTAATATTTAATAAGTATCTGATAATAATGTTAAATTTGTAAAAAATCTATTTAAAATATAAATTATTATTGTGAATATTAAATTGATTGACAAAACAACTTTGTTTCAATGTGTAACTATAGTCTTATGCGTTTCGCTTTAAATAAGTATGTCCCACCCCTAAATGTTGAAGATCAACGATCAAGCATGATCTCACGCACGACCGGCAGCACTCTTCGCCTACCTTAACCGATTCTTCTGACAAAGTGCTTTAAATTAAACAAACTCTGTAACATGTTGACCATATTTTAAAAATATTTACTTCTTAGATAAGTAATCTTTATTTAAAAAGAGTGAGCTTTATTTTGAAGTAAACAATTGCACCTAATCGTAAATTACTTATAATAATTAGTATTACTTACCGTCATAACTCGCGCTGAAATGCATCTTCTAGATGCTGTAAGTAATATTCGTAAAATATCTGAATATTACAAATGCATGTGACGTCAGCAGCGTCAGCCGCATCGCACGAATTAAAGAAAAGATGACTTCACTCTGCAGTAGAGGTCGGCGCTGACATCTCCTCTGGATGCTCCACGGTGCTGACACTCGTATTTCCTGTACCTTATACTGAAAAGTAACATTTAGGACTTGTTTGGTAAGTCACTATTTCCTGTAGGTATACCTACGTTACTTATTTTTAACTAGATGATGCCCACGGCTTCGCCCGTGTGGATTAAGGTTTTTAAAAATCCCGTGGGAACTTTTGATTTTCCAGAACAAAAAGTAGCTTATTTGTTAAGTAACCCGCCCCCAAAACGGAAAAATCCCGTGGGATCCCCACGATTTCGGAATGCAATTCCTTACAGTATCAGGGTTGAGGAGTTGGATATGTACCTACTCGAGTTCATTCAACGATAAAGTCTTGAATTGGTACCGCAATATCAATTTAAATAACCGAAAGTTTCTAAATCCCATTAGTTTTGGGGATCAGGTCCTCTACAGCATCAGGATTGAGGAGTTGGAATCCAATTTTTTTATAGAACAGGGTCACAAAGTTTTTCTATCGATTAAAAAAAGAATTACTAAAATCGGTTCAGAAATCTCGGAGATATCGGTGTACATAGGTAGAAAAACACAACTCCTCCTTTTTTGAAAGTCGGTTAAAAAAGAAGCCTATGTTACTCCCTGGTTAATTCTCTACTTGTATGTGAAAGTCCCGTAAAAATCGGTTCAGCCGTTCCGAAGATTAGCCCGTTCAAACAGACAGACAGACAGACAGACAGACAGACAGACAGACAGACAGACAAAAATTTTAAAAACGTGTGATTCGGTTATGGTACAGTTCAAATAACCGTATGAGCTTAATATGAGTTAGTTATTTCGAAATTACAGACAGACACTTCAATTTTATTTATTAGTATAGATGAAAATTATATAACATTTAGAAATTGGCCTAGGAAGTAACATTTAGGAAGAACAAAGTCACTTGCCTTCTTGTCCTCGAGGTACCTATGTATGTAAAAGACGTCATGAAAAGTCCTCCGGTATATGTACGTACGTCGTCCATTGTTTACCAGTTAAATATTTGCGGTGCCGTTATTTATCTAATCTGCGGCTGCCGATAGTCCGCGACCCGATTACTGACATACTTGTTACCCGATGTTTTCTTTACACCTGCTCTATTTTGTAAGATGCCTGCAAACAATTTATTTATATATGGAAAAATCTGTACGGAAAAATATCGTGGAACTTCGAAAACCAGATTTTTAGAACATTCATTGTTAAACTTTTTACTAAACAATTACCTAGGATTCTTTTGGATATACCTACTTTGGCTGCGTGTTTTTTTAATGACTATTTTCCTGATAAATAAACTACTTAGCTGATTTTTAACGGTTTCTTGCATTACACGGGTTTTAAGCTACATTTTATGGTTAGATATATATATCTAGTTATTATAAGCTACCAGGAAGCTTTGTAAATAGCCAGTTTTGTTTACACTTAAGTATTTAACACAATAGGTAGATATTTAATTACCTCAGTAGTGGGCGTTCCCCAAGGCTCTATTCTAGGTCCATTCATGTTTCTGGTTTATATTAATGACTTACCACATTTCGTCAAAAATACTTGCAATATTGTACTGTTTGCTGATGATATCTACGTCTTTGATTTTTAAAGTCAATAGAACTAAAGAAAATTTTGACATCGTCAAAATTTTCTACTTTATCTCAAGTTTCACACTGGTTTACTACAAAATTACATAATAATCTACTTTTAAATGCGAAAAAACCAAGTGTGTCGAGTTTTTTTACAAGAGTTACTAGCAACAATTTAAAGATAAGTGGTGAGCCATTGAAAACTGAGGACACAACTGTGTTTTTGGGAATAACCCTAGATGCAAAGCTTCAATGGGGCACCCATATAGCAACACTTCTTGGCAAACTCAGCTCTGCAGCTTACGATGTTAGGAAGATTCGACAGATAACAGATGTAGAAACTGCAAAAATTTTTATTTTGCATATTTCCATAGTAAGTATAATGTCGTATGGAATCTTACTATGGGGTAAGCGGCTGATATAGAAAAAAAATTCATTTTACAAAAAAGGCCAATTTGTGCGATTTATAATTTAAACCGCGGGATTCCCTTAGAGATAAATTTAAAGAATAGGTATTCTTACAGTAGCTTCTCAATATATCTATAACAATATAATTTTTGCTAGGCAAAACATTCACAGTTACAGTAAAAAATGTGAATAACACAATAGGTAGTTAATTAAGAAATAGAAATAGGCTCGTGATTCCTCAATTACGCCTCAAGAAGGTCCGAAAGTCGTTTGTGGGAATGGGCGAAATGTTGTATAATAAAATTCCACAAGCAATCTTAGACTTGTCTTTACACAAGTTTATGAACTCTGTTAAAAGTATGCTCATGAAAAAAGCATATTATACAATTGAAGATTATACATATAAATGACATAAAAGCATGGATTTAAAAATTATTAATTTTATGTTTTGTTTCAACGTCAAAAGAAGATTGAAAAACCCGCGATTGCAGCAAGGAGAATTTTGCTTTCTGTGTAATTGTGTAAGAAATGATTTTAGGACATTTTGCATTTGTGCAACAATGTTCTCGGAATTTACTCGTATGCACCTACATGACATTTTATTTATTGTGTTAAGTATTTACTAATCTCCAGTATAAATACACCTTAGAATAGACGTGCCTCAGCGTACACGCATTTGTGAAGGAGTGTACATTTCCGACAAATACCTACTCCGACAAAGAGCTGACGCCTCCGTGCATTGATCGAGAACACGTCACACAAAGAGATGTCGCCGTTTATTAAATAAATAATAAACCCCGTACAAAAGCCCGCCGTCGCTGTCGGTAGCTCGACAATGGGCCAACAAACTGGGAATTAATTTCGATGAATTCTCAAAACGCCTTCGATAAAGCCAAAGGACCCAATAGAAGTGTCGGAGCGATGGTTAAGCCGATTAGTTCGATACACAACAAATACAGACTTTCGGCTCCTGACGCTGATTGTTCACACATATGTATGTTATTTCTATTTGTGTCATTTGTGTGGAAATTGGAACTACAAATTGAGTATTTTGGCTCTACAATTGCAATTGAAATAAATTGTTGAAAATTCCTCCCCACTTTGCTGGACTATTCAAGTCTCTCTGCTAGAAGTGCTAATCCGGGAAGAATTCGCTGCTTTGACGGTTTTGGTATCTTCTTTCGTTTTGTGTTTTAAACATTTGGGAGTTATATTTTGCGAGATACACATTGACTTAAGTAACTAATTAACTAGTTACTTAATTATTCGATCTTACAATTGTTTTTTCTGATACGGACTAAAAGCGTTTTTGTATTGGAAATCCGTCAAATTGTGGTATTGTTTTAAATTAACACTTGTTTGACGCTTTGTTTAATTTTTTTGTGGTAAAACAAAATACCTACTTGAATTTTCGAAAAAATCGCTACAAAAGTACAACATTGCAACTGATGGATTCTTTAAAATGACACAGCATATTATAGCCAAAGGAAGCTTTAGCTAACTTCATCACGAAAACATCGTAAATGACAAATATTTAAGTTATTTATTACAAATCATCGTGCTTTGCAACACAGTTGAAATTTCATTGGTTAGCCAAGCTAGTTTAAGGGAGGGTAATATTTGACTGTTAAGCTAAATTGATGCTAAAAAAGAAAGCTGCAAGGAGTATAATTGCGTGAATAATGGATAGTTGTATGAGACAATATTGTTGATGTAAGCGCAATATCGTTATGATGGACGAGCGGTGGCCGGTCAGCGCGCAGTCGAGCTGAAACACGATAACATTGACGCACTACTGACTACACTTCACACCTTGCTCGTTTGATGGCTCCTTGATTACAAGATAATGTAATTTATCTAATGGATGTAGGTACCTATCATAAACATAAACAGGACAATACATTTAGTGCTTGTTTCACCACCTTCTGATAAGTGTCAGATAGCTTATTCACAAGTTTTGTCTTTGTCACTTGACATAAAGTAAGAAAGTGACAAAACTTACGTTTAGGCTATCCGACACTTATCAGAAGGTGGTGAAACAGGCCATAAATTAATCAAGTAGGTATACCTTACGCCTACTTAGATAGTCTAATAACTAAACATTTTACCTAATTAAACGGAATAAATATTACTGGCTCGTTGGTTGGGTCTACCGGTACTTTATACGACTCAGTATATCGCAATTGACTCTTCGCGGCTTCGCAAGGGAGGGCTTCCATAGAATAAACCTCATCAAAGGTTCTTCACTTCTAAATAATGTTAAAAACTGCATCGAAACCAACTAAGAAGTTTAGAAGTTAAAATAAGTCTCTCTCGTGAATTCCCTACTAACTAGTATAGTAGTCGAGCTAGTCCCATACAAAAAAGTTTGATTCTTATTTGACTATAACCCACCAAACTCTGTATTTTTGTTAATTTTTATTATTTAACCAAACAAAATTGGGGTGTAAGTGGCCCAAATTCCATCTATGTGGCCAAATTCAACCTCACCTGCACGCGGTGCACCCTGCCAATATGCTAACGAGGCCCTGACGCTCTCAGTCCCCTCTACGGGTCGTTGTGCCTGATACCACACAACTTAATCTGGATGGTATCACCGCTTTGGTAATGGTAGGATTCTACCCCGAATCCTGGCTAGCGATCACACTTAAGCCGTAATCTGCCGCAAAGCATCCGTGTGTTCCGGCAGCCGAGCTGAAGAGCCAGTCCCCTTCCTCAAAAGCCGGCAACGCATTAGTGGTTCCTCAGGTGCTGCTAATAATGTTCATGGGCGGCGGTAATTACTTAACATCAGGTGACCCGCTTGCTCTGTTGCCCGCTATACCAATATAAAAAAAAACTCAATAAAATTTTGTAGACATGCTCCAGAAACTATCTGACACAACACATACACGGATATTAACTAAATTATTCAAACACTAGAATCAAACTTTGTTTGTATACCTACTATGGTCGAGATAAAGTCTAATAGGTAACTAACAAAACACGAGTGGGACACTGTTAAAAAACATACCACGTCCCGTTTATGAATTTTCAAACCTCACTACGTAGTTTGCCTAATCCAAAATTTCATTTATGGGCTGCACAAATTGCATGTAACTACAGGGTTCTCATGCAGACGGCTAATCCAATAAGTAAATCAAAGTCATCAAGCTTTCCAGTAGGCTTGAAGAACGTTGTGAGAGCTTAGTTGGCACGCGCGGGCCTTGCGGCGACCGACCCGCCGGTTTATACCAGCTCTAATAAACACGTTATGAACTACTAGGGCTAATGAATATGTATTAACGCATGTATATTTTATCTGTCAAGATAATGGTTTTTCGGAAAAAAGTAGTTAAAATGTAACAATTTGGCAAGAGATTGAGGATTACTTATGTATGATCAGTTCTATAACTAAGTATTTTAGTCTTGCTGAAATGAATGACTACGTTCATGAAGTTCGTGGTTATTTTACTAACCGACTTCGAAATTACAATTAGGAGGAGGTAAGTACGTACTCTATTCGACGCGTTTTTTTTTTAGATAAGTATACCTAATAGTACACGTATGGATTTCTTAGGATAATATGTTTTAAATTGTCTTTGTATAGCCTTGGTATTGCTTTAGCACGAATTGATGCAATAGGACCACTGAGCAAACAAACATAAAATAATGAAAAAAACCCGACTACCTACTGACTACGTAAAAAGCGAACTTATATTAGTACCTACCTACATACATAAAAAGAAAAACAAAACCTAGCCTGAACCATCGCAAAGTGAACACGAATCGATAAACACGATCATTGATTAAATTCCATCCAGCTGTTGGGATGCTTGGAGAGTTTTTAAAATCCACCATACAAAACAAACATACGCAAACACGCGCATAGAACCCTGTTTTTGCTGTCGCGCAGTCAGTAAAAAGTTTACCGTTAGTAAGTATACACAATAATTCAACGAATAGAAGTTATTTAAAAGACATCAGGAGATCAAACTTCACTTTAATACTAATTAATTATTATCACGTAGGTTACCTACCGCATGATCGGACTCTTGAAGGCGAAAAATATTGGAAATTCAACCTAGGGCAAAATGGCCGCAGCAAAATAGGCACGCGGGAGCACTTTGCGGCTGGCACCCTCAGCCGGTGGTTTATTGTCTCTAATAAACACGTTATATTGTACGTACCTAACGAATATTAATAACACGCTTCCTCGTCATGATTTTTACTTTTAGATATTTTGTCCACCTTTAACAGCTATAGGGCTAGAGATCTGATTTAACATTATTATTATATCAACATCACGATGTAGTGTTCACATTACCTCCGCGTTAGTCTGTTTGAAACTTTGAAAGCACTCCTAAGTCCTAACTCAAATGATTGAACGAAGTTTTCTTCAAAAGAACGAGTGTCGTTTGGAAAAGATCCGTGCGAAGTTTGGGCCTAGTTTTTTTTATAAAGAAATTATACTATTCAGTCACTACTACTAATACGTAGGTACAAAGCGCAGATAAAATTATATATGCATTAGTATTTTAAGCCGAACTTTAGGAGCCACAATCCCATCAGCCATCCTAACAATGCCCCGCGAAAACGCGGTTACTATTCGGCGTTCGCATAAAACTGTTTTAGTTTTTCTATTTGTATCGCAACTCCCATTTTTCACGTGGCAGCAACAACGCACAGACATAAAGGTTTACGACAGGCCGTCATATTTATGGCGCTGGTATTGTGATATATTTTTTGTTGTTCGCATTAGGTTTTATCTGACTTTCCGCTAAATCAAGTAGCTACTGGCCGGTGTCAGGAAATACCCTCGCATATATCATCGTTGCGGATGCGCGCATTTTGGGGTTACGTCTCGATTCCGTAGGGCTAGGCGTAACAATTTGTCTTATCGGTTGCGCAAACTAGACATTTCCTTTTTCATTCATATTTTGTGCTCTCGTTTAATCCGTTTAGGTAGTTTATTTTTTCCAGTTTATCGTGTCTAACCTGTACGCGCATATTTCGTGTTGTAGGTATGCTAATAGGAACCCACACTATTTTTTAGTTCATAAACTTTTATATTCTGATTTGGTATCATAGAGATTCTTATCTGTTAGGAACTAAAGTGAACTCAGAGAAAAATTGGTTAGATATAGAAACAGTTTGCCAACTGTTACTTTCATTCAAGAATGGTATGAGGAATTATTAGGCTGTGTCCGTTCGCGGAGGGATCGAATGTTTGAAACGAGTAGTTCGATTAAGACGTCTCGCGCCCTTTTTTAGCAAAAAAGGGAAAATGAACAGTTCGGGGCGGAAATATTACAGAGTAACGGCATTTCCGCACGATAAATCGCCGCCCAATCAAAGGAAATTCTTCGCTCTATCGTCATATATCTTTATTAATGCTGTACTTTATTTTATTGGACTTTTTATCGGCTCCATTATCATTGTATTGTTTAATTGTGTTCTATGTAGGTACTTTACAATAATTTATTACTTACGATTTAGTCTACACAGATTTTTTGAGTTTTTTTTTTTAATTTACATAGAAGATAATTTTAAAATTTATGAAAATCTGTATTGTGGCAATCTACCTTTACAAAGCAATCATATAAAACCACCCGAATAATTAACCTAACCTTTGTGCTCTATAAAGTCCGCTCTAGGTACGTCCAAGCTCTACTTTAGAAAAATGCGTTTAAGAAATACCGCATAGAATACTTAATTTTTTCAAAGAGTCTGGAATGGTTCATATTATAATACGATCGTCGAGGTTACCTGTCGCCTGTCGTTATCAGCAAGGGGAGGCTAAATCAGAAAATCGATACGGAGCGAGCATTTACTGCGACGCGACTCGCCTGTCCGTCCATTTACAACTTTCTGCCCTCGTGTCGAGCAAACTTTAATAGTTTTCTTGTTTACGCTAAGTTCGACAATAATCGAAGGTAACTTCTGGTAAGTATTTCTCTTAGAAGATTTATTTTATTAATCGGGTTTTGTCTGCAGGAAATTTCACCTTAGGTATAGGTGGAAAACAGATTTAGGAAAGAAATGGTAGGTAAAACTATTATTACTTATACCTTACCTTACCTATACCTTACCTATGTTATTATAAATTGAAATTATGACCACCTCGATCGTAGAGTTCGATTGAAACCAGTTAAGTTGGTCTCCTATTATTATGTAGATATTGACAACCGCAAGAGCCGCCGCCGTGTGATGAAAATAAGAATGTTGTCAGCAGCATTCGACGCGCCGAAGACATTTGGATGACGTCATTAGCAAGGTTGCGCATCCGTTGCGGTGGACTTGTTCTGCTGTGCATTGTGCCAATACATTCAGCATTGTTCGAATGCTGAATGTATTGGCGAACTCAAACCTTAATACAAGCCATTTTAGGTCTATTTTACTCTGAAATCGATCAATAGTTTTCGAGTTCGTTTTCGAGTGCTCCGATTTAGACTAAGCACACAGATGTCATTCGTATTTTCAGTAAGTATTGGAAAATGCCTTCAGTACAACTCTTGCTGATCTTACGTCACTTGGCGATCAACCTACGAGGAAGTTATCTTCAATTCGATAAAAATAGCTGCAATGTGACACGGTTGTTAACATAATATGATGTGATAACGACATGACAGCACAATTAAGAATTTTTGTTGTGCAAAATGCATGCAGGATTACGTTATGATATTATAATGTAGTCTCGTCTTCGCTTTTGCATTTATGACATCGTGATGGCATAGCAAAACTGACTTGAAGACTACCGAGTACCGATACCCTTGCCGATGCCAAAATGGTGTCATTTTTAGCGTGCAATCCTGTCACCTATATAGAACGTGACCAAACCATTGAGAAATTGACCAAACGTATGTTGGGTAAAACAATTTTTTTTTTTGTTTTGTGGCAAGTTACTACAGTACATTTTTACTCCATGAATCCCCTTGCTGAGACAGGAAGAACGGAATTGAGACGTCAATATTGACGCACTTCCGGTCGCCACTGCAATTATTGCGCCCCCGCTGATTGTTGTGAAAGAGCTGTCAAATGTCAATTAATGAGCCACAGATTATAAGAATTGTCCACAGATTACTACAATCACTGACCACCAACGACCACCTACAATACATTGTAATCGAGATGACCGCTATAACTTTGCCAAAGATGGCAGCTGAAAATGTCTTAATTTGTTTTTTTTTTAACGGAACACTGTTAGTAGCACGAGCTTACTCTTGCTATTAAGTAGGTAAATACCGAGTGCGTTGAAGTTATAATTATTTAATGTGGTGTTCGGTCGACCACCGTGTTAGGTGCGTGATTCAGCAGCCGGCTAATGGTCATTTGGTTTGTTGGGTCATGATTAATTATCTTTATCAAGACTCGGCCAAATCAGGCCAGCTGATGGCTCAATGATGAGAGCTCCTTTTATGGCTACAGAGTTAGGCATAAGTGGATGTGGCGGGAAAAAATGAAATCACTCTAAAATGACATTTTATTTTTTGGTTTAAAAACACATTGATCTATTAACTAAGAGATCTGAAGCTAAAAATTAACTTGAGGTACAGTTATTGTACTTACCTAACCTAAATGACTCCTGTCTAGGTGTAAATGAAACACCGAATCGCACTTGCTTTTTATTATTTCTAAGCATGTCACTAAATTGATTGTCAAATGGACTTATTTGTTAAATTTTAATAAATTTAATCCTACCAAATTAAATAGGTACGTCTCATAAACCATCATTATTTATGGATTGTTTAGATATTGTTTTTGCATGTTTTATGTCAATTGACCATTGAATTTAGTCGCATCATAATTTTCCAAAAACATACATTACGAGGCTGATAAATTTTTATTATTTTGGTGTTCTTCTTCCAAGAATTTATAAATGTTTGATCTTAAGTTATTTTTGATAAATTTTCCGTAGTTTTATTATAATGTCCTGTGCTGTGAAAGAATGTAATTCCTATAGGGGCCGAAAAGAAAATTTTAAAGAAACATTATCATTTCATCGGTGAGTTTTGATAGTTTTGTATGTAAATATAATCTAAAATTATGTAACGTTATTTGTAGTTTTTGGAAATCGTCATCGTGTTCAATTCTACACCGATTTTTGCCTATTTTTTAAATATTTTCTGTTGACTAATAAAGGTTATGTTTTTTAGCATAGTGATGTACTAAAATTGCATATCGATTACGTGCGATAAAATTTTTAACCTCCGACGCAAAAACGACGGGGTGTTATAAGTTTGATGTGTCTGTGTGTGTGTTGTGTGTGTGTGTGTATGTGTGTGTGTCTGTCTGTCTGTCTGTTCCTCTGTAGCGCTAAAACGGGTGAACCGATTTGAACGCGTTTGTTTTTGTTTGAAAGGTGAATTAGTCGAAAGTGTTGTCAGCTATTTTGATGAAAATCGCTGCAAGATGGCCGCCGCTACAAAATGGTAGATTATTTATTTTTCACAACTCCGTTAATATGGGTATCAAATGAAAGGGCTTGACTAGTAGAATAACACCATGCCAATCCAAGATGGCCGCGATCAAAAAATGGTGAATGTCGGGGTTTTTTTTAATTTTCGAACATTAGATTCCGTAGCCACTACACACAATGAATACTTACGTGTATTTCCGCGTGCTAGATTGTTGTATCATGATCGCTAAATTTTTATTAGTTACAGATTTCCAAAGAACCCAAAAATAAGAAATGAATGGGCACAAAGAATAAGACCGCAATATTGGACATCGCAGAAACACAGTCATATTTGTTCAAAACACTTCACACTTAATTGATTTGTGCCCAAAAACAATTTAAAATGGAGGCGCTTAAAAACAAACGCTATTATTTTTGCCGCATATAGATACATTGGTAATTATAATAATATCAAATATTTGTAATAATACCATAATTTCATGCTGGTGTTGTGTGAAGGTGCAAAATACATGCAAATACTAGGGTTGGACTTAATAGTCTTTGGCACGAATTCAGAGATAAAATAGTCATTAGTGATAGATGTTTGGTCCACGAGTATAATGCTAACACTCTTATAATAAGGTAATTCATCGTTTTCAAGAAAACAACGAAAATCAATTCTAACCTCAACACTGGATGATTTACCCTCTCCCTCCCCCCATCCCATAACCCATATCAAGGCGGCACGTTTTAAAAGTTTTACCCTAAAAGCTATTATTGGTGTATGAAAAACGCTGAAGCGAAACGTGAAAAATGTTCTACCACGTCTGATTTTTTTAATTTAAGGCAAGAGAACCGTTACCAATGGATGTCTGTAATGCAGAAGAAAATTCCGCCAATGAAGTTTTCATTCGCACATTAACGGAGTGACGTATAAACATTAATGTTCAAAGAAATTTAGTAAGTGTATAATATTCGTTCGTTCGTTCGTTCGTTTCAAACAATGGACGTCCACTGCTGGACATAGGTCTCTTGCAAGGATCGCCACAGCACACGATCTTGTGCCGCCTGATTCCAGCGGCTACCAGCGACTCGCTTGAGATCGTCTGTCCATCGAGTGGGGGGGTCTACCTACGCTTCCTTTGCTGGTGCGAGGTCGCCATTCAAGCACCTTGGGACCCCAACGTCATAAAGTTTCATCGACTCCAAAAAGACTCGATTTTATTTCAGTTCTAGAAGGCACAACAAAGGTTCTAGAAGGATATGTATATTTTGTGTTTTATATATATATATATTTCGATGTACACACTAAAACCTGTCTGAAAGTATGTAGATTATGATAGTGAAAAAATCATCAAAATCGGTTCATTAGTTGCGGAGATAATCGCGAACATACTTATATACATACATATATACATACATACAACCTCCTTTTTTGAAAATATACTATAATAAAATAATAATAAAAATATACTATAATATGAAACATATTATTCTTGTATTTCCTAACAAGATGATGCCCGAGACTTCATTCACGTGAGCTTAGGTTTTTATTTTATTAATCTTGTAGGAACGCTTTGATACTGCAAGACAAAAGTAGCCTTAGATATCGGTTTCCGGGATGCAAGCTGTCTGTGTACAAAATTTCGTCCCAAATCGGATGGGCCCTGAAAAGGTAAAAGACAGAAAGACACACTTTCGCATAATGTAATATTAGAGTATGGTCCACATATTTAAACACGCATATTGTATTTGTGTCCCTATAGATCCTCACAGTCAAAATATCGATAGTTACATCACTAGCACGTCACGTGTCATCGTCAAGTGTCATTAAAAAACTTGTGACCACAGACAGATGTAAACTTGACATCTATTTAGAGTATATATTACAATATCTTAGTAAAAACATGAACGAGTCCATTTTTGCCAATATTTTTGCAAACTGGTTTTTCAATTGTTTTTTTGCGCACTAAGTAGTTATGATTTCTTTAATGTTCTAATTATTTACTTGCTGATAAGTTTGATCTTGACATACCTAATAGTTAATTAAAAATTCCTCATATTATTAAAAAAAATTAAAATATAAAGCTGGTTACGTTTTTCTAGTCCATAATTATCTACGTATGCACATCTCGATCTCGAGTACTCAATCAAGTAGAATCAAAAAGGATCAAAACAAGTAGGTGAAATAATTTGATTTTCTTTGTTACCTATTTATTACTCTGCTTTGTTAGTAAGTACCTACTTACTATATAGGTAATTATTGTTAATTTTGAATAGGTGCGAAAAATTCCCGTACGACTTTACTTAGGTATATATAAGCAATCGTGCATGAAGTGTAGTCCTCTAAGGCCTAGGCCACACTGCGAAATTTATTCGCGCGAATTTTTTCGCAAAATTCTGTGACATATGGGAATGTATGAAGCTGCACGCACATGCGATTTAAAATTCGCGAGAAAAATATATTAAAATGCGGAATATAATCCGCGCGAATTTTATTCGAATAATTTTCGCAGTGCGGCCCCGCTCTAAAATGGAAATATATATTAGACTAGATGATGCCAATGGCTTCGCCCGTGTGGATTTAGGTTTTTAAAATTCCCGTGGGAACTTTGATTTTCCAGACCAAAAAGTTAAGTTAAGCCTATCTGTAGTAACCCGTCCCTAAAACGGAAAAATCTCGTGGGATTCCCACGATTTCGAAACGCAATTCCTTACAGCATCAGGGTTGAGGAGTTGGATATGTACCTACTCGAGTTCATTCAACGATAGTCTTTAATTGCTACCCCCATTGATATCAATTTAAATAACTAACAGTTAATAAAACCCATTAGTTTTAGGGATCAGGTCCCTACAGCATCAGGATTGAAGAGTTGGAATCCAAATGTTTTATAGGACAGTGTCGCAATGTTTCTCTATCGATTAAAAAAAAATTACGCAAATCGGTTCAGAAATCTCGGAGATATCGGTGTACATTAGATAGAGAAACACAACTCCTCCTTTTTTGAAAGTCGGTTAAAAAAGTAGCCTATGTTACTCCCTAGTTAATTCTCTACTTGGATGTGAAAGTCCTGTCAAAATCGGTTCAGCCGTTCCGAAGATTAGCCCGTTCAAACAGACAGACAGACAGACAAAAATTTTAAAAACGTGTGATTCGGTTATGTTACAGTTAAGATAATCATATTATGAGCTTAATATGAGGTAGTTATTTCGAAATTACAGACAGACACTTCGATTTTATTTATTAGTATTTATTAGTATAGATATAGAAATATTTTAAAGACAATCCAAATGGATTAATTATATTATTCATCGACATGATTAATATTTTTCATTATCTCTACTTAACAATATATGTAACCTAAACTTTTAATACAGAGGATGAAGTAAAATAATTGTTGGGGTGAGTTAACTTGCAAGTTGCAGCCCACGGAATTCATTCCATCCTTTTTGACAGATAGATAGCTATTGAGGATTGAATTATTGTAAACTAGCGGACCCGGCAGACGTCGTCCTGCTGCCCGCTATTAGCGCCACCTACTGGGTCCATTTTTTCTACTTATAAACCTTCCTCTTGAATCACTCTATCTATTAAAAAAAACCGCATCAAAATCCGTTGCGTAGTTTTAAAGATTTAAGCATACATAGGGATATAGGGACAGAGAAATCGACTTTGTTTTATACTATGTAGTGATCACCAAACGAGGAAATTAGATAGCTACGGGGGTCCGGCCCGCTGACAAAAGAGTAGTTACGCGGACTTCGCATAACAAACAAAAACTCTAAGCAGGATGAAATAAATTTTAACTGAAAACAACCTTTCGTCGGGATTTATTCGAATTTTTTAGCTTTTTAAGGATGGTTCGTAGAGTTCGTATAGGCTCCAAATTTTGAAGTAATTAATCGACCGGCATTATAAAAAGAAGTACCTAGGTATAATTCAATTATCCCTCAGGAAATTAATTTTTCTTTGAAAATAAAGATGATTTTAAGCTTGATCTACTTACAATTAAAATGATCAAGGCTACTTATATAATATGGCCGAAATATAAAAAGAATTTAAGTATAAACAGTAATAATTTTCCAAACAAATTCGCACATCTATCACAGAGCTCAAAGCTTATAGACAAACACAAAAGAAACATTTTATTTTTGATACACCCATCACAAATAAACTAAATTACGTTAATCCCTTAACCTATTCTACGCCGCCGTTTCTTTGAAATTCGGAAGCCGCACTGGAGGGTCCTTAAAGACAGCTAGGCGTAGGTAATAGGTACATATAATTGGCTCCTTTATACTGGCCACCGGAAAGAAGACCCACGTCAAGGCGTCGCGCCTATAAAAGGATTTGTAATGGCGGTGTAGGAGAATATTTACGTGTCTCTTTTATATTCCACCAGACAGTTTGTCGCCAATGTCTGTGGCTATTCATAGTATCCAAAATTTGCTGGTTTTTGCAGCTATTAACTACGTAATTACGGAGGATACCAAATCCTTCGTAATTACTTAGTTTAATTAGCGCCTCAATAGTGCAACGGTTTGGGTGTGGACTGAAAATCGCCAATTCCCACCCGTAATCATAAGCCTTAGCTACTCCTTTTTTTTTTTTTTTTACGCTGGGAAATGCATTTACGCACACCTTTCGGAAGCAGCGCAGCGGACTGCGACGCTTCCGGAAGGTAGTGTGGGACTCAAGCAGGCCAAGAAGTGGCCAGAATACCCACTAAAACCCAGCGATGTTCCTCCGTGTCGCCTGGTGGCTGGGTTACGGGTACACTTGCGCAATCATCCGCGACCCAGCCGGCGCCGTCCGCCGAGGCAGACCCTCCACCGGGGGACCTAAAGGCCCCCTAACACCGTCTGAGGCGCACCAGGAACATAATGGTGCGCCTCCCGACCCGAGGCGTCTCAACGGGCGACGGATACACCATTCCATCACCCGGAGTTCCTCGCTAGAGGCAACCCTCAAGAGGGCCACACCCGCAGGCGACCCTCAAGAGGTTCACCCCTCGTGTAATTTTTTATAGAGGTTTTCTTCCTCGCGGCCCCTCGCTCAGTGCGTGGGGCCCCCGGTTCCGCTCAGTGCGGATTACGGGTTGCCCGACGGTGGCCGAAGCCAGCGCCCACCGGCCAAAAAGACCAGCGGACCCGCCGCGCAGGGCGTTTCCACCCCCTCC
Source organism: Melanargia galathea (assembly GCA_920104075.1). NCBI lineage: Eukaryota > Metazoa > Arthropoda > Insecta > Lepidoptera > Nymphalidae > Melanargia > Melanargia galathea. Next base: position 9,617,374 of record OV049873.1, read on the forward strand.
TGTAATTTTTTAACGAGGTTTTCTTCCTCTCGGCCCGAAAGCCTCCCCCCCAATTGTCGCCGCCCGGAGTCTCCACAGTCCACTCTGATGAACAGAGAAGTACCAGGATCCTCCAAGCGGCAACCCCCTGCTGGTTTTGGTCCGCGCCGGGTTTCCCCGGTACCTCCCATATCTGGGAGGCGCTCCCCCATCCGCCACCGGGGGGACCAGCAACCCCACACGGGTGCCTTAGCTACTCCTAGAACAAGCTTATTTAGAGGGTAAAGGGGAATGGGGATTATTAGTCTGGTTCAGGATGACTACCTATTATTCTTTTTTTTTTTAATTCATTGTATTATCTGATTTAAGGGCCATACAAATACCTAATATTTTCCTGTCTATCATCTAGAACGACAGAAAAAAGAAATCAATTAAGTCAAGAAAGAAGAAAAATAGAACGAAGAAAAGTTAATTAATATTTAATAGATATAATAGGTACCCAACTACTTACCCTATTTGTGATTAGCGATTTTCTTTATTAAAGACATTGCAAGGAGACGTGTGTAGATATAATTTTGATAAGGAATACTGATTTTATCTACATTGTGAAGTACTTTTACAATATTTAAAGATAATAAACAATATTGATAGCAAACGATTTAATGTCTATCTATTGGTATTGTTCGATAACATTAAGTATCGCTATGATTGGTACCTAATTGTTAATAACATTGATTATAGCACAGATATTTTCCGCTACTATATTACCTATAGCTATTGAGAAATACGTTGTATATTTCTAGAATATTCTTTTTATTGGTTTCAAAAGATATTTCATTTCAATTGGAAGGACTAATATAAAAATATACAACTAATATTTGAATGAGAGGTATTATCCTTTTCCGCAGGGAACATTATGACAAGGATAACAGTGTTATCACTACCTATATATATATATACTAGTATGGCGCGTGGGTGCGCGGCCCGCAAGCGGACCGCGAGGTTTTGTTTTCAGGTATTTTTTGTTTGAGCAGCCTCCACCTATCTTCCCCCATATTCCTAACCCTCGATCATTATCACTCTCCATATTTTTTCTCCGAATAATTTGTCAGAATGAGAGTTTTTCCATAAAAAAAGATTTTGAAAAGGAACTGTATCAAAGTCTTGCATCAGTTCCCAACTTACATTCTCTTCAATATTCGCCATATATTTTGTATGGAAAAATAAATTTCACCATCTTGTTTTTTTCTGTTCATCAAGTAAACTACGTCTAGATCATCTTTTGCCAAAAAACCACTCTTCCATCTTTTATACTCAGTGAGATAGACACCGACGAAATTTTTATAGCCGCCATCTTGACTTCCCCATTTTGTTTTTTTTTTCCGCTCAGTGTCAATTGGATGAGGTTTTGAGTAATTTTTGTTTGAGCACCTCCCATCTATCTACAATACCCTTCCCGGGCTCCTCATCCATCTTCCAAACCCTCAATCATCATGTCTTCCCATATTTTTTTTTGAGAGTTCTTCAAAGAACTGCGGTAAAGCCTTGCATAGTTTACAACTTGTAGTCTCTACAATATTCGCCATACATTTCCTATGGAAAAATAAATTCCGCCATTTTGAATTTTTTTTTTCAATTCGTCAAGTAGACCTTTGGATCCTCATCATCTTTTGCGAAGAAACCACTCTTCCATCTTTTATACCCTCCGAGATGGAGACCGACGAAATTTGTATGGCGGCCATCTTTTTTTCGCCATTTTGAATTTTTTTTTCAGCTCACTGCCAATTGGATGACGTTTCGAGTGACATTTGCTCGAGCACCCCCCACCTATCTTCAATACCTTAAGCGTGCCATTCGCTCGTCTCTGAAATCCTCAATCATCAGCTTTCTCCATATTTTTGTTCCGAATGAATTTTTGTCCTCTATACGAAACCATTTGTGAAAAAAAAAGTTTTCATACAAAATTTTACAGGAGGGGTGATCAATCAGTGAGTCAGTAAATGAATCAGCACGAGCAGCTATATATATATTAACTAGTATGGCGCTTGGGTGCGCGGCCCGCTAAAGCGGACCGCGAGGTTTCGTTTTCGGGTGTTTTTTTGTTTGAGCAGCCTCCACCTATCTCTCCCATATTCCTAACCCTCGATCATTATCACCCTCCATAATATTTTTTCTCCGAATCATTTGTCAGAATGAGAGTTCTTCCATAAAAAAAAAATTTGAAAAGGTACTGTATCATAAGTCTTGCATATAGTTCCCAACTTATATTCTCTTCAATATTCGCCATATATTTTGCATGGAAAATAAATTCCGCCATCTTGTTTTTTTTTCTGTTCATCAAATAATCACGTCTTGACCATCTTTTGCCAAATAACTACTCTTCCATCTTTTATACTCAGTGAAATAGACACCGACGAAATTTGTATGGCCGCCATCTTAAATCCGCCATTTTGGACTTTTTTTTCAACTCACTGACAATTAGATGAGGTTTCAAGTAATTTTTGTTCGAGCACCTCCCACCTATCTTTAATACTCTGACCGTGCTCCTCATCCGTCTCAAAAATCTTCAATCATCAGCTCTTTCCAGATTTTTCCTCGGCATGAAAACCAAAAAACCACTCTTCTATCTTCTATACTTGGTGAGATAGACACCGACGAAATTTGTATATCCGCCATCTTGAATCCGCCATTTTGGGTTTTTTTTCAGCGCAGTGCCAATTGGATGAGGTTTTGAGTAATTTTTGTTTGAGCACCTCCCATCTATCTGCCATACCTTGCCCAGGCTCCTCAACCATCTTCCAAACCCTCAATCATCATGTCTTCCCATATTCTTCATTGAGAGTTCTCCAAAGAACCGCATCAAAGCCTTGCATAGTTTACAACTTGTAGTCTCTTCAATATTCGCCATACATTTTCTATGGAAAAATAAATTCCGCCATTTTGAATTTTTTTTCTATTCATCGGGTAGATCTTTGGATCCTGATCATCTTTTGCGAAGAAACCACTCTTCCATCTTTTATACCCTCCGAGATGGACACCGACGAAATTTGTATGGCGGCCATCTTTTTTTTCGCCATTTTGAATTTTTTTTCAGCTCACTGCCAATTGGGTGACGTTTCGAGTGACATTTGCTCGAGCACCCCCCACCTATCTTCAATACCTTAAGCGTGCCATTCGCTCGTCTCTGAAATCCTCAATCATCAGCTCTCTCCATATTTTTGTTCTGAATGAATTTTCATCCTCTATACGAAACCATTTATGAAAAAAAAATTTTTCATACAAAATTTTACAGGAGGGGTGATCAATCAGTGAGTCAGTCAATGAATCAGCACGAGCAGCTATATATATATTAACTAGTACGGCGCGTGGGTGCGCGGCCCGCAAGCGGACCGCGAGGATTCGAGTAGTTTTTGTTTGAGCACGTCCCACCTATCTTCAATACCCTCGCCGTGCTCTTCATCCGTCTCCAAAGTCTTCGATCATCAGCTCTTTCCGTATTTTTCCTCCGCATGAATTTTTGTTTTCTACACGAAACCATCAAAAATTTTTTTTGTGTAGAAAAATAAATTCCGCCATCTTGTTTTTTAGTTCTTGATCATATTTTTCAAAGAAACCACTCTTCCATCTTTTATACTTGGTGAGATAGACACCGACGAAATTTGTATAGCCGCCATCTTGAATCCGCCATTTTGGTTTTTTTTTTTCACCTCAGTGCCAATTGGATGAGGTTCTGAGTATTTTTTGTTTGAGCAGCCCCCATCTATCTACAAAACTCTGCCCGGGCTCATCAATCATCTTCCAAACCCTCAATCATCATGTCTTCCCATATTTTTCTTTGAGATTTCTCCAAAGAACCGCATCAATCGCCTTGCATACCTAGTTCACAACTTTATACTCTCTCTCAATATTCGCCATACATTTTCTATGGAAAAATAAAGTCCGCCATTTTGAATTTTTTTTGTATTCATCGAGTAGACCTTTGGATCCTGATCATGTTTTGCTAAGAAACAACTCTTTCATCTTTTATACCCTTCGAGATGGACACCGACGAAATTTGTATGGCGGCCATCTTTTTTTCGCCATTTTGAATTTTTTTTCGGCTCACTGCCAATTGGATGACGTTTCGAGTGACATTTGTTCGAGCACCCCCCACCTATCTTCAATATCTTAAGCGTGCTCTTCAACCGTCTCCGAAATCCTCAATCATCAGCTCTCTCCATATTTTTCCTCTTAATGAATTTTTGTCCTCTATACGAAACCATTTGTGAAAAAAAAATTTTTCATACAAAATTTTACAGGAGAGGCGATGAATGAGTCAGTGAATCAGAACGAACAGCTATATATATATTAATATATACCTATGTATTTTAGAACTGACAATTTAGTTTAGTTTAGAGATTGTGTATTATACAGAATTAGTGGATACCATTGTATATTGTGTACAAGAGTAGATAATATCTACCATTGTAGAAGATTAAAAAAAAACACATAAATAAAACGATAAATGATCCATGGTTTTAAATTTAAAAAAACTCATTCTACTTAAGTATAAAATATTTAACTGATTGATCGAGCCATTTCACTGTTAGATTTGATTTTATTCTCGGGGGGCGTTCACACGTGTGTAATTTGTTATTACAGTCAAATCGTGCCGTTAACATTGTGGCGAATTTCCTCAATGCGTTGTCCAGGACACCCGTATTTGTAGTAGTTTTATGCAACGGCGTGATGCGTGAAATTGATTGGGTCCAGTTTATAGAAGAAACGGAAGTTTCTGCCCAATCGTTCATTCACGTGACTTTCATTCATAAGATATTCTACAACTTGGGGCACTACGGGCCACTCGCAGGTAGTTTATTGTTTACTATCCATTGATCGGTTTTAGATTTTACGCGTTCATTCATCTTTTTTGAGTATTGAAATTTGAAAAGGGATAAATATGGATAACAGCGTAGGTTCTACGAGTACCTACTCTGACTTAGATATTATTATTATGTATTTTGAAATTTTTATCGATGTTTAAGAGTTTATCGATGTTATTGCCTTAAATGCCTATAGTCTTTTCGTTTTCTAGTCAATAGTTTTAATGATAGACTTTGCCTTTGTAGCCATCCTATTAGTAGATACCGACCTACGCCTGCTCCTATGCTTTCTCTACATTGAAAAACTGTAGATGTAGTACCTAGGTAGATTTTTTTACATAACATTCAAAACTTGTTAGTGCAAAATGATCTTCAAAAATATGCGCATGATTCACAGTCTGACCGTGATTGTCTTGAGTCATTCAGTTCGAGATGAATAATTTCTTAGCCATTGAAGACCAAAGCCGACACTTTTAACGCACTTTTCAATAGTCTATTTAGTGCTAGAGTGTTTTACAAGGCAAAAAAATTTGTAAGTCAGGTAATTCTCCGGATGCGAATGCTTTGGCCACTCGGTTCCCACGATGGCACAGTTATTACAGTTTATGAAGTTACTCCAACATTTGTTTATCCTTTTGTTTGAAAAAAAAAACTACTTAGACAAAGCGGGAATGAATAAGTGAGTTCATTGATTTGGGTAACAGATGTTCTTGCTCTCAAAAGCCATTTAACACAGCTAGATCTCTTTAAATTATTATATTGATACATTTTGTTTCTAGTGACTAGTGAGGCACTATAATACATGATCTTTAGAATAGTTTCTTCATAAAATTGTTCTATCATTCGTACATACAGTAATAGCTTTGGATGTAGGTATCATACTTACTTTACGGACTACTTAAAAGGAATTCTGGGTAGTTTGTTGACTTGATGTTCAGAGATTTCATTTAATTCCAGTATCATGAAATAGCGATGGCCGGTGGAATTACTTGACGTTACTCATATAGTAACAAGTAATTGGACCAAAACACTCATAATAAGTTTTAAAATGTATCTACCTAAGTACTTAATAAGCTACTTTTAATATATGAGGGTAGTTGCATTAAATATTTTAAAAATACAGGTGAAAACGTGCGGTTCATTTTCTGTAATACCTACTGGTTTACGAACAAGAATGAATCTTTTGCAGTTGCAGACCGGCATCTCTATAGGTAAGTAGATAATATATAAACTCTCGTAATTTAAATAGATACGGCTATACAAAGCTCTCAGATCCGATTGTTCCAATATCCGCACGGAAACGTCCGGTGAGACTACGGGCTGTGGCCTGCGGTGGCCTGTTTACACTCCACCACAATGAGCGCTGACCGAGTGACCACCCAGTGTGCTCTGAGCATCTATAGTGCTCGTGGTAGTGTGTAGCCGCATAGAAAGTATTTTATATTATAAATGCGTGTTTTGTCCATCTGTTCGGCTCACCCGCTGAACTGATCTTAAGGAAATTTGGCACACAGATAACTAGGTATTGTCTTGAAAACTGACATAGGATATTATTTTCATCTCGTGTTTTTACGGACTCTTAAAGCTTAAATCCAAGTGCAAGCTACAAATTATTTTTCGAAAAAGTTTATAAAACAAAAAACTTTTACGTTTTTTGTAGCATAGGAAGCTTTAAATTGAAAGGAAGTATCGAAAGCTTTACAAAAATAAGCCTTAAGAACCTAAATATAATATCGACTAGACCTCTGATATTATTGGAAGATAGCATATTTTCCGAATTACCGATTACCGTCCACCAATATCTAGGCTACCTAGTACTTATGATGTTCGTATTGTAGCTACAATTTATGCAACAAAGCAAATAGGTACCTATCTACCTAGGTAATACACACGTTCAACATTTGGCGTTTACCACGCCAAATGTTGAACGTGCGCAAACGCTTGCCAGAAGCTGTTTTTTAGTAACAAGATTAATTGTCTTTGCTACATGATTTTAACATGTTTTTTTAAACAAGATAATAAGTACTTAATAATTAAATTGGTCGTCTAAACATTATCGTGCGTCGAATAGCGAAAATCGCGCCGTGTGCCAACTTCGCCGGCCTTCGCCTTAATACACACTGCTCCCGTTTGTTGACGGTCAATTTATTTTTAAGCTTCATCATTATCTTGCATGCCGATGCCGATGGAAAGCATTGAAAGAAAATCAGTTCAAAGTTTTGTATCTACCTAATATATATTTTGTATGCTACTTTATTACGAGTTTCATTTTGAGAAACGTTCCAAATAAAAAAGGCCCAACGAATTGTTATTAAAGGTTCTAAGATATTTTGTTTTTAAAATATTTACATTTAAAATTAATTTTTTTTTGTTTCTCTCAGTGCAATGAATGAATAATAATATTATGTTTATACATATCGATTTATAAACATCATAACATTATGTATTTCTTTTTGGTCTGTAACTATATGTATTTATTTTATTCGCGGGTGTGAGAGTTAACATACCTAATCTGAAAGAATAAAACATACCTAGGTAGGTACATTTATTGTACCTATTATCTTAGTCCCATTAAAACTAACCCTTACAATTTTGATAACAAAAAACATTATCATCGTAATATTCTATATTATAATAATATCTAAGTTATAATTTTCAAGTGATTGTAAATTGCAGAACACTTCCTTGCTCCACCACTCTATCATTAGCCGTAGATAGGTGCATCCATTTATCACAGCTTTAATACCAGCCCACATTATGGCATTGTGGACAAGCGTGATTCTGTAAACGGTGCTTATTATACTCTGTATAAAAATATGCGCTCGAGTATAAAGGTAAACATTGATTTTTTTCCAACTGCCCAGAGAGAATACTTGTTTGGGATGCCACTGACAGACGCACAATGGGACAACGAGGGATGTTGCTTGAATGGCGACCGCACACTCTGCGCATGAGCACCCACGAAACGCTTAAATAAACTGCCGAATTACCAGCGACATTCCTTATTAAAATAAGTAGGTAAAGTTACCTACAACATAAACCATAAGCTCTAATAGCTCAATGGTTAAGGGGATAGGCTGAAATCGTGTGCGTGAGTTGTCTATGTATTCCGTTGATGTGACACTGAATTTTTCTGGTTACTTATATATTTTTATCCATACGTAAAGCGCCCAATAGGAACTCCATTTATTTATGCAAATAAGTAAGTGACAGCATCAGTTAAATCTCTCTGTATCCTATGCCTCATGGCTGAGGGTTGTGGTACCAATAGTAGGGTGGATACTCCTAAGTCCAGCCCCCAACAGGTATTCTTGTTAGCTTTAGCTTGGTTTAATGGGAAAATAGTTTTAAAATAAGGCAGCAGTTTAGCACCAAAACGATAATCGAAATCGACAGAAATAGACGGAGTGCCGACTTTTGGGAGGGGCCGTACGGGTTTTCTTTAGACAATTATGCGGCGGGCTCCTAGTTCCGCCGCATATGATTTCTCTGAGAGAAACACCTCTCAGTCAGAGTACGAAATTTCGAAGAGATTTCGAGATTTAATAATAATTTTATAGTTTTAATTAGATAGTTATCATAATATTATGTAATCATAATATACCTAATAATAAAAGCGATGCGGAGGAAACTAAAAGGCCAAATTAGGACTTTTAGAGTCTGCCACCCACCCAGTTACCGTCTTGGGTCAACGTCGCTTAAACAGCGCAATCTACTGTCGTACAAGGCAACAAACTTAGGTACCTACCCCTCGGTTAAATAAATAATTAACTTTCCGATACGTATATTTTATATTAGTGATATAAGTAGGTAAATATCGTGATAAATGTGTGACGCTAGGAAGTGCAAGTAAAAACCACTGGATGTCAAATAAAAGAACGTAATACATTAATTTGAGCAGATGTGTGCTATTCTGGCCGCCGATAAAGAAGATCACACCCACTTCTGAATGATGACTTCCCCGCCTTCTACGTGTACCGAATCTCAAAGATTATTGCGCATTAAAAAAAATCATATAAGTAAGTAATATCACCTAAGTTACTAACTAGCTTTTGTGTGCAATCTTGACTAACACTTTTATTTTATTGTACCTACTATATTCAATCTTTGAGCCTAATTATCTAATATATCTATTAGTAGGTACATACTTACATAAAGTTATACCCGCTACGTTTTTGTGCGTTAGGTAAGTCAGTACACCGTAAAACCAATGAAAATTCGTGTTTTTTTCGTTCCAGGGCCTGAGAACACAAAAGTACTTACACACATTTTTCATCACGCTAACAAGAAAGATATAGAACGAAACTTATGTAGTAGATACGTACCTATCCACGCCCTTACTTAAACGAAAGGCTGTCGTTGCTATTACTTAGCAAATCACGGTTCCATAGTATGAGTTAAAGAAACAGATAAAACATTGAATTGGTATTCATTACCCTCCATTTATAGATGATAAAATACCTATTGGTTGTCTGTAAAGTTGGTTTACGGACGATAATTTTACGTGATAACGTCCTACGAAAGCAAAGAGAGAAGAGATAGATGCGTCACAACCCGAATGCTTAGTTCCGCGCTCTTCCGCACCTTCCGCGCTCTCGCTTGCGGTACGTGACGAATGAGTCATCCTTTTCCGTGCGTATAGCCGTTCATCGATTTATAAGACGTTATGTCAAAAAAAGATGACCCTTGATAGTGTTGTGATGCGATAGAGCTAGTTAAAGCCGAACTCAACGCCTGCTTGGCAACCGCCTGGAGCACTTATGAAGTCATTCGCATTTTTAGTACCGAGTGAAAAATATGTTTCGTTTGGCGCGCGGCAAGCGGCTTGTTCCGAAACTATCTAGTTAACTAATTAGTATCTATTGTAAAGAACTACGCAAAATACAACATAAGGCAAACACAACAGCAGTTAGTTAATCGGCGTGCCGCCACATTGTAGCTAAGTACTTACTAAGATAACAAGAGAACTAATAGGAATACTTTGATTAGCTATGCTCAATGCTATCTGGACGGAATATTCCTTCCACATTCACAAAAATTGTGGAACCAATTCGCTTTGGCGGTGTTTACACCAAGATATGAGGTTATTCAAGGGGACCCACTAGTAGGTAGTAGGTACCACTGGTGCTGCAAATGGTCATAGGCGGCGGTAATCACTTAACATCAGGTGACCTGCCTGCTCGTTTACTCGCTATTCGCTATTCATATATTATTGAAAATTATAAAAATATCAAATTAGTAGATACCTATCTGTATAGTTTAATTTTTTTGCATATACTGCCCACTGATCTTACAAATCCCTGAAAATCTGCCTCGAGTAAATTGAAATCGGAGGGAGAGAGTAGGTTTAGCTACATTGGTTTTCAGTATACGAAGGAAAGGGATAGAGCACTTGGGAGTGAGAGCTCAATAACGAGCCAGCCAAGGGTTAGTTGTTTCTCTTAGGCGTGATACTTGGTTAGGCGAGTAGGGTTGTAAACTGACTAGAACAATATCTAAGAGGCAGGAAAATGATAGAAAATTGAAAAAAGACTAGAATGAATACTCTACTGTTGTGCGATGTACTATTCTATGCGGATATAGCCTATAGGTACACGTAATTATTAGCTTCATTATTATGAACACTTTTTCGTGCAGCTCCATCTATACTAATAAATAAAATTGAAGTGTCTGTCTGTAATTTCGAAATAACTACCACATATTAAACTCATATGGTTATTTGAACGATACCATAACCGAGTCACACGTTTTTAAAATTTTTGTCTGTCTGTCTGTCTGTTTGAACAGGCTAATCTTCGGAACGGCTGAACCGATTTTGACGGGACTTTCACAGACAAGTAGAGGATTAACCAAGGAGTAACATAGGCTACTTTTTAAACCGACTTTCAAAAAAGGAGTTGTGTTGAAATCGGTAAGTACCTATGTTAAAAAACGCCCTGATAGGTATTTTCGCTGCGCGCGACGGCCGATGGTCGCGCTGCACGGAACTCCCCGCGCCGCGCCGCGCGGCTGGGGGCGGGTGGACCAGAAATCTACTTATCCCTCAGGATTTGTGAAAAACCGAAATTCACGCGGGCGAAGCCGCGGGCAAAAGCTAGTCCATAATAAAAAATTTCCTTAGTTTGTGCTACCTGCAGTAGGATATATAAAACAAACTTGAAAGCTCATTAGGTGATTGTAATTTAGAAGTAGGTACTCAGGTCGGAACAAAAAGTACTTAGTCTGTTGCAGCCCGGAGTTGGAAATTTGGCGGTATTACAAACCGTGCTTCGAAGAGCAAGTAAAGCCTCGTACGTACCTGGTCTGCGTTGCAATCGTGTCAGATTGTCTTTCCAACGGACTTTGCGAGTAAGGGAATAAAGAATGCACTTGTGTTTGGGCACAGACATATTGTGTACTATTTACATAATATTATTATCTTCTGCATACTTGGCCAGGAATGTACTTGAGAGCACTTTTCAAGATAAAAAATTCCGGAAAATTCGTCACAGTGGCAACCCTAAGTGTGAGGCAATATGCTAAGATTTATATATCTCCCTATGTACGTAGAACACGGCGACGCCTTACGATGCAACTTATTTCCATTGTCGCTTGCTTCCCTTATAATGTTTGCTTGTTATTACATCTACCTATATGAAAATAAATAGTTCACTGACTGCAATTTTCACTGAGCGCTGTGAAATTACCCCGGTGCCACACACAGCATAAACATTTGAACACTTATTTAAATACTTGCGTGGCAGGAGTCTTTGGAGCAGGAGTTCAATGTTTGAACAGAGCGCACATCAAAGCGTTTAAAGTTCAAATTCAAATGAAGGAACGTATTCGCAAAGTCTGTCTGGCAGGTAAGCATAGTTGAGAGAGGTAGGCACTTAGTAACTTACACGTACCTACTCTGCTTACCGGATTTGCAGCCATTTCAGTTGCAGCACCCGGTTTTGAAGATATCTCCCTGATATGTTAATATATTTTCAGTCAATTTTAAATTCATTTACCAATAAACAATGTTTTGAGTTTGAGAAAAAACACGTTTTTATTTTTTTGACGTGAAAGCGTCTTATAAATCGTTGAACGTCGGCCGCACGCACGTAAAAGCATGATTCATTGTCACGTACCGCGTGCAAGCGAGAGCGCGGAACAAGCGATAGAGAAAGCACGATAGGCCGCCTAGATCAGCATGCAAGCGAGAGAGCGGAACAAGCATTAGAAAGGCAATGTTTTCTGATGACGTTATCACGTAAAATTATTGTCCGTAAACCGATTTTACAGACAACCAATTTTTTAAATTAACTTCGTGAACGTACTTAATTGTATGGTTTTTAAAATGTAAAATTAAGCGCACGGAATTTTTATGACGACCGACAACCACCAGCCGGCGTGTCGTGCTAATATGGATGGATGACGTGGGTTATTGCGCGCTGTGATCCTTATTGCTGGCGAGGGAGTGTTCGATTACTCATACGTAGAACAACTCTTTTTAAGCCGAATAAAATGTGAATCTGCTATTGCTGAAGTGATAATTCGCTCTTAAGTTGAACCAGAGGTGTTAAGTAAATGAAGCACGCTTTAGAATAACTACTTAGTTACTTTTTATTTTTTTCTTTTGTTTTGTTTTTCATTTCGATCGTACCTAGTAGAGTAGTCTTTTTATCTGCATTTCCTCTAAAGGTCTTCAGTTGTTAGTAGATAAGTATCTATATTATAATTGCTCTAGTTAATTTTTAGTTAAGTTAGTTTAAGTTTAAGTTAGTTAATTCAATGTATTTAATATTTATATAACTAACTTAAATAAAAAAACAGTACGGTACGTTTTAAATATTTCATACAAGCAAATATAGTGTTACGTGTCAATAAACTTAATCCCAGTGGAGCCCTCGGCCCCAATAAGAGGAAGAGGTCCCTCCCACTTAATCTGGAAGTATCGCTAACAAATTTAATATTTACTCTCGCTGACTTATCCTTATAAATCGTCGACAATATTAAAACCACCATTACATTTTGATTGTTGTGTTGCAGCCGCCCCTGCACATTCAGGGCTTGGCCAAAATTACAAGTGAAAAGCGATTAAATAAAAAAGCGAAAAACGGTAATTTTATGAAAATGGTTATTAGAGGAAATGCATTATGGATCAGAAGTAATTGTGATATATATAATGCCGCCATAGTTGTTTGCATTCTCGTGGAAATTCTGTTTGAAATAACTAAGTATAAGTATCTTAGAAGTATAAGTATCTTAGAATAAGAAAAAAATTGAGCCGTATCCAGGAATCCGAACTCGGCCTATCTATTCCGGTTGCCGGCTTAAAAGGTCCCATGCAGCGGCCTATGCCAGCGGTTTCAGCCACAGCCTAATATTTTGCCAATGAAGCTTATAGCTTTATACTTACGCCACAAGTAAAAGTAGCTTTGCTACAGCCCTCGCAGTATGCGTATCCATGCGCGGATTTACAACTAATCCGAATCCGTGCCAGTCCTCCGGTTTTATATTGACTCGTGTGCTACTTCGGTAACTTTATTAAAATTTGACGCCTATATTAATAGTCTCAAATATCAAATATAAGCTTTATATTAGATCTTTATTTGTTTTCAAATGAGAATCGTAGACCAAAAAATTAAACAAAAAAAACCTCGGACGTATATTTTGTAATTTGTTTTTTAGTTTTTATATCTTTCATTACTCGCTTTTGCAATGCGGGTCAAACTGTAATGTCGAATTCAACTGATTTTTTCATGTAAGTATTTAAGTCAAAAAATATCTAAATTGAAACAGTGCCACGTACACAGATAAACCGACAAATGTTTCAGTTATATGAATGAAATGTTTTGTCGTTTTTCGAGTTTGTACTTAGTGTAAAATTTCAACAGTTGGTGAAAATCTTATTAAAAAAGCACATAGGTACCTAAACAATAAATAGAAACGACAATGACGGTGTAATTAAGCGAATAAAGGGTGACACCGCAAAGCTGCTGTGATGGATCCTTTTAATATCTGCTCTGAAACGTTCAACGTCCTCCCCATTAAAATTTAAATTTGATGCTCTACTAATACTAGATGTCTATGCTTACAATTTTGTAAAATGAACTTCGAGCATTAAATATACGCACACAATTTTTTGCAAAAAGCGGCCAAGTGCGTGGCGGTCCACACGCAGTGTAGGGTTCCGTAGTCACAATCCTCGAAAAACAGATATAACTCCTTAACCTGTGAACCCTACTTAGCCATGATAGTTTTCCTTTAAAATTGATTATATATACTACTGCTGTGAATTTTTTCAAGTTCCTATATACTGCCATTTGGCTGATAGAGGGGGGGGACACTTGACTCTAATAAAAATTAGCACTTTAAAACATCATATTTTACAAACGGATCTAGAAATCGAAAAATGATGTTCCCATACCCACAGTATTTTTAAAAGACCTATTCAACGATACCCCACACTATGGGGTAGACGAGAAAAAAATTATTCATCCCCACTTTACATGTAGGGGAGCTGCCCTAAAAAAAATATTTATCAAAATTTTATTTCACCACTTTGTCGGCATGATTAATATTTATACCCATGCCAAATTACAGATTTCTAGCACTAATAGTCTCTGAGATTAACCGAGGACGGACGGACAGACGGACGGACATGGCGAAACTATAAGGGTTCCTTGTTTACTACGGAACCCTAAAAACGCGATTTTTGCAAGTTGCAAGTTGCCTTTTTTCCAAGTTGCAACTAAGTACTTACTGTGTGTCTATCAGCGATCGATCAAAGACAAGTGCGCTCATGGCGCGGGCGGCGGTATCCATCGGCTCCAGTGTCTAAGAATAAGAACCCGTATTATCAATAATGACATCCTCATGAGAGTTTCTAATCGTCGTCATCGTGCATGTATGAGAGTTTCTAATGAGTTCTGTAATTTGTGCCCACCTCGTAATTATTACAAGTCTTTACCGTAACGAGATTATGCATAGTGAGTCTTACAAAAGTCTAACATCACTGAGTATCGAATCCACCACGATACGTTTTCAGTCATCCAAATTACCTTGCACCTATAACCTTAAACACGCACAGCTAATATTGTTGCTCAGAAATCAGATGTCCGATCAAATAGGTCGGGAGCGTTAAGTAAGATGTAACAGGGGTCGCAGGGCTCGCCGGAGGGTCGCAATATTGCCTCATCATCCCTCGCACCCTCGCAGTTGTTTTAGCATTCATCGCCTCGCCCCGGAAGATTGATTTCACATTGTTAGCCGCTTAGCTAAAGAGATTTTACGCACATTTGGCAGTGTGTCTAAATTAATTTGAATACTAAACAAAACTTTGGCGTTGAATTTCTTTTCAAAGCATTTCTTATGTGTTGTGTTCAGAGTGTTTGTGTTCTCTGTTCAGTTTAGTACTGATGGTAAATACTTAAACATTATTTTTATATACTTACACAATACAAAATAATATTTATTTTTGTGGAAGCGATCAAGAATCTCTACGTATTGACGAACTCTATCTACTCGTGGAAATATTATATAGTTACATATATCTATAAGTAAATAAAATGTTAAGCGCAGACAGATTACAATAGAATAGTAGGTATGTAGGTATAGGTACACCCACGATATTCCATTCGAGTGAACCGATTTTAGTGAGGATTCTGTGGTAGATATCTAAGATATGATCTGGATGCTTTGTTCCAAAACGTCAATCCTGTGATATATCCAGATTTGATTAAAAACAATATGGTCTCTTGATTGTTACCAAACTCGAGCAATGTTGTTTACCATATTTATATATTCAAAGCAAGCTACTCGTAAGTATAAATATCAACATTTCAATCTTACTGATGTAATTGGATTGCTAGTTTAATAACGCGTAAAACAATCCGAAAATCAGGAAAGTAGCATCAGCCGTGGAAGCCGCTCGTGTTTTCGGGCTATTAATTCTGACAAAGCGTCCACGGGACCCGAAAGGGTTGCCGGTTGCTTTGAGCACGGTCTACATACATGTTATGACGTTTACCGCTACGCATAATTTCCATAAAATCATTCTCGTGGAACATTGAAAATTGTTTTTTTACATCAATTGAACACAAAAAAGTATAGCTAAGTAGAGTCATAATATCCTGACTGACTGACTTATTAATTGCTCTTTAAAATACATGTATAGACATAGGTATGCAACTAACAGCTGCAACCTACCTGCCTCGTTCCATTAACCTAATAAATGAATGGCCATATTCATCGTTGCGTCATGAAAAATGTTAAATTTTTCTGAACAATTATCTACATCGGAGATATGTCTTCAGAAAATTGGACTTCGGTAGATAATAAATAATATCTGAAGATAATGTATATCTTAGATTCAGATAATCTATACTCTTGGAGGTCGGATGATAATCGTGCAATATAGTCACATATTATATAGTTAGAGATAGGTAGGTAGGCCAATGAACAACTAAGTATATATATAAAATCGACAAACCTATAAAACTATTACAAAATCTGATTTCATTTTTATTCGCCCTGGCAAGTTCCGTAGAGCGACTGAGTTACCTAATTGTGCAATAGAATCAGCAAACCAAATGAAATCGGAAGGAACAACTAAAGGCCCCCGGGCATTTATCATTCGCTCAATAAGCTACAACAATCGAACAACAAGGCATTGAGCGTTATTTCTATTGTGTGACGTAATTTTATCAAAAATATTCGGACGCTGCTGGGCTACAATGGGATGTCGCAACTACAAAAGTCGGAAGAGCGGATGCCGCTTCGCGCCGACTCACCGCCGACAATCGTAGCGCGGTGGTTTTTTACGCAATATCTCTCGAACAAAGAATGTATTGGCTGTTTGTCGCGCAAGGATGTTTCCACCCACAATTCAATATGGGTCATCGTTCATTACAACAATCGGAAATGACTTCACGGGCTTTCGGAACTTTTAAGCCACTTGTGTTTGAAAGTCATTAGTTTATGTCGTGTATGCTCAGGTGTCGGTGTTGCGTCTTTCACAAGTATTGTGCAAGCCAGGTATTTCATAAAGTTTAGTTTTTGTCGATAAATTGATTGAATATAATAATAATTCCGTTATATTCAACTACTGTAATTTGCAGTTCTACACCTCTTTATTTAAAAAAAGAAAAAAAAAATGGTTTCCAAAGATGCTTACGTTTGTTTCCACAAAATATAGGCTCTGCTTGAATTCGTTATACCTATATATAAATTAAATATCTGTATATAATATAATAAAAAGTACCTAGTTGGAAAAATACCTTAAAAATTCATAACGTATAGGATCTGTAGAATTCCCCATGTTCCCCTGTTGCCCTGTAAATCGAATAAATTTAAGACAAAGTTTAATAGCAGCCGAGCAATTAATCCCTGGCACCATTAAGAGCGGCCGACTTTGTTGACACACACGGCGTCGAAGCGGCCA
Organism: Melanargia galathea; assembly: GCA_920104075.1. NCBI lineage: Eukaryota > Metazoa > Arthropoda > Insecta > Lepidoptera > Nymphalidae > Melanargia > Melanargia galathea. Next base: position 9,634,627 of record OV049873.1, read on the forward strand.
TTATAGCAGTTTTACTGTTATCGCATATCGTATGCCATCAACCATCGCCACACCGTGTAATTAGCTGGCAATGGCAAACTGGCTTGTAACTGCGGTGTTAAATCCAACGCCTACTAAAATACCGTCCGTAAAAATTCTCATCAAATCCATTGCGCCGTGACTATATGCGTCGATTTATATTTGCTGCAACAAATCCAGCATTAGAAATCGAATCAGCATTACGGTAGATGTAATTTCGTCCCCTACAACAGGATGCTTTAATAGACAATAGCGTCATTCATTCGAGCTATAGATGACCATGTGATACAATTGATTTTTAGAGCTATAGATTCCAAGTAAGGGGTGCCGGTAATAAAGTTAAATAATGGATAAAAGCTACAAAATTTCGTGGATCCTGAAAAATCTTACAAGAGAGGGGAGACTTAAGTCCAGGAGTGGGTTAAGACAAAGTCGATACCTTTGATGATTGAGTAAATCATCAAAGGTCGATACTAGCGTAGTGCTGATTGCTGTGGTATTATAAGTGGGAGGTTTCGGAAACGATTCCCGGTAGGGTCAATTCTTTGGTCTAGTATTTGGTCTAGTCAGGTTGCTGGCGGAGTAGGCTACAAGGTTGGCTAATTATCACCCTTCCAGCGATTTAGCGTTCCGTTACGATGCAGCGTAGATACCGATCGAGGGTATGGGTTTAGTAAAAACAACCACACCCCCTTCCAGGTTAACCGCTTCCATCTTAAACTGCATCGTCATTTACCACGTGAGATCGCAGTCAGAGATTGACGTGTAGATGAATTAAATATTAAAAAAAATAGTAAAATGTTCAGAAAACTGATATAATATGAATGACCTTACAAACGGGATATCACTGATTATTCAGATTGTGCGAAAGCAACTAAATTCATTAATTAATGAACTAAATACTGGTTAGTTTCTAATTTAGTCACAAGGATAAAAACTGTACGGTAATTTTAAATGTTAAATCATCATCCAGCTGTTACGGTTACGGTGAGTATTAGAAGCCGCAGACTGACGACTTGATCTGCCTGATGAATGTTAGCAAGTCTAATTTAGTCGTCACTAATACGACATCGTGGCGTTTCACATCATGATAGAACAGTATGGTACCATTACAAATAATTGACACGTATACCTACATTTCGATACGAATAATTATTTTGCTAAAGGTGGAGATTGTATAAAGTGTAAATATTAGGTTTTAGGTTTTAGACTTTGACCAATTTTAAGTGTCGCGTAGCGTCCTATTCAATAAGACCACAGCTACGTCGTAGCTCGTAGCATCGTAGAGGTCTACTGTGTGGTCGTGGTTTGACTGGTTGAGTCTACGCGCTCATTTCATCAAACGTTATGTTTTAACAAAAGACTGACGCGCATATAAGCGCGCCCTCGCGCATCGCGCGTCTCTCGAGTTTAAACATCTCGTCCAAGTTGATAAATTTCGAACATCAAAACATAATAAAGTTAGGGTGAGGCAAGGTCTCCTGCGACCATATTTTTGTTAGAAATCGTGTCTCACATGTATTTATAACAAAATGGTGGTGTTTTTCAAAACCATATTCAGTAACAATTCAGAGGCAAATTAACAATTCAGAGCTTTATTTTAAATCATATTTTTCTATAAAATGACAAAAGAAGTCATAAGTAATTAGAGTTTACAATAATAATTATTTAGCAACTTTTTCAAGATGTCTAAACTCGTAGATACTACTTAACCCTATAACTGATCATGGCGAATTTGCTTTAGTACATTAGGCATGTAGCGGAGTTAAGTTTGATTTACTTTCTCAAACGCGTTGTCGCTTCGAGTTTACCGCAGTATGGTACAGCACCCTTAACAACAAAAGTACGCTAGTTGTGAGCATTTTATTGTGTGATTGAATTTAAAATGAAGTTTGCAACTCGTGAATGAAATCGCTTTCACAATGGCTTAATCCGTTTCAAGTTTTTAACCTTCCGCTATAAAATGTCAAATATGCAATACATCATTTAAGGTTACACAAAAATCATCAAGGTTTTATAAGCCTTTGTCACCTAAAATATATCGGGTCCTCAAAAAATACAATGATGATTTGTCATCGAACATTGACTTCCAAACACCTGGCCTCCACGCGACCCTAACTGTTTCATTTCTTTTCACGTGATTCGAAACGCACCCACTTTTGTCAATATGATTGTTTAATTTATATTATGTGATCTTCGAAACTTTATTTAAGTAGTTTTTTAAACATGTGCAGATGGGAGGCGGGTCGAATGGCAGCTGTACCTTTTTTGAGGTTTATATATTCCAATGATAGTTTTCACTATGAGCTATTAGTTAGATAGCAATGGCTTACTTACATATGTACGTTTAAGCAATCTTACATAATAGGGTATTCTACTGTGTTTGAAAAAGCACTTCAAAATGTTGTTTTTGTTAATAAAAAGCCACAAAAAATATATTTCGGCAAAATAAACACGCGTTCATGCCATAAAATTAAATTAAATTTTAAACATTTTTTAATGCCGCGAAAACGCTGTCAGCCAATAAGTCAGCCATTTCATGACGTAACAATGATATACAAGAAGGTTATAAATGTATTCTATATAACACTGGAGTTTGCGCCTTAAATATTGTAGTGAAGATAAAGTCATTCACCTGGGCTACTTTTTCTTTATTACTAATATTTTTTGGACGATATATCGATAGTTTGATATCGAAATGTAGATACAAAAAGCTGTGATAAAGCTGTGATAGCCTAATGACTAGGACGACCGACTTCTAATCGGAGGTCGTGGGTTCGATCCCGGGCACGCACTTCTAACTTTTCGGAGTTATGTGCGTTTTAAGAATTTAAATATCACTTGCTTTAACGGTGAAGGAAAACATTGTGAGGAAACCTGCATGCCTGAGAGTTCTCCATAACGTTCTCAAAGGTGTGTGAAGTCTACCAATCCGCTTGGCCAGCGTGGTGGACTATGGCCAAGGCCCTCTCACTCTGAGAGGAGATCCGTGCTCTGTAGTGAGCCGGTAATGGGTTGATCATGATGATGATGATGATACCTCTGTGGTAATAAATAGGTACATTCGCTAGTGAAAAATAAATTAAGAAATTTGATAAAAATAAAAATTTATATTGAAATATACTTAAATATTCTGATTTTGAGTCATAAAAGCACATTATTTTTTTATTAAATTAAAATTAAAAGTCGTAATCGTTAATCTGTATATCACGTAACCTTGAACACGAGCCGCCTTGTTTTGACGTCATAATGATAGTTAATACTAATCATTAATCTATGGTCATATAGACAAAAACCATAAAGTTCATTGTACTCTGAAGCAACAACTTTTGCATGTAACCCAGACTTCTGTTCTGCCGAATTCCAGAATGTTAAAACATCTTTGTAAACATCATTAGTTGTCTGTCAAGTCGGCTTACGGATGAATATTTTACGTGATAACGTCATTTAAAAATATTGGTATAAGGCCCTGTTTCACCACCATCTGATAAGTGTCGGATAGCTTATTCACAACTATAGTCCTTGTCACTTGACATAAGTAAGGAAGTGACAAAACTTACGTTTAGGCTATCCCGACACTTATCAGAAGCACTACCTTCTGATAAGTGTCGGGAACAGGCCATATTGTACCTTATTTTAATAAAATAATTACTAAGAACTATAACCTAACACATATATATATATTTATAATTTAATTTGTTTGATAAAGATACTGGACTATAATATAACTGTGTAATCATTTTTGAAGTGACTTACGATTTTTTAAATAAAGCTGATATATCGAAATATCGATATTTTTTTCGGTATATCGAACTCCGATATCGATATATTTAAAAATATAGATATATCGAAAATATTTATTTATATAATACTATATTAAAAAATATCAACATTCCTTTTTTGTTTGGAGTTTAGATTCCATAGGTTCTATCTTTCTTGTATGACCACAGATTAATATTAGTTTTTGCTTATATGACCACAGATTAATATTAGTATTTTCTATCATTATGACGTCACAACAAGGCGGCTCGTGTTTTAGGTCACGTGATATACAGATGGGAAATTACGACTTTTAATTTTAATTTAATAAAATAATCATGTGCTTTTATGACTCAAAATCAGAATATTTAAGTATATTTCTACATAAATTTTTATTTTTATCAAATTTCATAATTTATTTTTCACTAACGAAAGTACCCTATTGTGAAACTGTAGGAAAATTTTCTGTTCTAAAACCGTATAGAATTTTACACCAGAAAATATTTCTTCTGTTTTTGAAAGTCACCCAACCAGTGTCACACCCAAGTCCAAACTAAGACGAATCTATCCACATCTTGTGAAATTAAAATCTATCTAGTTTAGGCTATAGATGGGTAAAAACATGCATGTGCACTATGCATATAACATTATTATGAAATATACCCGAAAAATTTTACACTCTTTCTGGTGAAATCGTGTAAAAAGTAGAGAATTGACTTCTTAGACCAATTTTTCACGTCGTTAATGTAAACAAAAGTACAAAACAACTGGAAACTGGCAACCCGGCTTGCTCGACTGTGGCGGCGCAATGTTCGCGGTCGGCGAATCGACTTCCTGCGCGTTTCCCGCCGAAATGGATCGCTTCCGATGCGTATTTGTCATCTCAATCACACCGATCTGTGGAGTCGTCAACCGTAAAACAAAAAGTAGCAATTTTTCCAATTTAATGTATAGTCGCGTGGTTTTGGGTTCTTTTGGTTTGATTTTTTTTTCTTTGACTCTTTGATTTTCCGCCTTCCGGGATAAAAAGTACATAATCATAACACATCAAGATCATTTCAGCGTTTGAGTCATGAAAAGATAACAGAGAGATAGAACCATAGATGTTGAACTTAGCTCATTAATTTTTGAAGCCACGCACCTCGGCAATGAAAATTGATAGTTACTCATTTAATTTAACTTCACTTTTGTATCTAAGTAAGTATGTAAACATCGCAAAAAAATTCCTTCGCATGGCAATGCAACATTATGTAAACTTTGGGTTTCTCCTTCTCAATCCTGATGTGGCAGGGGTATTGCCCACCCAAGTTAAAGATTTGGGTAGGGGGAAAATATTAAATATTCTTTATCCTTGTAGCTTTAGTTTTAAGCTAAGTCGTAAATATAGTAAACATCACCATTACACCACTTCCATATACTTGTAAAATTGATTGAAATTCAAAAAGTGTATAATGTACCTACTGAATTAATTACCTGAACCTGATTTACCTTGTACTTAAAAGTAGGTACCTACTAGATGTACAAAACTATTCTATAGTTGTTCCTGTTCGCCAAATGATATCGCGGCCTCGTAATCCGTTTGTGAGCAACAAACAAGCCGTTACCGTATCTTCTGCTATTAGTGTAGAGAAGGGCAGCTCCCTCGCCCTACCACCACTTTCAATATGAGCTTAATGAGCCTCGGATGACGCTATTGTCTTAATGTCATATAGCGTCTAGTTTCATTTATTTGATAGCAAAGTGATGTGCAACGTTTAATATACATAGAAACGGTCCATACCTTGACAAGGTATGGTAGATCATTTAACCCACACCTTCAATCGGTTTATAAGCGGCATTGTATCGAAACACTACCTTAGCTTGTTAGTCAACATCTTCGAATGGAAATGTTTACGAGTGACCTATGAAGATCGACGCAACGAAAAATCGTATAAAGGTCATAATTCTCAAAAAATAGGTAGTTAGGCCCATATGTCTCTGAGGTACAGATTTCAAGATTGCGTCGATAAGTGAAACGTCAGGTAATGAATGCAGTGTGGGCGGGCGTCACGTAATTGTGTGAACTGATTGCGTAATTAGCGCGACGAGTCACCGGGGGCACCAGGGGGCGCGGGAACGGTAGTCGAGTCCCGAGCGTTTGTTTTAGTTTGCACCCTCCCGTGGGAGTCATTAATTACCAGTGTTTATTTTAAAATTGTTTATCTTGGTTGTGTGTTAGTTATTAATTTAGTTCAATGCATAATTTGTTTGAGATTCTCACCTTGACCCGAATATCTACCTAATATTATTTATCAACGATCTATAGAGAAAAAGAAACTGTTTAATCCGAAATATTTTCGACTACGGCCTACTTACCCTGTAATTTATCGATTTACTAATAGTTAAGTACAATTAAAATTTAACCAATCAACTTAATGAAAACTCTGTTACAGATCTTTTTAAGTACAATAGTAGTAGTAGCCCAGTCTAATTAGACTAAAAAATAGGGGTGAGGTTATAATAATTCCCACCTAGCTGAAAATTGGTAGGATTGTTCAAAACACTATTATAAATGAAATGTGAAAAGTCCTCATCCATCCGACACCTGGAAAAAAATTTACTCCTGGACACGCACAGTTGACTCACACTTGCCTGAAAATTAGTAGGATTGTTCGAAACACTATTATAAATGAAATGTGAAAGGTCCTCATCGATCCGATACCTGGAAAAAAAATTACTCGGGGTCAAAGGTCACAAAAACGGGTTTTTCATGATTTTCAGCAAAACGGTAAGTTTTATCATAAAATTAGCTGAGACAAAATTGTAGACCAAATAATTATCTATAAAAAATGTCTAAATACTTTTTTTCTTAAGAGCCACCGTTTTTGAGATATAACGATTCAAAAAGTTAAGTGTCGAAATAAAAATGAGGGACTGGATTTCTTTTTACCTGAAATTCTGATATTTTCAATGTTTTATGTGTGTAAGTATGTAACTTGTATGTGTAAGTTATGTATAAGTTACACACTTACACATATAAAATATTATAAATATCAGAATTTCGGGAAAAAAGAAATCCAGTCCCTCATTTTTATTTCGAAACTTATCTTTTTGAATTATTATATCTCAATAATTTTTTTCAAAGAAAAATGAACCGACTTCAAACCATTCGAACTAAAAAGTTTAAAATTAACTCGACTCCAAAAAATTATATATTATTTGAGTTAGGTAGTTTAATCGTCAATCTAAATGAATAAAAAATTATTTTAAACTTTTTAGTTCGAATGGTTTGAAGTCGGTTCATTTTTCTTTGAAAAAAAATATTTTATGCTTTTTAGTGATTTGTTTTCTTTATATTAATAATAATATAAATGAGAACTGTGTAAAATAGATTATGACCTATATATTATTAATTATTATTAAATATCCTGTGACATATTACATTCATTTTATGTGTCATACTAAGTATAGGTGAATGGTTTTATAATGTTCTAACCCAACCTAACCTAACTTCCGATCTATACAAGATTAGTTTGTATGCGTACTACTCTTGTATAATTTGGAAGACCTTGATTAAAAAGTAATTTACAATCTATACGCGACCAGTTTCACACCCTTGCGGTTTGGCTTTGTATAGAATGGAAATACACGTAACCATGCACAAACTCCAAGGAATCACTCTATAGTATAGTTCGTTCGGTAACTTAGTGTCGGTACAGGCGCAGGTGCTCTTAGTATTCTGCTTTTATTTTTATTACTTTTTTTCTGTTTGTATTTTTTTTTTCTATTCTAATAGAATCTCCGAATAGTCTGCCAATCCACACTTGGCCAGCGTGGTAGACTATGGTTAAAATCCTTCTCATTTTGAGAGAAGACCCGTGTTCATGATAATATTATATTTTATGTTTATGGTTATATTGTAATAAAATACGAATATAAAAAAATATAAAAAGGAAAGAGAATTTTAATATAAAAATATGAGTAAGTATAAAACGCCAAAACCCCTTGTAACTGTACACCCCACGCGGCATCTTTTGAAGTCGCTGGCGGTCCCTTTGACAAGACGCCGCGCGTGCCGAGGCGGGGCTATCAAAGGTGACCGTAAGAAAACGAACAGACTTTACAGCTGTACTGACTTCGGTCCAAAAGTTTTTGCAAAAGGTCAATGTTACGTAGCCGTAGCAGAGTGAAGTCATTTGACAGAATAGGTATATTAGACTTCAGCAATAGGTCTGGTAATATCAGAGAACATATTAGTGACATATGTATACATTTATGGTTATAAATTCGTACGTAAGAATGATTGCTGTACTAAAACCTTCCTGAAAGTATGTAGATTACGATAGTGAAACAATCATCAAAATCGGTTCATTAATTGGGGAGATAATCGCGAACATACTTACATACATACATACATACATACATACATACATACATACATACATACATACATACATACATACATACGGGTCGAATACAGAACCTCCTTTTTTTGAAGTCGGTTAAAAAAAACGGTGGCTCTTAGGAAAAAAAGTATTCAGACATTTTTTATAGATAATTACCTGATCTACAATTTTGTCTCAAATAATTTTATGATAAGACTTACCGTTTTGCTGAAAACTTCCCGTGAAAATTTTGACCCCGAGTAATTTTTTTTACAGGTGTCGGATCGATGAGGACTTTGTACATTTCATTTATAATAGTGTCCCGAACAATCCTACAAATTTTCAGTCAAGTGTGAATAAACTGTGCGCGTCCAGAAGTAAATTTTTTTCCAGGTGTCGGATCGATGAGGACTTTTCACATTTCATTTATAATAGTGTTTTGAACAATCCTACCAATTTTCAGCCAGGTGGGAATTATTGTAGCCTTGAAAGTCTAAATTGACTGGGCTATAGGTAGGTATTAAGTTTTGTTTTTTAAATAATACTTATTTAAAGCGAGAAGTTTAAGTATGACTGTCAAATTGAAAAGCGCACAATATACGTTTAAACCTAAGACCTTTCGGATTTCAGTTCGAGACTGTGGTGTTCAAACATACATACATAATATTATGAGTTGGCTTTCAAATATTATGTAGTATGTAATGTATTATGCTAAGTAAGTAAGTAGTAGAAAGCTTCGCCTAAAAAGCACTCTTTTCCATACAACATCTCTTAAAAGGTTTAAAGCACCTTTCACGATGATCCGTGAAAGTTATTGTAAGCGAAACAATGCGAGTGCACCAATTTATATCAATTTACACGATTGTATTGTTTCGGCAGGCGAGGGCGGCTTTCCCGCGCTTCCTGGCGTCGCTTCCGACACGAGCGCGACGCGTGCCGCCATCTTTGAATTATACCCTGCAACAATTGCCGTTTGTTGCCACTAAGAAAAACAATCCCCATTTCATTGGAAGTTATTACGCGACAATACATTCTGTTGCACGATAATAGGTGTATTTTTTGTATGTATATTTTGATATCTTTTGTCATTTTAAAATATATTTGGAGCTCGTGATTGTTTTATCTAGCGCGCTAATGTTGTTTAACAATTATCTAAAACATCATGTCCTGCAGTGAACATTTTATTGACGACTGTCACTTGCAGGATGGATCCAATTTTTCGTAAAAGTCACGATATAATAATAATAGGTGAAGAATTAAAAAAAAACTAAAATGTTTCCGTTTTAAAGTGCTTTTTACGTGTATCCTTATATTTAATCCTTCCATGTACCCTTACCTAGACAGGTTTATGTATGTGCTCCTGTGTTTCAAATAGTTGAAATCATGATCGTAGATCGTAGCATGTTTAGCTACGAATCATGATTTCAAGTTTGGGCCAGAAATATGTAGGTATATTGGGTTCTTCTATCAAGAACTTCTCAATAATTGCCCAGAGTAGGGATTAAGATGGTGATGTTAGATAGTAGATACACACCTGTGCCTTGGAGAGCACATAAAACCGTCGATCCTTCATCAGGGGGGTTATTCTGTAACTTAGTTAGCAACTGAAAATAGTTGCCAACAAATTAGTTCGATATACATTGCTGCTTTACTGTGTAAAATTATGAAAACACTTTATATTTCCCACAGTAAAGCAGCAATGTATATCAAACTAATTCGTTGGCAACTATTTTCAGTTGCTAACTAAGTTACAGAATAACCCAGCTGGTCTCTCTCCGAGAGTTTCGTATTGGCTTCCCATCGGACTATGAGAATGAGGGAACAGAGGGTGCACCTGTATTTGTACATACACTTTTGCACGTAGTTCGCTAGTTTCTGTTTACTGTTACAAAGTTTACCTACTTTGGACTAAAATTAGAGATCATGAGAATACCTACCTTAAGTGCATATTTGACTTTCGACTGAGTAATAATTAAGGTGGCCATCACCGTAACAAATGGAGCAAACATTAATGTCAGAATGCGTTTGTTCACAGGCGTGCGCGTATGTCGCGGCAAACATTTGCAAGGCCGCGCCCGTGTGTACAGTGCACGCGGTCCATATTTGTCCGCTAACAGCGTGTCAATATCTATTAAGGGGTAAAATAAATGAAATATAGTGTTACTCTATACTTGGAGAGTCAAAGTGAATGTGAGTACCTATAAGTTTTGTTAAGTAGGTCACTCCTATTTAACTAGTTAGATATATTATGTACATAGCGAACTTGCGAAGTATTCACTATAATATAAAATAACCAGACTGTATAATTATTATTTAATTTAAGTATATGTCTACATTTCAAGTAAATTATCAGATATTTACGAAATAAGTAAGTATATTTCTAAATACAATTTGTCGTGGGGAAACTTCCTGTGTTTACGACTCACTAGATACACAAAAATAGGATGAGAAGTTTTCTGTTTACCGAACAACTTGTACAACGGGAAGTGCTCCCAGAATTATTGAGTGAAGCATGCAGCGGAGAGCATTACAGTAAAAGTTTTGTGTAACAATGTGTAATGCTGCCATTTCTATGCGCAAAATTCCCGCCCGGAAGCGGTGGAGCTCACATCGCTGCGAGGGAATCCCGTAACTTTCCTATTGTGGCGCCATCTACAGCTGTCCAATACACTGACATGTATCCGGCCTCTCTTCAAAAAGTCTCAAGCTGTCAACTCGCGAACGGATGCCTTAGAGTTTCCTTGAGGGTCTTTTTATTCGTTCAATTCTTTAGAAGATTTATTTGTTTCGTGGAAGTAGCACAAATCGATATCGTTGAGATTCTTTCGTCTTTCATAAGTACAGTGTACCTACTTACCTAAACTTAAAAATATAAAACGAAGCCAGGTACCTACTTAGGTAACTCGAAAATCAGCAAGCTTTAAGCGAAAATTAGGGGTGTAAGTGGCCCAAATTCCACCTATGTGGCCAAAGTCAACCTCACCTGCACGCGGTGCACCCTGCCAGTATGCTAACGAGGCCCTGACGCTCTCAGTCCCCTCTACGGGTCGTTGTGCCTGATACCACACAACTTAATCTGGATGGTATCACCGCTTTGTGGTAGGATTCTATACCCCGAATCCGCCTGACTAGCGACCACACTTCAGCCGTAATCTGCCGCAAAGCATCCGTGTGTTCCGGCAGCGAGCTGAAGAGCCAGTCTCCTTTCTCAAAAGCCGGAACCCATTAGTGGTTCCTCAGGTGCTGCTAATGTTCATGGGCGGCGGTAATCACTTAACATCAGGTGACCCGCTTGCTCGGTTGCCCGCTATTCCTATAAAAAAAAAAGCTGTTGATATCTAATAATTAAGCTATTCTGCTCCATATAAAGCAACAACAAAGTTACTACGACCCATAACAAGACAACAAAAAGTACTTAGTAAGTACTAGTAGAAAAAAGTACTTACGCTTACTTTTTAATCTTGTATCTAAATAATAATAAATAAACTAACTAAGTATGTATTACATTTACGTCAAATGATTAAATCAGGCAAATGATTAAAACAGTACTCTTAATAGTACCAAAGAGTCGTATAAACGCATCGTTTTCACTGCGCCTACGTGGGCGGGCACTATTCGTAGCAAGGCCACGCGATATAGTATTACAGTTTCTTCAGCCAAATTCTGCTTGACCTTCGTCGTTTCAACTAACTTTCCTTTCAAGTTCGTCCAATCAAAGAGTGGAGAGGAGAGACACGGGTCTGTTTAGAGTGGTGGTCCGAGGCACGGGGGTGAATAACCCCAACTACCAACTCCGGCCTGACATGGCACTGAGAATTTCTTGACAGAAACGGCAATACTTAATCATTATTACCACGACCCATGAGTCGAACCCAGGGACAGTTCCGCAGTCGAACTTGCTAACCAATGGACCAACGAGGCAGTTCATAATTTCGTTTTATCTATATATATAATAAAATCATAGATTTGCCGTATCCTGTACTTTAAGGATTTTTCCAAAATAATAACTGGGGGATGTTAGGGATAAGTACCTAATAGAACTTAAAAAAGCTATTTTTAAAATTTTTATCTGTTTGTCTGTTTGTCTGTATGTTTGTGCGCGCATCACGCAAAAACTACTGAATGGATTGAAATGAAACTTGGTATGATTTAAGTTCATACTACGGAATAAAATATAGGATACTTTTTATCCCGAAATTCAGCACAGTTCCTTTGGGAGAGGGCATGAAAGTTAAAATGTGTACTTAGCTGTAATTCATTAACGCGTGGTCCGATTTCATTCATTCTTTTTTTGTTAGTAAGGAGATACTTTTAAAATATTACCAGCTAATCTCTGAAAGGCTGGATCGATTTTGATGGGACTTTCACTGACGGATCATATACATTTTGATCTACCTAAACATCCGCCAGTGAACTTTTAACAGTTTTTAGCAAGGTATGAGCTCAAAGGAGCTTAGGAAAAACAAAATGATTCCCACGGGATTTTTAAAAACCAATATTTATATCCACGCGAACGAAGTCGCGGGTGTCCGCTCGTTGTAAATAATAATGAATATGTTATCATTTTAATAGCGTGACCGGTGTTGATAGAAACAGTTTATAGCTAACATAAACCTATAGAAGCCGGTCTAGATGAAATCATAGCTATTTTGCCTACCTTTCATATTAGGATTGCCGTGACTTTCATTGCTTATTAGATTTTAAAGGACGGTTCCTAACTACAGAACCAGTGAGTGAATCAGCCGAGAGTAAGGCCGGCCTCACATAGCCGGAATGTCTCTCTGAATTCAGAATCTGAAATCTTCAGATCCGGAATTAAGAACGCTCGTCAGATACATTTTCTAAGATCGATCTGAAAAATCAGAATGTGTGTGGGGAACAGTGAAATTGTATGCATTTCTGTACTTTCTGAATTCAGATTCTGAATCAAGCTTCTGAATTCAGACAGGCATTCCGGCTGTGTGAGGCCAGCCTTAGATAAGCCCCCCTTTGTTTTATTTATTTTATTTTAAGGTTTTGAACTCTATCTTGTTTTGTACATATTATACCGTCCACGAATGGCAGGTAAGTAAAATATAGTTAAGAAAGGTAGGTACCTACCAGTGGCGAGGGGTGGATGTTCTCAAAAGGTAAGCCGGGATAAAAAATCGCTACACACCAAGCTGGAAAAAAAAGCTCCCACCTTCACCATTTATTTAAGCACTGATATTTGAAAATACTTTAAATATGATAATTTTCAACTTTGAAAAAACCTTTGTTACTAACAAAGGTTTAAAGTACAATTTAATACACCTTCCATCAATAATAACTAGTTAAATCAAAAGTCACAAAAAGTAATAAGCACACGAAACATGACGCGCGAGTCATAAACACTTTTTGTGAAAGTTAAATGAAGTTAAAACAAAACACATTATCTTTCGAAGATGCTTCATCTTCGAAAGATAATGTTCCCAAATTCAAGACTTTAACTCCTTGTAATAACACTTATAACCCGCTCAAAATCGGCTTCCCGATTGCCTTTTTTTGCGCGTGCTAGACACTAGACAGGGAAGGATGTATTGACAAATTTTATTGGAAATGCAGGGGACAACTGTTTACTACACGATGTTTTTCTATGGGAATATAAGCCGTCCCAGTCCCGGCATATTCGTTACCTGCTTACTGCCCGTGGTACTACTGGTCTGAACAAATTAGTATTGTTCATTGAATTGTTTTGAATGTTTTTGTAATAAGTACCTATTGTATTTGTAAAATAGTGAGTAAAAGAAAAAAAAAATAGTAGGTAACTACTAACTAGGTAGGTATGTACGTACCAATGGATTTTTTAAAGGAAAGCCGATGGGAATCGTGTTATATGGAGACTTCGCCACCAGTACCTACTTATTTCCTACTTGATGTTCTGTATGCAAAACAAAATTTTTAGTTTGAGTATATTAAATTTTAAGATTAAATTACATAAATTAATTATTATTGATGGCAACTTTCAATACCTTATAGATGGTGTTTCCATACTTTTGATGAGTGGTACGCACTAGTTTGGAAAACGTAAGCAATCCATATAACTTATTTACATACTTTAAAGATTAGATGCATGATGCATCCTTAATTTCATACTATCATTGAATAGACGTATTAACTGCTTGGAGTGTGTACGGTACGCATGAAACCAATATTGCGGACAATTTTGTTTTAATATAAAATTTAAAAAATAAAAACGTCGAGAATCGTGACGTGAATCAATCGAATCAATATAATTTATCAGCTTAAAATAGGTGTTGTAAATACGTGACGTTGGAGTCTATCATTGAATGAACATTAGTAAGCAGCTATTATTAGTTTTGGAATAACGTAAACAATATTTAGGTATAAAACGTAGAAAATATACCTATCTACCTATTAATAGTGAGTAAGACATCATAATAATTAACGACGGCATCTTACGTACTCGTATTATAAATGCTCAACTCGTTCCATGGAAGGGTCGGGAACATTTTGTCAAAATGACTCATTTCTGGATGGAAATTTTAAGTTTTTATGTACGTAACTGAATCTGCGCCTCTTCAAGTGACAATTCAGACCTTGAGCTTAAGCTCCGTGGCTACGCATACTACGCTGTCCCAAAAGTATCCGACCTACGCTCATATCTTCGCGCGGAGAGACTCAGGCGACCTCTGGAGGGTACGAATGTCACCAGCAACTACTAACCTTCTCGTCAGTAGCCTGAGATACCGATGAAACGCCATAGTTCCCGCGCAGCGTGTATTTGTTTACAACGACTTTTTTGCGTTCGTCGCAATTTGCTTATTGCTAAAAATGCCAGAACGAACCGTGTTCGGTTCGAATTTGCATAAAATGTGTTGCACCATTGTGTTGTGCACCATGAATATGCCCCTACAGGCAATCAATAAAGAGTACTACGTTGAAGTTTTGAAAATATTACGTGATGCAATCAGGAGAAAACGACCGCAACTTTGGGAAACCGGTGACTGGCTTCTTCATCACGACAATGCTCCAGCGCACGCATCAACAAACCTTGTGCAGCAGTATTTATTGAAACACAGTGTTGCGCAGCTCCGCCAGCCTCCATACAGTCCTGATGTAGCTCCCTGCGACTTTTGGCTGTTTCCTCGATCGAAAATGTCGCTTAAGGGACATCGATTCGACAATAAACAGACTGTTGAAACTAATGCGACGAATGCACTAAAGGCGATTCCGAAGTCTGACTTTCAAGAGTGCTTTAATAAGTGGAAACATCGATATGAGCGTCTTTTTCAATCAAATGGGGACTACTTCGAAGGATGGCACCCCCTGGATGACGAAGAATAAACCAAGCGCCGAGAAATCGAGGCAGGTCAGATACTTTTGACAGACCTCGTATATACAGTTATTATTAGCTTTTAGTTAAGATCTTAAAAATTGGTACAGGGTCGCGGAGATAAAAGAAGTAGGTAGGTAAACACATAAAAGAAATGGATTTTTATATAAGTACGTAAATGAAATAGGTGAACATTTCGTGATGTAAAATCAAGGTGTAGGTACCGGAATCGAAATATCCGGCTTTTATTTAAACTTGATTCATAGGGTCTGACGTTAGTAGGTCCTTAGACATTGGACTGAGTTTTTTGTATATCCAGAAAGAAGTAATTAGATAGATATAGCTATTTATCAATAGGCTGTCCAGTGTCCGTGTCATTGAAGTAATAATAATTAGGTGGATATTTCAGCCGAAATCGTATTGGAACGTTGAGCCATCAGCGATTTCGATAGTTATGTTGAAAACAATGGCTTAAGTTTCCTACGCATTATCATATCAATTCATAGATTCACTTCACATAAATCATATCAAAACAATCTATAATATAATAAAACTGTAACAGATCCAATTCTGTACATTGAAGATATTTTGAAAATTATTGGAGGGCACTCTATAATCGATACTGAAGCCAAAACTGCAATTTTTTCATTTTTGTCTGTCTGTCTGTCTGTCTGTCTGTATCTTGGCCGCGCATCACGCCGAAACTACTGAATGGATTCGAATGAAACTTGGTACGATTTGAGTTTATACTCCGAGGTAGGACATAGAATACTTTTTATCCCGAAATTTAGCACGGTTCCCTTGGGAGAGGGGATGAAAGTTAAAACGTGTATTTAGCTGTAATTCATCAACGCGTTGTTCGATTTCACTCATTCTTTCTTTGTTAGAAAGGTGGTACTTTATGTATTGTCCTGTAAATGTTTCAAGGTCATAGGTGTTTTAGTTCAGAAATGACAGACATTTATTGGTTTCAAATAACTTGGGACCCGGATCTTTGAACGTACTGCTTATTTTAAACTGGTGTGCGATTAAATTTATGTTTGTCGATCTGTCTATTTGTTCCAGCTAATTTCCGAAACGGCTGGATCGATTTTGACGGAACTTTTAATGGCAGATAAGTTATGTTATATGGAGTAACTTAGGCTACATTTAGTTTTGGTACAAAAAAGGATTATAGGATCCAATCCGATCCTATATAAAAACGTATATCTATGCGGACGAAGTCGCGGGGGTCAGCTAGTTAATTATAAAGATTCATTTTACGAATTGACTGAGAAAGAAATAAATTAAACCTATACAAAACAGATCGTTTAAAACTTTTGAACCTTAGATATCCCATCTAGTGAACAATATTAGGAGCTAGCAAATGAGGCCTATAATTAAAATGTCTCATCCATATTAATTAAAACATTAATTAACGTGTAACGTAGATTTGGCAAATGGTTCTCGTTTAACGAAGAGGCCGTCCGATAACCGCCTCGTAGGTTAATTGACTCTAATTATGTATGTATATTGTTATTATAAAACACCTCTGTTGGAAGATGTATTTGATTTACAAAGAAAAAGTCTTGGTATTATTATTGTCATTATTTAAGTATTATCCAATTTATTGGAATTACAAAAATTCACCACCTTCTATTAAGTGTCGGATAACCTAAATGTAAGTTTTGTTACTTTCTTACTTTAAGTGAAAAAGTTAAAAGTTGTAGATAGCTATCCGATACTTATCAGAAGGTGGTGAAACTGGCCCTAAATATATCAAATACATTTTTAGCAACTTCAGTGACACTGCTGGGCAGTATTTTTCCAACTGCTGGACATTAACAGGATGGTATGATAATACTATATGATTCTAAAAGCTATTAATGTGATTTAAAGTTCTGCCGTCATGCTTTACGTATGTATTTCCAGAACAGGAACGCCCAAAGATCGACAGTGATCGTTAAAGAGCTATTTTTAAGAATGCGATTACCCGCCAAAACTCTCTAACGTGATGTTTGAAGCGAAAAACGTGGGATGGATGGCGTCATTATGACATAATATACAGGACAGTTCTCACATTTTTTACTATAAAAGGTAATAATTATCAACTTATTCCGTTGCAACACAATCCTAAACTACACAGGTCTTAATTATTGCTAACCTTTTCACAACGTTCTCTGCGTAGGAGGATAGCTCCTAGTTTAGTTTAGAAATTGTGTACAGCTGATTAATTATTCAATGCTACAAACTCAATAATGTAAGAAGATCCGACTATAGATGGACAGACAATCTCAAGCGAGTCGCTGACAGCCGCCGGAAACAAGCGGCATAAGACCGTGCTCTGTGGCGATCCTTGCAAGAGACCTATGTCCAGCAGTGGACGCCTAAGGGTTGACGACGACAACATAATTCATTATTTCAGTGAGCTAAATGGCTCTTCTACTACTACATAAGAGTTTATTAAT
This sequence comes from Melanargia galathea, assembly GCA_920104075.1. Lineage (NCBI taxonomy): Eukaryota > Metazoa > Arthropoda > Insecta > Lepidoptera > Nymphalidae > Melanargia > Melanargia galathea. The sequence continues at coordinate 9,652,530 of OV049873.1, forward strand.
TTCTGTGTAGCAAAAATCTGTAGGAAGGAACATTGGATAAGGTTTCTCAAATAATAATAATATTATTCACAAAATTAAAGAGAATCTGTTAAAAAGATAGGTAGTATCCACATACATAATTATTTATTACGTTTGTATTTTTCACGCTTATTATTGCCAAAAGCTTAACAACTTCCTGTACACATTTATATGGTGTAACTAGTAGTGTGATGGTAGGATAGTCTGTTTGTCTACAAGAGATCTTGTTGCCAAATAGTAACACTCTATGAGCAATACAAAGTGCAATGTATGTGGATCGACAAGTCACTACCAATAATGCTACGGGTATTACATGTAGCTGTAATACCCGTAGCATTATTGGTACGCGAATTTATCGCAAAAAAAAAAGATTCCGTTCTTTTGTCGTTATTCAGAGACCTTATGCTGACTTTGTACATTTTCGGAGTTATATATATATGTATATATGCGTTTTAAGCATTTTAATATCACTTGCTTTAATACAGTTATTAATTTAAAGAAAATATCATATAATTGCATATAATTGCAAACGAAACCAATGCAAATGACTAGTTATAATGTTTGAAATGGATTTAATTAATTGGATATTTCTGTTGACACGTGTCGCAATTAATATGGCTTTAAGCTATCAAAAATAATTCAAACATCAATAGGTACATAGTTTTATCACAATTTATTGATCGTTTGATGTTGGGAAGGAGTACCATTCCAACTGAATATATAGTAATGTATATATGTATGTTATTGTATATTTCGACCAATCACATGTTTTTACAAACTAACAATTTAATAATTGAGTATTAAAATCTATAAGAGAATAATAAAATTTCGACAGACGCAATATGTTTACTTAATTCTAAAAATATTGTAGACATTAGAGGACGTTCTTTATTGATGCGATTGACCTTGTAGACAGACGTCTTTTTGCGAAAGAAAATTCAATTAATTGAATCTTGAGCTTAAATCATAACATCCGGTGGTGTAAAAATGTTTCGCTTCAAAATAAACATCGAATTAATTTACGCAGTAGAAAACTTTTTGTAAGTAATTGCTATTTATAAAAATGACAAAAAGCTTTATTTAGTTTGGATACAGAACATAGTTCATAGTCCTTCCGAGACAGCCCTAAAGTACCGAAAGCCAAAATCGAATGGGGAATCCCATCTTGACTATTGTTTTGCTTTTAAAAATAATAATATAGAAAATCAGACTTATTCAAGGCATTAAATACCGTTAAGGTGGTACGTTTTCCATACTATTTTATTATTACCATTTAAGAACGAATGGATTATATATTTACACTGAAATTACATCGCACAGCTTTAATTTAATGTTTAATTTGCGGAAAATTTTATTTACATAACTAGCTGAACCCCGCAACTTCGTTCGCGTAGATATAGGTTTTTATATAGGATCGGATCGGATTCCATAATTCTTTTATGTACCTAAACTAAATGTAGCCTAAGTTACTCCTTATAACATTGGAAGTTCCATTAAAATCGATCGAGCCGTTTCGTAGATTAGCTGGAATAAATAGACAGACCGACAAACATAAATTTAGACGCACACCAGTTTAAAATAAGCCGTACGTTCAAAGATCCGGGTCCCAAGTTATTTGAACCCAATACTGAGGATTGTAATGTCTGTCATTTCTAAACTAAAAACCTATAACCTTGAAATATTTACGGGACAATACATAAAGTACTACCTTTTTAACAAAAAAAGAATGAGTGAAATCGAACAACGCGTTAATGAATTACAGCTAAATACACGTTTTAACTTTCATCCCCTCTCCCAAGGGAACCGTGCTGAATTTCGGGATAAAAAGTACTCTATGTCCTACCTCGGAGTATAAACTCAAATCGTACCAAGTTTCATTTGAATCCGTTCAGTAGTTTCGGCGTGATGCGCGGCCAAGGTACAGACAGACAGACAGACAAAAATGAAAAAAATTGCAGTTTTAGCTTCAGTATCGATTATTGAGTGCCTTCCAATAAAAAATTTCAAAATATCTTCAATGTACAGAATTGGATCTGTTACAGTTTTATTATATTATAGAAGAAAACATTACATAAACAGCTAAAGGTGAAGTAAAGCCATCTCGGTCAGCTAGGCAAAACAGCGTTTAATAGATGGCTATCATATAATAATAATTAAGCTATCTATGTAATGTTTTCTTTATGTAAATATAATTTCGCGCAAATTAAAAATTATATTAAGGCTGTGCGATGTAATTTCAGTGTAAATATATAATCCATTCGCTCTTGAATGGTAACATGAAGTTAGTATGGAAAACGTAACACCTTAATGTAATCTTGGTAGGTAGGCCTGATTATGGTTTTTTTGATTAGGAACTGAGCAGTTGCTTGCGACTTCGTCTGTGTAGATACCTAAAGGTTTTTAAATCTTTAATTTTCTGACATAAACAGCAACCTATGTTCCTCTCTGGGCTGCAAGCTATCTCTGTTCTTTCGTCATGTATGGTTCAGTGTTAAGCCATGAAAATGTCCATATCAATAATTTTTATGTGCAAGTGAGTTTAACAAGAAGACTGAAAAGTTACTAACTTAGTAGTTACTAACTACTTAACTACTTCACATGCATCTAAACTGAAAGGTCTAATACTCATCAAAAGTAAATAAATAAAACCTGACTAATAACTAAATAACAGTACGTAGAATGAAATCTTTTGTGAGTTTCATTGTTAACCTCACTAAAATATAATGTAACTAAAGCTTATAGTGCTATTGGAAGCTCAGAGCATTGTCTATTCGGTTATATTATGCCTCTGCTTCGCAAGGGTAGTTATTACCCACTTCTGTCATACATTGCTTTGTCTCTCAAAGGGACTAAGCAGCGTTTTTGATGAAAGCTCCCAGGAGGCGGTTTGACTTTTTCCGACCATTTCACCAATGGATTTTCACCAATTGTCGTCATATTTCAATCAATTTACACAAAACCTTAATAAATTATACATTTAACCTTCTTCATTATCACTCTGTCTATTGGTGAAAACCCCATGGTTTCCGTTCAGTACCTAGGTTTTGAGTTTATCGTGAACAGAACGTGGTGGGGGACTTTGTTTTATAATACATAGTGATGAAATCGAACTTGTAACAAACTTTTTTCAGTTTTGATATAAAATGGAGAGTATGCGAATGAGGTAGTTGAGACTGAAAAGTGAAATGTTGACTGGGCGGGCGCGGGGGCGGGCTGGCCGGGCGGCCGGGCGCCGCCGCGCGCCCTCAGTGCGCGCCCGCCCAGGACCGACACTCGACGTCGGCTCGTCAGACACACAGCACCTGACATTTAACGATCAATATATTAATCGGTAAGACGAGTGGTTCCTAGTTCTCACATAAAACGCATCCGTTAATGCGGCGAAAGTGTATACCGAAAACGAAAAGCAATTAATCCTGTGGTCTCGAGTGTAGCCGTCCCTGTCTAGCTGCGGATGTTTACGTATTGTCCCTCTCTACTAGTTCTCTACCCCTGGTTTGTTTCGCGGGTGATATAATAAAGACCAGCACAACATTGACAGGGTAACTTTGAATCTGCAGCACGTAAGTTACCTAATGTTCTCAGTGATTAACGATGAAATTAAAAATTCAAATCAATTATCATATTGTTACAATAAAATAACTCTATAATGTTTGGAATTAAAGATTTAAAAATGTAGATTAATAATTTTATCATTCATATTTAATTTGGAATACTGAGAAAATGTTGTGAATTTTTCGTTTGACAGAAAGTTTTTCAAACTTAACAGAAATTCATAATACTTACTTAATAATATACTACTTATCTACTACTTTTTTATTCATAAGAAAATATTCAAAACATAGCCTGAAATAAATATGATTAAAGAATACCTAAAACTTACTATAATTAATTTTGTGAATTTAAAAGCTTTTAATATATTATAGAGCACTATTTTTGTCGATTGGTGTTCGATATATCCTTCAACTCAGTGTAATAAATGCATCCATAAATTATGAGACAAATGTGTCTAGTCTCGGTCCACCTGTTGCACGCCGCGAGTCGCGACGCGACGCGATGTTCTGCAGCATCACGAATGCCGTGAATTTGATCCGAGCGCGCGCCTCGTCTATTTCGGGCGGTTCTCATCCGAGCCAAATTTGCAATCTCGGCAAATCGACGCGCCTTCGAGTATTTTTGTATCCGTTTCACAATACATTTTTCGGGTACTCTATCTTTCATCGAGGAACGCAGGTAGCCAGGTATGCCGGTTGGCATCTACGGAGAGAGACTTCGTCTAGCATGACTAACGCACATTAAACAGGTCACGGGAAAAGGCAAAATGGAAAATAAATTTGACATTGGCCTTCAGTCTTAACCTACATTATTTTTTATTTAGGTCCAGTTTTTCTTAAGTGACAATTTTTTGTTTTATATTTTAATTTTTCCTGAAGATTTAATTTAAAACGCGACTACAAAAAATAATACTATCGTTATACTTTTTATATATTTTATTTAACAATTGAACACTTGTTTGAAATTCTAAATCCAGTTTTAAAAGTCATTTCACTCGTACATTAAGTACTGTACTTAGATATGTATATCGAATTAATTAATATTTCATTAAATAAAACAAGGCTTAAAAATAATAACGAAGGCTGACTTTATAGCTGATTTTTTTCAGTGGAAATTTTTTTAACAGCCTAAACTTACCTACATTGTAAATTCCATACATGAACGATGATAATTTTACCCTATCATTTTTAGAGTAAGGGTATAAAGTTTTTAATCAATATACCCATACTGATAAAATATTTAAAATTAAACTTATTTTTGAAATTCGTAAGTTTAATTAAAATTACACAGTTATTTCTGTTTGAAACAAAAAATTAATAATTTTAACAAATTAGTGTATTGTATTGGTCCTCGATAAATCTACAAAGTTTGAATGAAATCTGACCGTTTAAAGTGGGTCAAAATCGCGCCCAAAGGAGTCGGTTACAAACATACAGGTGAAGCTAATATAAAGCGTGTAAAAAGGGTTTAAACTAAACAAACCTGTTTTTATTTTTGGAAAGACCATAAAAATTTCAATGTTAAATAAATAATTTAAATGATCTTAGTCTAACATAGTACCTGAATTTAGTCTAACATAGTAACATAGTACGGAATGTCAGAGTTGATCAACGAGGCAGCATCTGCATCCAATAATAATAATTTATGATATGAAAATATCGTGGCATCTGTCTGTCGAAACGTCGATTTGCATACCATCGTTTAGATGAATGGCTTATTAAATATACTGTATACAGTAGGTGTGACGCAAACGCCTCGGGTAATCCATGGCACATTCAAGGAACTCGTGAATATATTATCAAGAAAGACGCACATAGGTGGATAGTTTGGACTAGCGATTGAATTAATTGTCTTAGCTACCTTGTATGTACTGTAAATACAAGGCGTATTTACAGTGTTTAATGTTAGTTGTACTCGGATAACACAAATCGTATACAATGAAGATTTACTTCGATAAACCTAGGCTATAAAAAAAAATATAACAAACTTTAATATGACTAGGTAGTCATACAAAAAAGGGTGCTAACCTTCGGGCTCCCTTTCGGGGAGACCGAGTTCCATCCCGGGGCACACTCTTCTCTTTTTGGAGTTATGTGCATGCTAGACATTTAAATGTCATTTGCTTTAATGGTAGGAAAACATAGTAAGGACACCTGCATGCCTGAGAGTTCTCCATAATGTTCTCAAAGGCATGTGAAGTCTACCATTCCGCACTTGCCCAGCGTAGTGGACTACGGCCTAAACCTTTCTCACTCTAACAGGAGACCCGTTCTCTATAGTGAGCTGGTAATGGGTTGATAATAATGACAATGATAAGTCATACAAAACCATAGCTTTAAAGCAAGCCCTTGTAGAGAAACTCTCGTAACTCCCCCTACTTTACGTAGAGTACTTACCTATGTAATACTCTACACTCTACAGTCTACACTGACTTACATAAATAGTGTGGAACAGGCCGCTGACTTATCCACGTCGAACCTCACAACAAGGTCGTGACAAACTCGAAAATAGCTGAGCGATGATCAAACATTGGTAAAAACGGTCGTTTTCGAGTTACTCTTCACGCTCGTTAGCTTGGCTGTCGGCCAAGTCCATGGGCCATTCGAACCGGAGCAGCCACAGAGACGGCTATTTGCGGCACAGATGCTAACGCTACAAACGTCATTGCTCTATTTACGAGAGGAACGTGTGCGTTATTGTATTCATTATGTCACCGGTCACCTGGATTATGCTGACAGACTCTTTACCTTCGATACAAAACACACGAATGTTCCTAAAACCAATTTATGTAGAAACATGTTCTAAGCGATATTTTGTTTTCTTGCAGAAAACGAGCTCGACATAAACAGCCAAAATGTTTAAAAATCATTTAGAAATGATTGGCAGAAATGAGACGCCATCGAAGAAAGCCAGATTTTGGCAATCCTTCGTGCGGTCTCTAAAAGGTAATACTGAAACCTCTATGACGTCTTTTTGATGAAAATATTAAAATACTATCAAGAATAATGAATGTGTTGAAATAGTTTATTCATGAAGGTAATCATTTATGGAATAGGATCGGAAGACCTCAGAGCCGAGGACAGGTACAGGCCGTCGCGCCGCAGCGTGTTCCCCGAGCTCCTGTCCAGCAGCTACCCCTACAGCAAATCCATCTACGATGACCCCATCGGCGCTGCCGCGAGGATCACAGTCCCCGGATACCGCTACCTGCCAGTCCACCGCGAAACTTACGGCTACTCCCCGCGCGCCATCTATGCCCATAACTACCCTCGCCCCCTCGAAGCGTACAGGCCAAGTTAGTATAGAACTTCTACGCACTTACATATACTCGTCAAGGAATGTCGTCGCAATAGTAATAAAAATTGTTTTTTATATTTTTTGAAAGCTTGCACTAATCTGAAATTCCTTGACGATACTTGGCTTCAAACTACATAACACATTTTTGCTTTGGCAAAAAACGCTTGTAATCTACTTACTGACTATCTGTATGACTATGTTTTTATTTCTAATATTGCAATAGTGTTTGCATTAGGAGTCCTATTGGCTTTTTATATACAATTTATGTATAACCTTGTATATATTATGTATCTAAGTACTTATTATTTATTAAATTTTATTACTTTAATGTAATACAGTAATAGTAGGTAAAGTAAACATACCTATATGGTTTTAGATTTCGAAAGGTATAAAAACTCGAGAATCAATATAGTTGGCACACTAAAACAAAGCATGGATGTAAATATTGGCATTTTAATTGTTTCAGCAAAAGCCATGGCAGGGGCAGTTTAACATGATTTAAAATCTTAAGATATTATATGGACATATTATTTGTTTAATAATACTGATGTCATCGAAGAACATGTTATATAATATAATGAACAAAGGAAAATCTATGTATTTGCCATTTGTAATATTACATCATTAAAATATCTCTTGTAAATGATAATTATTCCTAATTAGCTGTATATTTGAAATGTTACCATTTGTATACATTTTTAATAAATTTTAAGCATTTAAACGTCGAAGTGAAGCCTGTTTAAAGCTCGGAGATTTAATTCATGATCGACATCATACGTAATTTAATGCACTATACAATCACACACAGGCGGTTCAGTATTTGAATATTCTTTACTTCTGCTTGACATGAATAAGTACGAGACATCATTGCCACATTATTATTATACAATAAAGTATTTTTTTAATATGATCCACCTAGTGGTTCCTTTTAATGGAAAACACGAAAGCTATTATTACAGTATATATGGTACATACATTTCCAATTATTGTATCTTGTTTAACGTAAAATGTTTGCCTGCAAGTTTTGCCTAATTCATATTTCATTGAATTGCATGTAACATTAGAAGTCACCTCTCATAACAGCCACTCACATTTATAAATATCATTTAACTAAACTTTTTTGACATATAATTATTGTTAAATCTTCAAGCATTTCTCAGGTGACACATTTTTTATTTTATACGAAAATGTCCTGTATAAATATGATATTCACCATCATATAACCAAGCCTTGCGTGAAATGAGGTGAGTTCTTGTCTCAGAAAACTGTTTTTTTTTCTTTACTGATAACATTAAATTAAAGCTTTTTGCTGGTGCTTGTTAACCTTACTAAGAAAAATTGTAAATAGATTATATATCTTCTTCCTAGTGCTACTCTAAGGACAACATTTTATCAAGTAACTTTTATTCATAATTTTGATTGATGACACATTTTTCTATTTATTTTCTTGATAGATTCTTATCCTGTAAAGGTCGTACGTACCTTTAAAGTATTTTTATTTTATATTCATTCCGCCTAAATTAACGTAGACATTTATGATTTTTCTCTGTCGATTGTTTAACGTAACCATATGCCAATTTTTCGATTATTCTGTCACAATGTTGTTAATGAAGCTTTGTTTGCACCAACAGTTTATCATGTACCGAGGCGTCTAAGGCGAGGCGTCGACCCCTTCGACGCTCACAAGGCCTGGCTGGACCACCTCGACAGACTGGCAGCCATCGACCGCCTGTACCCGTCGCGCTACGGCCTCTACCTGAGGGACCGGGCATACCCTATCACCGACCTGACCGCTCCCATTTTCGACTCTCTCTCACCTAAGAGCCTTAAAGGCATCGAATATGAACCCGACTCCAAACCTCACTGGGGAACAGGTAAATACTAAAAAAATATTAGTAACAGAGTTTGAATAAGCTAGATTAAGCGCTGCCAAGATTGGTCCATTCGATTTTCGCTCTAAATAATCTCACTTTGATATTGCGTCTATGAAAATCGACATGATTGAGGTACCTACCTGCCATTTGGTCTTTTGATGTGTCTCGAAAAGACTGATTGTTTTTGTTAGTTACGAATGGGCAAAGCTCGGTAGATTAGCTGGTCCACGTAAGGAGCTGAATAATGAATGATTCCAATCATGCTATTGATTGAGTTTATTGTATAAGGTAAACTTTTTTGCATATAAATTGGATCATTGCATTCCAAGGTAAATCACGTGGATACAGATTATTGCTAATTGGAACAATACTCTCTGTTAGATTCAATACTTATTGAATCTCAAGAGCTTGAGAGATTATCGTTATTTAATGATATTAAGATGATAAGTATAATTCACCACGATCTATGCAAAATATAGTAAAAGCAACATTTAGAGTTTAAGATTTTTAATATAATTTGTTTGTTAAAAATTAGTCTTTTACCAGTTTTTTTATTTTATTTATTACTGTTTTTCTATATTGAATTCATTTTTGTATATAAAATGTACCTACGACACGATACTATCAAAACAAATTGATATTGAACAAATCATTGTTAATCAAAACATACATACCCACAACTAAAAGTAGGCCTTTAATTCTTTGTAATTGTCTTTTGACGTACTTTATAAATAGTACAAAAATCATACTAACCCATTCATATTTTTTTATTAAAATATAAAAGACCAATCCGTGTTTTGATTTAGTAGTTTAGTAACCTTCCTCTCATATTCTTTACTCTATGTAAAATAAGACATTCTTAACTTTCTTGAGAAACGAATAATTTAAAGTGCAATATTTTCTACACAAAAAAAAAAGTGCATTCATATTTTCCATCTGCCATGTGCATGAACCGCATTGTATATAGCAAAGCAAAACTTACCGGAATGTTCACATCTAATAAGAATGATATTCATATCGGTGAACACAACACTCTATCTGCTCTATCAGATTTAAAAATGGAACTATCCAAGAGAATAGTACCTGAGTAGTGTCCAAGAGAATAGTAATGACTGTGAGACTTACCATGAAGGAGCGTGGCCGGCGGGGATATCGGACGTGTTCAAAAAGGATCCATTTTTTGCTGAGGCTGAAAAATGGGCCGATTTTGACCGCTCACTCCGAGGGAGATCCCCCACACCCGTGAAGCCGAGGATAAGTCAGCCGCGAGATTGCGAGGTCGCATTCGATGCCGACGGTAAGGGCAACAGACACCTTGTCTTCGTCAAACCCTCTCTTGTTATGTATAACTCTCTAGCGTTTCAATACTATCTGAACCCAAGTTAAATTGCCGTCTTCACTCCAGCACTTTGCCGAATTAATTGAAGTAGTTAGTTATTTTAATCTCCCAGAAAATAAAACTCTTCTTTAAATGAATAATTCCCGTGAATATGATATCAGGACGTTCTATATTCACAAATACCTTCAATTTTGAGTGTATGTGTTCTTTTTAATTGAATAGGTATGCGGTAGCATGTAACGCATCATTATCAATTAAGTAGATTTGTTTGTCCACTTTGTTCTATTTATCATCACCATTTTTTGAGAAAATAACATCGTTAATATTTTGCACAATGGTTCTTATGGCACCAAAAGCATGTTAACATTTAAAATATTTGATAATTTCACTTGCAATATAATTAGAATAACTTTATTTTTTTTACGAGAATAGTTTTTTCCGTAGAAGAGGATCATTAATATGTATTTAGCTGTCAATTAACTTTAAATAGTAGATAGTACTTAGTATAAACATTAAAAATTATACTCAGATGTTTATTTTTTTTTTAAACTCGTTTACATTTTAAGTACATGTGTGTATTAAAGTGCATTTTCATAACATTTTAGTTATCAGCGAAAATGTACAATAATAACGTAGATAACATATATTTCAGTAATATAACGTAATGCAGCTTCATTTACATATTATGTCACGAGAGATTGCTGTAACGCTTATTTACAGTGCAGGAGCGATGACGAAGCTTAAAGTGTCTGTTGTCTGGGCATTAATGAGTGTGACGTATGTTAGGTGCGCCGCTATACACCGCCAGCGGGCTGCGCCGCAGGCCATGGGCCGACATTTTCAACCCGAGCCCGTCGCTGCCATACTCTGCCATCATTCGGGACCCCTTCTGGTACGACTGGCCGGAGCTGAGACCCATGGCCCGATGGGACCGCAGCCCCTCCTACATCCGCGACTCGTACCTCTCACCCGTCAAACGCACCTTCCTCTGGGACAAGCACCCGATCAGGCCTTTAGGTTAGTGGGTCGCTGTATATACGAAAGATGCTTTCAGTGCGAGCTGTAAAATTGGCCTATCATCACCTCTGCAGCTCTTCTCTAATCATTATACGTTTGCTAAGCGATAAATTTTTCTAAGCTAATTATGAATCTCTGACCATGGCAGATCTAATGATGCACGACAGATTCACAGTGGATGATTTAAGCAAGACTATGCCCTTCATGCGTAGTCTATAATGAGAGCACCAGGTACCTCTTCAGTGGGTAAAAATTTGCACTACACAGTAAACAGTTATGAGTGTTGTACTTCATCTGTCAATAAAACGCGTTTTGTGAATTGTAACTTAATGCAACTTCCCTGTAGTGGACTTGATACCTACACCATTCTAATTAACTAGGTATGCCAATCCTTAGTTGATAGAGTTTTTCAGTTTTCTATTATGAATTTGAAATGAATATGATAAATATCTACCTACTTTGAATTTCTCTATTGTCATTCTTCCAGTCACTAACAGCATTTTTCCATGTACCTGGTATGTATTAGGAAATAGTGCATCAAATATATATGTATGTACATACTTACCTTAATAGATAAATGCATTTTTGTCGAAGATGATGTCCTTCATGATCAATGCCATATGCTTACTATTTACTCTACTTCAACTACCTAATACATTAAAGTCATTTTCAATCTCATAATTATATTATGTACTTATGTACTTACTAATGCATTTTTGATTGGAAACTTTATTCTTCAACTAACCATAAGTTTAGACTTCCTATTTTCTTTCTATCATTTTATAACATTTCCGTACACTTTTCATTTATATCAATAAACCAAATGGGCACCTACCTATTGTATACCCATTAACTACTTACACTAATTATTTATTGATCTACTGCTCTATTTCTAATGCGATTCACCGAATAGAATAACTCTAATAACACCGATCGCGAGTGCGTCGGTTGTCTAAAAATCAGCCAAGTGCGAGTCGGGCCTCGTTCTTTCAGGGTTCCGTACATAATTATGAATAATATAATATTTTGGGTCTAAGAAATATTTAATTTCCGAGCTAGACATCGCAACAAACCGTGAAAGAAAAACCCAAAAAAATGTTCGTTTATTTTGGTCACAGCTTATAAACTATTTAATAAATCGTTGTTTTCAGTATTTGTTGTTTAAATAGAGCATATAGTACATAATATACTGAAATATTATGTTCCCAACTAGTTTAGTTTTTGAGATAGCCCCCGTCACAAAAATGGTCTAAAACTGACAACTTTGATGGCCTCCCATTCCCTTATTTTTTGAGATAAAAATTAAAAAAATATATATTTGTACTCTACTTAATGAGCTCTAAACAATGATACCCCACAAGCTAGGGTAAAGAAAAAATTTTTTTTTCCGGCTCCTTTTTCATGTATGGGAGCCCCCCTGAAAAATAATTTAATTCACTTTCTAATTCAATATTTGATTTTGGGTTAACGTTTTACACTAAATACCAAAATTTCAGGTTTGTGACTCATTTCGTCTGCGAGCTAGAGACCTGTGACCGGCGGACAGACGGACAGACAGCCGAGTGACATTAATAGGGCTCCGTTTTTTACCCTTCGGGTACGGAACCCTAAAAATGATTGCTACATGTACATTGTGACGATCACATTCACCGCTGATTGGCCGACACACTCTCGCTCTTGGTTAAAATGCAATGTTGCAGCAAAAATATCATAAATTCAGCCGATCGATCGCCACATTTGCGAATGAAGCAATAATTTATTGATACAGTTCTTAGACAATCGGGGGGCTGGTATAAATTCTGCAAATAGACGTCTTCAAATAACTAATTTGTACAGCAATAATTCAGTTTTTTTGGAGCTAGAGAAGGTTCCTTTTTAATAGCAATTATTTAGATTTACTTGTACGGCACTTGCTGTAGTTGTTATTGCAAGAACAAGCAAAAATATTAGAAAAAGTAACGTTGATATTAGTACAGTGTGTAACAAGTGTGTAATTTATTGTTATCATTAAGCTACACACCGTACATACCTTTATCATAATAGATATTGATTCAAACGCCTCTTTAGTGGGTATCTACCCACATATTATTGTGTGATTATTATAATATGTAGTGATAAACATATTCTTAATTATTGTTACTGGCCTAAATCATCATCCACACCCTATACCGTGTAGCTCCTTGAAGTGTTTACAGTCTACGGCGTAGACTCTACGCTATAATAACCAATCGGCATTAGGTATCGAGATCACCTAGCGGATGTTTTATTCAGGGTTTTCGCCTATTTTATTTTTAAAATACGCTCCGATTTTCGACTACTGAATCGCATTGTTAATGAGACCGCCTGCTGAACTATGACCTGTAGAGAATTTTATATTCTACACTTAAATACTCTGCAACATTTTTATAAATCTAAAATGACATTTGAAGCTAAGGAAACAACTAGGGAAAAATCATAGGAAAAATAGAATGTCAAAACAACGACTTACCTATGTATAATATAACACTAGCTTATCATCTGAAATTCGTAAGTTAGGCCCTTTTTGCCATATTTTACTGGCATAGTAGCTGTACCTAACGGTATATATGTAGATATATCATAATATTCGTACAAATATCTTACCTACTTATCTACTATAAAACTTAAAAGTCTATTGTTTGTTTTTTCTTACTACCAATTAAGTACATATTTTATTCACTTAACTTTTTAATTTAAAGAGTAACATTTTTTTTCAGCTGCTGCTTACTAAAGAGCCGGTCATCGCTCCCTAAGTGTTAAGATACATTTTATAATGCCTACCTATTAAAACATTTATTTTTAAATTGTTCATTCGTTTAAAAGACTATGTTATCAGATAATTTTTACATCACATACAAAACCTTTTTTTCCGGTTTATATTTTTTTAAGATCTCAAAGACTGCATTAACATAGTCACTGCCACGGAAATGAACGTTGTTACAGTGAAATTATTGTTTTTATAATAACAATAATATTATTTTTATGTACCTACTTCAAAACTTAAAAAAAAAAACAATAAAATACAAAAAGCCCAGGGTTATTTTATTTTCCTCCTTTTTCTTCTTATCCTTAAAAAATATTCAAAAATTAAGATGGGTAAGTAACTACCTAGCCATAGATCCTTTAATAGGTTAGTCCGACCTATTTTAAGTACACCATGTCTATGTGTGAGTGTAGCTTACCGTGTCATTGTGAGGTACATTTAAAACTCGGGCCGAAACTCACTAGCGCGGGGAGACGGCCTCTTAAGTATCTCTCGATCTTGTCGGATTCGCAGGATATCCAGAAAAGCATCCACAGCTCTGCATCGTACGCATCGGACGAATGACGAATCTCATCTAAATTCTAATGGATTTCTAAGCGTAGTGGGACCACTGTATCTGCAGCATTTGGATTGTCGAACGACGAATCTTCAACATTAGCATTCGGATTTCGATAAGTGATAATAACTAATCGAAAAAAAAAAGATTGATAGAAAACCGACTTCGCCACACACGCAAATCTCGAAAACTAGAAAACGGATTTCGATGAAACTTGCACCGTGCCCCGAGTTGAAGTAAATGTAAAATGAATGGTCACAATCCGATCAAAAGTTTCGGAGAAATCCGTGGACAAACATACATACCTACATGTGCCTACATACATATTTCTGTGAAATTTTGTATAAATATGTGTTTGCAGGCCCTTATAGATTATTATCTTAGGATCCATATTTTTCAATTCCAATAATATTGCATAGGTACATAATATACATACATATATATACTATCGATATAATACTATGACCTAAGACTATGACACACTATGTTATCCTAATTTTTTTGAACTCGGTTAAAATCAGTAAAAATGGGGAGGGGGGGGGGACGTAGGGAAATTAAATACCAGTGGACTATACTTCGACTTTTAATTGTGTGCAGTAAAGTGAAGTTTCGTGGGTTGTCACTTTTTAATGAAATTAAAATAGGGATGGGGTACAAGTGATTGATTTGAATCATTCAATTATTTTATTTAAATTAAAGTTTATATTTTAAGTAATTATTATATTTTATATACAAAGTTTACCTATATATATGTATATATAGTATATATATGTATATATAGTATATATATAAATACATATATCTTTAATATTGGTTACGCCAGAATTCATGTATTTTTTAGTTATTTTTAATTTCACGAAAATTCGAATGCGTTCCTTAAATTCCTATCCATCCTATACCCGAACACAGCACTGGATTGCTGCGATACGAAGACGAGCGAGTGGAGCCGAGTTGGTTTTTGGAACTTCAATGTTTGATTCCGATGATTTCACTTCAAACACATATTTTTAAACGTTTCTAATCCAAAGTTTCTCATTGGTACTTATATTCTTACGCGGTTTTTTTTTATTAGGAGGTAAAAATGTATCCTCAGCATGCGATGTGCTTGGCTGAGCATTCATTTCTTTGTTTTATTATGCTTAACAAAACGAAATGGTAAATTTAACAAAAATAGATAATGAAAACCAAACACAACGTTACAAAAACTTAACAATTGGTAACAAATACAACGCGCAGTAGGCAAAATAGAAATATTCATACACTCAGAACGTAAAAATGAAAATGGACAGTGAAAATGAAAATGTCGAATGACTAACGAAGAAAAATGGCGACAAATACTTATTCGCCAAGTAGTTAACAGCGTCAACAGTAGCATGAAAAAGCGTAACCTCGGTGATCGGTATTTAAAAGAAACATAAAGAACCTTTTTAAAGGACTGCCTGAAAAAAAAGGAGTAGGTATGTTGTTTTCAGGGTTCATGTATGTTTGTATGTTGTACCGTAACTTCTATATGCCGGAACCAATTTTGATGAATAAGGTATCGTTAGAATTTTATTTCTTATTCTAAGTGGCATAGGCTACTAGTTTTATTTATAAAATTTAAAAAATGATGGAAAAAAATAATCAAAAATCAGATTATGTTCATAATCATCATCTATTTTTTTTATTCAACTACAAGTTAGCCCTTGACTGCAATCATTATACTTTTTACTTTTTTATTCAAATAAAGCTCTAATTATTATTAATTGTACCAATAGGATGCGTTTGCCACAAAAAAGCCAAGATGACAAAATTGTTAATTTGGCTTTTATACGTAGGAGCCATTGATTTACTTAGTAGATAAGGTTATAGTTTATGAAACGGTTGCATATTATGCAACCGTTCCATAAACTACTATTTAAAAGGTTATTAAAACACGAGTGTTAGTTTAAAAAACGAGCCGCAGGTGAGTTTTTAATAGTATTACATGAGTGTTTTAATGCCTAATTATGTAGAGTTTCATACACTACTTTATCTAAACTCATATCTTAAAATCCAAACCATAAAATCTTGGTAATATTTGTAGTGAGTTTTCCTTGATTTTGCTGGCAAAAGATTGTTGGTCGGTGGTCAGGTGGAGTTAAATTCTCTTCAGTATCACTGCTAGACATTTTTCCGCGCAACAAAAATCACTTGCAAAGGTTTGGGTTACAAAAACAATAAATAATAAATTAAAAATTTAAATAATAGGCGCCAAAAACAATACGATTTCCCGCCATAGCTGAAAAAACCAGAATCCAGAGTCGTGACTCGACCAGAAGGCCTACTACTTACAATCTTTAATCTAACGATCCAATTCCGATGCTATTCAATATCGGTGCCTAAAATGAATTGCATTGAATTCGTACCATGAAGTATCTTTTTGTTTCTATATTTTTATACTAGGTTTTTGTTTCGTCTATAATATCGTCTATAATAGACGTCATGACGTCATGACATCTATTGGTTGGATAAAAGAGTTCATGGTACGAAATAGCGATTCAGTTCAGTTTAGGTCTTTAATTGAGTCGCGATTATAGTTGATGGTAGACCCACTGACCTGTCAGTAATGTGTAGTATAGTATACAGAAGTATAATGCAGTAGTAGTAATAGGGTAACTTTGATAGCGGGATAATAATAATTATTGTAAGTAACAAAACTAAACACCCGCCATGGCTCAAAAATACCAGAACCCAGTGCCTGTACTATAATGTAGAAAAAATTATTTTATAACATTACTTTGCAATAATTTCCTAACAAAGTAGTGTTATAATGAACTTTTTTTTTTTTTTTTTAAATATTATAGATGTACATATGTGAATAAAGTAGTCCAATATATGACACATTTTGATTTCTTAATCGGGATTTTAAGATATGAGAGTAGATAAATAAAATTATGATGATAATGAAAGAGTAACTTTGAACGAAACTTTTGTGCATCAAATTGAATGAATTGAACGTATCACATCACTATAGAAATATGGTTGGCAACATTATTTTACAGAATGACATTAGGAAACGTCAGATTACTGCAGATAATTAAAAGTGGAACTATACTTGGAAAGTGACAAATGTACACGGCGGCCTATGGCAGGCGGGAGAGTGTGGATTTTCAGGCCGGGAGTTCAACATAGCTAAGTAAGTAGGTACCTAGCTACTTAATTGCCCCTCTGATAAATTGCGTTTGGCATTACCGCTAGCCAATTCGTCCACTATCCTTGCGGGGTGGAGTGGATGCATGTGTATGATTAAATAAAATAAAATAAAAAATCGATGGACCATGACTTAAGTAGGTTTTTAAAATCCTGTGGGAACTATTTGCTTTTCCGAAATAGAAGTTGCCTTGGTATGTCAATTTCCAGGATGCAAGCTGCCTACTACCTTATCGATCGATTCGGTAAGTTATCGTATGACAAGATGTATAATTTTCAATTCAGAATAACCGTATCGACAAGGTAGTTGTGGAAACCGAAACCTAATCGAACCGTACTTTCAAAGTGTTCTGAACTTCTGAATCGCCTTGCGGGTCAGATAAGACGTGGAGTAGAAGACTCAAAGATGTTGTATTCTCTCTTGTAGGACTAGTTAGATTATCTTATCCTATATGTTATTGGTCTGTGATTATCTTTTCGACTTTTGAGCAGGGCATAACAATTATTACAATTATTAATATCAAATATCGGCTTTAGATACCGTTAAAAATTAGTAACGTTAACTTCGCTCAACAGGATTAACGTTAATATAACGGTAATCGATCTAGCGGTATTTTTCTACGTCTTAACGTTATTTATCTATTTTTATGTTAATTGGAAATTGACGTTAATTTTAACGTTATTTTGATAGCGGTAATTTTGTAACGAGTAACCTTGGGATTAGATTCAAAAATTCAGAAACGGCGTGTTATTTGTGAGCCATGTATAAGTTGTAAGTAGAGTGAGCATAGAAAATAATATAACATTGCTTGGTATTCAAAATAATAAAAATAAGCAGCAAATAAAATTATCATCGACCAAAAGTATGGTTAACAATATCTTATTAACGTTATTATACTGTTAATGTTACTTTTTACCGTTATACTCATTAATGTAACCAATTAAAATTAAAAATATTAATTTTTTACAGCGAATAAACTATCCTAATGAAATTAATACTTGTACTTTGTTACACAAAACCGTAGCTTAAAACGTTAACAAGCTCTTTAAGGTTAATTTCAAAAAAGTAAGAACCCGAAGCAGTAAAAAAAAGTCAAATCACAAATGTCATGTGTCAAAATCGTCATCTATGCTTGGTTGCCAACTTAGGGGTTTTCCCCCAAAAGGGGGTAAACAAATGCGGTGGGATTTTTTGAGGTTTATTTTTAAGGATTTTTTGACTTATTATATTTTAAATAAAATTTTAAAAACATTGGTCGCATAAAAACATTACTAAGAGACATTTCTTTAGAAAATTAAATTTCCTACAGCTTTTGTTTAAAACTTTTTTATAAGACCAATATTTTTGCCGTAATATCAAACACATTTCGAAAATTTTCAAACACCTTTCATTACTTCAAAATGAAGGGAAAAATTTTGGTTCTTTTTATTATTATTTTACCAGGGGTATTTTAGGGATTTTTGACTAAGCTTTAGGGACAAATATTTTCGAGGGTTGGTAGCACTGTGTCTATGGTTTACACTTTACAGGTTTACTGCAATTTGAATTTTATACGTTACCTACCTACGTTGACTAAGTAAACAAATACTAAAAGTTGATTAAGAGAATGTTAAGCCTTTAATTTGTAATATTATTAATTGAAATGGGTGAACAAGGAGAAGACTGTATCAAGAACGAAACAACCATGAACAATACTTTGGTAACTTTTGATAATTTAAGGATACTCAAAGAGTTCAGCAATATAGCAAACCTCGTCAGGTAAGGCATTACTTTTATATATTGTTTTGCAGTTTTGCTAATCACCAAACTAACAAAACCACCCAACAAAATAAGTTTGTGGGTTACTTCATTAAAAATTAAAAAATTTACTTACACTGAAGATACTTGTTAATAATAAGTGTCTTCAGTTATTAGACTTCAGTTTATTCAGTTCAGTGTATCCTGTTGTCATAACAAGTTGTTATAAACAGTCATACTTATGCCTGACTACAACTGCTGTACAAAAATTCCAAATACAAAAATCATTAAGACATGTAAGTTCATTATTAAAATAATCATTGCAAAATGATGCAAAAATATTATAAATGGGTGCAGACATAATTTTATAAATAAGTTTAATAATTGTTCTAGAATAGAGGAATTCCTTGAAATATTTCCTAAACTTAGAGGTGTGAAATGGGTTCAAATGTTTAATCGCTTAAAGCAAGATATTCTCAGTCAAATGGAGCAGGAAATCAATTCTATGTGGGAATATGAAAACATGCCTAAAAAGATTGATATCTTAGAAAAACAGAAGCATAAGTTTGAAGAAATTAATCCTAATGGGACTGTATGGTAAGAGGTTTGTTTGTTTTTAAATAGCCTATTGCCAGCAACTTCCCTCTAGATTTAGGTTTTTAAAAATTGTGTTACATATCTTTGATTTTCAGACATTAAAGTTATCATCCCTTATCAAGGATGCCAGTTTTCATCATCGTCGGTTCAGCAATTGAGTCTTGAAAAGAAAACAGACAGACACACTTTTGCATCTATAATATTAGTATGGATATAATATGTTGAATTTTTTCATTTGTACTTACCAGAATTTTTGTACTTGCCTTTGTTAGTGGACGTTCCTAATCAGTTATTAATTATTATGAATTTATTGAAGTGTGTATTGTTTATGCATTTCATTACTATATATACTTACTGGTATCGGTGGTATCGTATCTAATAAATATTGTTTTTAGGAGACCACAGCATAATGTGAAACATCAATTAAGAGCTTTTGATGTAGCTAATCTACAAAAGCAAAAGAAATTACTAATGTCTTTGGCACAGGAAAACGAATCAAAGGCTAAGAAACTTAAGAAAATAGTATCAGCCAAACGAGGATATTTAAAAGCTCTGCATATGGATATTCAAAAATATGATAAAAAAAGTAAGCAAATAATGTCAAAAATACATGATAAAATTGTAAATCATGGGAAATTGGCAGATTATATATCACCAAATATGGATATTGATGTGAATGGTATACACCGTTCATCAGATTCAGAAGTGGATGAATAAAGTGATAATACACTAAAGTATTGAGTAAAGTTTATATTTCAGAAATTGTACACAGAATCAGAGAAAGTACAACAAAATATTATGTCTAGATTAACTCAATTAACTCTGAAACTATCTTTACAGCATAGAAGAAAAAAGAGAACATTATGTAATATAGTTTCAAATAGAAAATGGCAAAATCTATATTGCAACTCATTATTGTGAATTAGCTAATAGCATAATAATTTATATTTCTATAAGGACAGACAAGACTCTCAATTTGGAAAAAGCAACGTGGAGTGTAGACTACAAAATCTCTGAAAATATGCTTTTGAAATGAAACATTGAAGATATTAGCAAATTAGTAATCTTAATAAAAAACAATAATCATTTTTATATCATAAAAATTACAATATTTTGTATATACCTCAGAGAAAATAAAACGAAAAAATAAACTTCTTACTTTAATTAATAGTAATATTTATTAGTGAATATTATTTGACGTTGTTAACATAGCTAAAAAATAAAGTTGTACAATGCAAAACCTGCATATAATTTTCAATATTTCATAATAATATATTTATAATAATATAGCAATTGCACTATTGTTGCGAGGACTACACTGCTTCTACCACATTCAGTAATTCAATTCATATTGAGGCTTAATATACACCTGTGAAGTTCAAAGCCTCAGGAGGGGCGATTGAACCAATTTGCTAAATAATTTGGAAACATCTACTTAATGATTAAGAGTAATACTGTGTGCAAAATAACATTAATTTCACTGGGACATGTCAGCTCACTCTGTTAGCTCAGCGGGGATCACAATGAGTCCGTTAAGTTAGCTACCACGGCAAAGGTTATCATCGTGTCTTAGGCCATCTCCAACCCCAAACAAACTTAATAAAGCTGCTAATTACAAAGACCAAAAACTGGACAATTGAAGAAGATTGAACACAATGATTTAGTTTTTTTTTAAACTTCTATACATCACCCTATTTGATGTTTTCCTTTTTGAAATCACTTCACAAGAACTACAATTTCGATTCAACTGAATTCTGTTACCTATACCGAGACCTACATAATATAATTTACATTTATAGGCACATTAGTTACAGAAATAAAACAATGCAACGGTGCTTCTGATCCACTACAACTTAAAAGTATTCAATGTAACGAGACGCTCTCGTCCAATGCCCGCATCTTTAAGATCGCTAGCCATCTTCAACTATAACTTCAATATTAACGAAACAAAACAATTTGTCTATAATATCAATAGGTCAATAATAACATAACATGGATCGTCCGATGATGGGCTGCAACTTCAGGGATCGAAACAAGCCGGTCACGAGACATCGCCGAATAAAGACCCGCCAGCAACCCGCGCGAAACCTCCGTTCGACTAAAACTCATATAAATTAATATCACTCACATTTAAAGTAAAATTAAAAATAAGAAGGCACAAGCAATCAATAAATAATATTTTTTTTTTTAACAATACACAGCATCTCATTCGGCTCTGTCCGATGACAACATGTAAATATGCAGCAGTAATTACAATAATAATTATACTCGATATAATTAAATTATTTATTTGTAGCATCCGTCTCACTGC
This sequence comes from Melanargia galathea, assembly GCA_920104075.1. NCBI lineage: Eukaryota > Metazoa > Arthropoda > Insecta > Lepidoptera > Nymphalidae > Melanargia > Melanargia galathea. The sequence goes on from OV049873.1 coordinate 9,674,785, forward strand.
GCAGCACACTGGATTCCGAACGTCAGTTATTTCTTTTTGGGCGGCGATCTCTGCGGCGTGGCCGGCCTGCCGCTGTTGATGCCGTTGTACTGGTACTTGGCCTTCTTCTCCGAGGGCTTCAATATCTGAGCAACAAAATACTTATATAGCCACAATAGCGCAACAGTATAGCCTCAATAGCGCAACAGTATAGCCTCAATAGCGCAACAGTATAGCCATAATAGCGCAAAGGTATAGCCTCAATAGCGCAACAGTATAGCCTCAATAGCGCAAAGGTATAGCCTCAATAGCGCAACAGTATAGCCTCAATAGCGCAAAGGTATAGCCTCAATAGCGCAACAGTATAGCCTCAATAGCGCAAAGGTATAGCCTCAATAGCGCAACGGTATAGCCTGAATATCGTCGGGTGTGGATCGAAAACCACCGACGATCGACGGTTCAAACCACCCGTTACACTTTTGTCGTACCCGCTACTAACCACAAGCTTTCGCTCATTTGGAGGGGAATATTAGTCATGTTCATCATGGCTAAAAAAAGTGTCCTTTGTCCATCTTCAGGATGTCCAAAATTTCGTCTTGGTTCAGCAACATATTAAATACTTGATACCAATGGCTAATTTTAGATGGACAAGAATAATACAACTTATATACCTGAAACGAGCACATGAGCGTCTCGTCCACGGACATCATGCCACCGGCGTTGTCGAACTCGCCGCAGTAGTTGGGCGCCGAGAACAGCGTCACCAGCTGCCGCTTCGCAAAGAACTCGTAACCGTCCTCTACCACCTTGAAAATTCATTAATTTCATAAACAAAACAAGCTATTTCTGTATTTATCTGCTAATAACCGAATCAAACCGAACCAGTGGTAGATTCATTTGTCGATTCGAAAGCACTTGTAAAAGTTTATCTGAATAAAAAATATGTCTATTCTATTCGGCTTTGCTTCAGATGTCCACATGTTAAGCACATGATGATTGAGTATCAGTTGCGACAGGGTATATCAGTCGATTGCGCTGGTTAATCAATGTTGATCTGAGTTTGTAATAGGGTGGGTGACCGACTTTGGAACTCCAAATTATGTGAATTTGATATACATATATAATATACATATTCCTTCCTCATGAAATTGTTTAAATCATTCTACCCACGATACTGCGGCAGGGCCGATTTAGGGCGAAAAAGTGGGGCGGATCCTAGATTGCCTCCTAAACATGTCGTAAGGTCATTCTAGGTCGGATCCTAGATCGGCCGGCAGGAGCATATATACACGCACTTAGCGACAGACCCATGTGTAGGGCCCACCCTAGATTGTTCCAATCTAGCTGCCTCCTAAATCGGCCCTGCCGCACCGTTGTGATGGTAATGCTTCAATGTTAGGTACACACCTGATGAGCTCTGCAGATCAGGTCCAGATCATGTCGGTTGAGAAATTTGCTGACGACATCAGGCCCGAACGTGAACGAGACGCCGCGGTCGTTCTCGCCCCATCCTTGCACATCCTTGTCTGGATCCGACCACAGCAGATCGCAAAGTAATCCTGAAAACATCCGTCAGTGTTACTATAATTGGGACGGGATTATTTACCTAACAATAAGTATAGTAACTTAAAAAAAGTATTTAAATATCACTTGCTTAACGGTGAAGGAAAACATCGTGAGGAAACCTGCATGCCTGAGAGTTCTCCATAACGTTCTCAAAGGTGTGTGAAGTCTGCCAATCCGCTTGGCCAGCGTGGTAAACTATGGCCAAAACCCTTCTCACTCTGAGAGGAGACCCGTGCTCTGTAGTGAGCCGGCAATGGGTTGATCATGATGATGATGATGAAGTATAGTAAAGCTAAGTATAAGGTTATGCATGTGCTCTACGTTCTAGCTGTGGTTATCGTAGCGTGATCGATTAGCTAGAAAGACTGTGCCGATTGTCACAATTATTCTGAACGAGTGCAAAATCTAGTTGAGTGATAGGTAAATCTGTAGCTTACAACAAAATCAGTATTGATTTTTTTACGCGGCATGGAGGTCGCAAACAAAACAAACATGTTTTCAATTCAGTAGCGGCAGGCGGAGGTCTTCGTTTGGTCGTTTGTTGTTTAGTGGGTACTTAGTATAGGAAAAATATTGTTTGGAATCTTTCCTAACAAGATTATATATATTTTTGTTTTTAAGCATAGTAGGTAGATTCATATTGCGGTGGGACGTCGTACCTATTTTGATTTTCAATGATTCGCTAGTTATTAGATATATCGAATCTATTACCAAATAGTTAGATTATGCTCCGATTCAACGTTTCAGATCAAAGCAACTCTTTCGGATGACAAAATACAATTTGATTACAATATTCGATAACGTCCATCAACCAAGAAAAAAGTATCAACATTCAACAATAAACTAGCAAAATATTTATGGAAACATTCCTCAAAATGAGTCATTGTACTCAAACTTGATTTACCTCATTCATCGGAAACACTCTAGGTAGAAACTGATTATTAATCTATAGTTTCGGGGGTTTTGGAGTAGGTAAATTAACCTCTTCATTGGGAACAACTAACGTTAATCTTTCAGTCAGTATCGAAACGATATAAGAATTACCTAATGCATTTATTCTCATGAGAGTTTTACACGAAAAGAACGGAATGTTATCCAAGTTAAGAGCATTTGATGAAAGGTTTAATATTATTTAAAATCATTCACGCCGACAAGGCCTCGGGCATCTGCTAGATCAAAAATAAATTAGTTTGTGTATAATACCAACTATCGAACACTTGTGCTTTTATAAAACCGAACGAATAATCTACTGAATGTTAACACATTAATCAGGTAATGTTTATGTAAGCTAAGCCCGCAAGTATCTACCTACCTACGGTTGAAATTTTTGCCAACAGCTTGAATATATTATTTCGCTGAGTACGTAAAATGAGAATGAGTAAGTAAAATGAAGATGATATTATATTGAATTCTGCGAAACTCGATAACTCAGGTAGGTCCGTAGGTAGAGGTACTTACGTATGTATATCACTACACTAGCGGCACGCTATGATGGCCGGTTTGACACATTACAATAGTGATGTGGAATGTCAATTTATTCTCGAACAAAAAACAATTAAGTTTTGTTTTTGTACCTGATTAAATAGGTTTAATAAAACAAAAATGTATATGTTTATTTAATTTATTTGAACGAACTGAATATTTGAACGAAAATGAATATACATACTTTATATGCACACAAGAAACATATGAATACAAAAGATACCAAAAAAGGTGCCACAAAAGGCCATAATTAATCAGATTCGTCCATACTACTATTTTCACTGTCGTCACTGCTATCATCACATACATTAATAATTATATGTTCGTTTTCTATAATATTATCTATTTTCACATCTCTTTCATAATCTTCCCTTATTAATTTAACAGTTCTATTCACAACCTTTTCCCAGTCTCCTTTAGTCACATGTTCACAAGCTTCTTCTAATAGTTTTAGCATTTTTTTTGTGGTAAATGGGGGTTCTGTATTGTGTCTTGCAGCATATCCCTTAATTTGAGCCCACACCAACTCAATCGCATTATACTCACAATGGTAAGGCGGTAACCGTATAACTCTGTGCCCATGTTCTAATGCTATTTCGTCAATGACGTATCGGATCTTGGTTGGTTTGTTTTCTTTTAAAAGACGTACTAATTCCGCTTTTAACATATTCATGTTTGCATCTACGCCATTTTTACGAAGCCATGCGACGATATCAGCTTTCTTTTGGGATTGGGCAGGTGGCTTGTCAATTTGCATCGAGTGGTATGGGGCGTTGTCCATAATTATAATAGATGGTTCAGGGAGGCTACACAACATTGAGGTAAACCATTCAGTAAACTTTTCTCCATTCATGTCTTCATGATAGTCTCCAGTGGTTTTTGACGCAAAAGCCATGAGAGAACCTTCGACAAACCCGTTGATGGTTCCGGCGTGACAAATTATAAGTCGCGATCCTTTTCCTACAGGAACTTTGGAAGTAGATGCTGATGTGTCATCGTTCCAAGAACGGCCTACAGTATGGTTAGCATTAAGCCATGTTTCATCCAAGAACACAACATTTTGCCAATTTTTGATTTCTTTCACTTGCCGTAAAAAAGTATACCTTGCCATCGCTATATCAAATCTTTCCATCAATATTTTGCGTTTGTTACATTTTTTGTATCGAAATCCAATGGTCTTCAAAATCTTCGTTAAAGAACTTTCCCCACCGAAGAATAATCCAGCTTCCTTCAGTGAATGCACCAACTTTTTTCTTGTTGGATACTCCTTCTGTAAATAGTAGCCGTAAACATGTCTTCGGATAGCATCGGCATCAAAGCTATCGATGCCTACGACTGGTTTTGCTCGTTTTCTCTTTTTTGGTGTGTGAAGTTTATTTTCTTCTGTGCCAGTCTCGCCATATTTTTTTTTAGTTATCCGTCTAACAGTTCGTTGTCCAATATTAAGCGCATCAGCTACGCGTTCAACCACTGACGTTATAGGTAAAATTGGCCCTCCATTTTGAGCTTCACGATCGAAATAGTTACGAAGGCGTATTACGAACTCACGTGTCTGACTATTTAGAACAGTTCTCTGCGTACGTTCGGTCATATCGACGAAATCCACAACAAAGGGCTTGAACAGAGTCCAAATTAACGAGCAAGGGTCAACAGTAATGCAGTATCAATATTTGAAATCCAAAGCCAGGTCAAAACTATATCACAATCGCATTGCACTGACAGTTTATACTTTTCGAAGCAACGTCAATTCGAAACTGCTTTGTTTTGCATTGAGCATTGACGCGAGTTTGCCGGAGGTAGTAGTTGTGCTAGCCAGCGATCCTATGTGACGATCGTATTAGATTCCATTTTTAAAAATTTATTGATATTTTTTTGCGATTTCAGAGGTTTGTCCACATAGTGAAAATTGTTCATATTCACAAGTACATTCACCCCTTAAATGGTGCAAACTGATTTTTCTACACTTGTATACATTTAAGAAATCAATTTAATAAATAAATTTTGAGTCCTAAACCTAAAACTACATTCGATAAAATTTATGAATCTCTGCACATCACTATCGTCAATAAAGTAATACAATTATTTCCTTCAAAGTCGTTATCAATTAATACGGAACTTCATGAGCGGACAAACGTCAAACCGGCCATCATAGCGTGCCGCTAGAGTACATAGTATAAAACAAAGTCGCTTTCTCTGTCCCTATGTACCTATGCTTAAATCTTTAAAACTACGCAACGGATTTTGATGCGGTTTTTTTAATAGATAGTGTGATTCAAGAGGAAGGTTTGTAAGAAGAAAAATTGGACCCGGTAGGTGGCGCTAATATCAGTATGCAAGCGGGCAGGACGACGTCTGCCGGGTCCGCTAGTTATAACTAAAGTGCTTTTTGAAGTGAAACTTCTTTAGGATCGTTGTGATTTGAAAAGATGAAACGAAAACGCGACACCAAAAATAGACAAACATATTCACTTTAGCCTGCGAGAGAATGATAGAATACAAGTCGGTTTCCATGACGGCCGCTCTCCGTCTACGTTCTGTTTTTGAACTCTAGTTTCAAAAACATAAACGAGGTTTTAATAAATAATCTATATATATAAAAATCAATGCCACTTTTCGTTGTAATTTTATAGCTCAAGAACGGGCTCACCTCAGTGCAGTGGCATAGCGTACCTTGGCGGGGCCCCGTATAAAAATTTGTTTGGGGGCCCTTATGAAGGGTAAAGATTTCTTACAAAAAAAAAAAAAATGTTTGCATAAAATTAAAAGCAATATTTATTCATCATAATTATTTATCTGTCACTTTTTCTAAAATTTTTACAAACAATTCAAATTAAATATATACTCTCCTTGCCTTTTTTTCGGCAAACTGATTTACTAAATCATATAAAGCTGATAATGACTTTAGTTTTTCTAAAGATTTTGCCTCTATGGACAACTTTTTGGACAAAATTTTTTGACTTTTGTCATTTCTGAAATAAACAAAAATTTGGGAAGTTTTTGTTAATTTTTGCTTACGCACGTCGGGGGCCGCCGTGGCTTGGGGGCCCCGTATAATTGATACGGCATATATACGGCGGTAGCTACGCCCCTGGCTCACCTATCCAAACCAAATGTTTAGGCTTTATTTGGACTATTTAGTAGATGGTTTATGTGAAGTTTGCACAAAGTCGGTCGAGCAGTTCTTCATTTATCACATTTTTCATTTTTATCAATGGGTTCCTGGATGGTTCGAAAACACAATTACCGGGTAGGTACAGGTAACCCACCGGGTCTCGATAGGTGGCGTTGGGCAGGATGAAGTCTGCCAGGTCCGCTAGTTTTTAATATAATATTTACATAATATTTTAAAGCATTCGAAAAATATAAGTTTCATTTCTGCCGTGTGTGAATTACACACAGATACTTTTTTTTTTTATTTAAAAGATAATAATAATTATTATTTTTTTAATATTATTTTTAAACTAGATGATGCCCACGGCTTCGCCCGTGTGTATTTAGGTTTGTAAAAATCTCGTGGGAACTTTGATTTTCCAGAACAAAAAGTAGCCTATCTGTAGTAAGTAGTAACCCGTCCACAAAACGGAAAAATTCCGTGGGATCCTTACGATTTCGGAATGCAATTCCTTACAGCATCAGGGTTGAGGAGTTGGACATGTACCTACTCGAGGTTATTCAACAATAAAGTCTTTAATTGGTATCCCCAATATCAATTTAAATAACCGACAGTGCCTAAATCCCATTAGTTTTGGGGATCAGATCCCCTACAGCATCAGGATTAAGGAGTTGGAATCCAAATTTTTTGTAGGACAGTGTCGCAATGTTTCTCTATCGATTAAAAAAAATTACGCAAATCGGTTCAGAAATCTCGGAGATATCGGTGTACATAGGTAGAAAAACACAACTCCTCCTTTTTTGAAAGTCGGTTAAAAAAGTAGCCTATGTTACTCCCTGGTTAATTCTCTACTTGTATGTGAAAGTCCCGTCAAAATCGGTTCAGCCGTTCCAAAGATTAGCCCGTTCAAACAGACAGACAGACAGACAGACAAAAATTTAAAAAACGTGTGATTCGGTTATAGTATCGTTCAAATAACCATATGAGCTTAATATGAGGTAGTTATTTCAATATTACAGACAGACACTTCAATTTTATTTATTAGTATAGATGTTGTTTTTAGCATGTTTTGACTTTTCTTAAATGGTCCCGAATAAAATTGTTTTCTTTTTTTTTCTTTCTTTCTTCTTTCTATAATGCTTTGACCTCTGAAATTTTTGGTCACTGTGATACACGAGAGCCAATTACAGGCTGGAATCGAACGATCAATCATCAGATGGAATTGGTAAATGATCCAGATTGACTGTGTACGGTAGCCCTAAAACAAAGGCAAATGACTTCCACTGAAAAGGGGCAGGCACAAGGCCTTTTTGGCATAAGGTTGTATTTACTTTGACATAAGGTTGAAAACTGAAACGAACTCTGGACTCTGACCCGACCTGACGCGGACACGAGCGCGGTTCGTAATTTGTTTTCAATTTCAATCGTAGGTATGTCGAAGTAGGTAAATACAACTGTTTAAGTTGTTGTCAGTAAGAGACTGTGCCACTGATATGCGATGACCCTGAGAGTAATCGCGTCATTGGAATAAATTTAAACTCTAGACTTAACTCTAATACGAATAGCATCTGTTGCAATCGAACACGTAGGTGCCTAAGTAAAGAAAGCCAGACACTAGAAATAATATACTAAACTACACCATCATCAGCACACGCGATGCGTCAATCACGCTACAAGCCAACGGCTTGCCAACGGTCTAAGTTTGGAAACCATTTAATCCTGTTACACAAACATTCACACTTAAATCCGATTTTAAATTAATACTGTTATTTTCTACTCGGCACCAAATTACACATTTGAAATATGATATTGTGGCTTACTTATTAAGTTGTACAAAAAGTATGAACTAAATTAAATTGACAGTTCTAAAAGCCGTTGTCGTCTCAAACGATAAACATCCGCACCAGAACATAGGTCTTTTGCAATGATCGCCATAGAACACGATCTTGTGCCGCTTGTGTCCACGGGAGCCAGCGACTCGCTTGAGATCATCTGACTATTGACTAACGGGGGAGGGGTGGGGGTCTTTCAATGCTGCGTTTCCCGGTGCGAGGTCTCCACTTGGGCACCTTGGTAACTCAACGTCTTCAACGTCGTAGATTACACTTTTAGACCGGTAAATTATGATTAATGATTTGTGTACCAACAACCGAATAGACACCAAAAGTTTTAATTCGAAAGTTCTGAAAATTACAGCTAATTAAATTGAGTTGTCGTCCTGGCTGAAGCAATCTGAAGTACACAAGAAAATATTTGCGCGGAAACTAATCACGCTAATATAAAAATGCAATATTGAGAAAATATTACAAACAACTTCAATGTACCTACGTACGTAATATTTGCTGTCGCAAATATTGAATCAAAGAAAAAATAGGATCATGAATTTAGCTTATCGACTACTACCAAGTTTTAACTCAAGCCTACCTAGCTCTACCAAGTTTTATCTCAAGCCTATCTAGCTCTGCCAAGTTTTAACTAAAGCCTACCTAGCTCTACCAAGTTTTAACTCATACCTAGCTCTACCAAGTTTTAACTCAAGCTTACCTAGCTCTACCAAGTTTTAACTCATACCTAGCTCTACCAAGTTTTAACTCAAGCCTACCTAGCTCTACCAAGTTTTAACTCAAGCCTATCTAGCTCTACCAAGTTTTAACTCAAGCCTATCTAGGTCTACCAAGTTTTAACTCAAGCCTACCTAGCTCTACCAAGTTTTAACTCAAGCCTACCAAATTTTAGCTCAGATGATACGCGAACACATTTTTTTTGAATGAAAGTATCCTATATCCGTCTCCGACGCATGCTATCTCTATGCCAAGTCGCATCTTAAATGGATGAACGATACGCGAACGCATTAACGATGGAACAGACGGACAAATAAATTCTATAGTTGGGACATTACAAACGTACGAACCGAGACATAAATCATTTTTATAGGACTTCTCGCTCACACTTACAGGCCTTATGGAACTGGAACTTGTTTCTCTGGTGTTGAGTGTAACAGTAAAAAGGATTTGTCGATAGTTAATCGATAACAGCTTATACAGAGCGAGGGAGAGCTCTGACAACTCTATGATCGTAATGTTTTATGGCTCAGTTTGCACGTTAGTAATGTCCCAACTATAATTCCTATGTGTAAGGTTACCTGTATCGGGGACATCGGTGGGTCTCATTATCCGTCTGATCTGCTCCATGCCCTGCAGGTCTGGGGACAGGCCGCCGTGGCAGCAGAATATCTTCTCGTCGATGATAGCAGCGATCGGGAGGCAGTTGAAGCAGTCCGTGAATGTTTTCCATAGCTTTATGTTGTACCGACGTTTGCATTCGTCGTAAAAACCTACATAGAAAATTATTTTATACTAAAATCTATATAGATAAAAATCAATGTTTGTCTGTATGTCCTCACTGCACTGCTAAACTATTCATCCAATTATGATGAAACTTTGGTGAATTGTTCTGCATACGTACACAAAGGATTCTGGCCCAAAAAATCTATATAAGTAATAATGGGTGTTTGTCTGTTTGTCCTCTATGAGTTCCTAAATCATACTATACGTGGCATTGCAGTGCATGCTGGGAATAGCTAGTTATTGCATAAAAATGGTACAGAATAGGTAGCATAGTATAGCAGTAGTTAGTAATTTAGTTGAAAGTGATCAAGAAATAATACTTGATCTCTTAATTTGTTGATGGCTAGCTTGTCTTAACCAACCGAGATGATGCCAGTGGGGCTACTCTCTTAGTTACCAACAGAAAATTATAGCCACCGAATAAGTTCGATATACATTGCTGTTTTTTTAATGTGTGAAATTAAATCACTATTTATGTTCATACAGTAAAGCAGCGATGTATATCGAACTTATTCGGTGGCTATAATTTTCTGTTGGTAACTAGAGAATAGCCCACCCGTACGTAGACCATCTAAAAATGACAGCTACAGTCTGACGATCGTAATCACCTCTGATTGGCCGACACTCTCTAGCGCTTGGCTAAAATGCATTGTTGCTGTAAGAACACCATAAAATGAAGTCGGTTAAAAATCAGCCAGTCACTACAATTTAGATTGTAGCAATGATGCAGCTGTAATACAGTCCTGTTACGATTCTAAATAAAAAAACAAAACTGGTGTAAGTTAATTACACAAGAGTACTAAGTATTATTCATAAATTTTGTGTAAGCTGAAAATTTACTTTAGTAGGTATAGAAAAATGTTTACCATAAATACGATTTATGCTGGCGCATTCGTGATTGCCTCGTAACAAAAAGAAATTTTCTGGATACTTGATTTTGTAAGCGAGCAAGAGGCATATGGTTTCGAGAGACTGCTTGCCGCGATCCACGTAATCGCCCAAAAATAGATAGTTGGCTTCTGGCGGAAACCCGCCATATTCAAATAGACGCAACAGATCTGTGTACTGGCCGTGTATATCACCTACAACAAAAAATACCATTAATCTATCTATCTATAATAATATAAAGTAGCTTGTCCTGACTGACTGACAATCAACGCACAGCCAAAACCACTAAAGCTAGAAACTTGAAATTTTCACAGTAGCTTCCTTTTGTGACGTAGGCGCACACTAAGAAAGGATTATTGCAAATTCCACCCCTAAGAGGGTTAAATAGGGGATAAAAGTTTGTATGAAAGTCCGTCATTTTACAAGTTATATCCATGAAAATTGGTATTTAGGTTTTCGGTGAAAAATAAAGAGTTACGAGTTTAAGGAATTTTGGAAAAACTACCCTCAAGTGGGTTAAATGGGAGTTGAAAGTTTGTATGAAAGTCCGTCATTTTTAAAGTTATATATCAATGAGAATCGGTATTTGTATTGTCGGTTAAAAATAAAGAATTACGTGCTTCAGGAATTTTGGAAATTCCACCCCCAAGTGAGATTTATAAGAATCCAAGCGGCAGTCGCTGGCATCTGCTAGTATTCTATACAATAAATAACACTGAAGTGTATCTGTGATTTCGAAATATTATCTGCCTCTTATTCAAATCATAAGATTATTTGAACGATAACGTAACCCTTTAAAATTTATTGTCCGGCAGGCCTAATCTTCGGAACGGCTGAACCGATTTTGATGGGACTTTCACAGGTAGGTAGAGGAGATATTCCCCCTCAACAAATAAAGGTAGACGATTATACAAGGAGTGATCTGGGCTACTTTTAGTTTTATTACGGAAAATAAAGCTAAAAAATTAAATAATCGCGGACAAATTCGCAGGAATTAGCTAGTGACTAATAAGTTCTAAAGCGTAGGTAGTACATACCTGTACCTTAAACCATAATGACCAAGCGCAAATTCCCTGAATTTAATCAGTGTCTACCTAAGTCTACCTCGATAGACCAGTTTTAGGCTACCCATACGCATACGACTCACGACAGTCATGTTTAGCTTGCATCATTAAATGCACAAGAAAAAAGACAGATGTGCAAGACAAATCATTTTAATCTTCAATTTATGTCCACATTACAAACACCCAATGGGACGTGGTAATGTAAAAGAATACGATTTGATATGATAAAATACGCGTCGCGTCAGCACGTTTGATTCGACATCATTATGTTGACGGCGTAGTAAGTAATTTGTCAGTCATTACGGCCACTACCCTACAAAACCACAAATTATTTACAGCAGTATGATCTTCGTCGCTAATGTTATATGTGTAATAAATACTTAGTTATTCCAAACACTTGTATGGTTGCATTGCATGAGACAAATGAAAGACGCAATGTCGGGTCACTATCGTTAGTAGCCCAAGTGTAAGTACCCTAAGTTCACCATTTTATACTGGATAAACAAATTAAGGCATATTATGTAATTGACAGATCTCAGGAGTCACATGCACCAAAGTGAGTCATATTTTTGTTAGTCACTAATACATAATATTATGTATCTAAAATTATAATATCATTTTATTTTATCTATAGTGACAAATTAAATTAAGAGATTCAACTGGTATTCAAAACAATACAACTTCTCAAAAAATCTTGTTTATGAAGATAAAAAATTTAAATAAAATAAAGGTTTGATTGAGCCACAACACATTCAGAGAAAATTATTTTTATAGAAATATATTCAATAAATAATTTTCATAAATCATCATTATTATTGATTTATGTTTTAAAAAGAGCATTTGCTGAGTTTCTTGGTTGGAATAGTGAATACTGGTTCACGTGATGATTCAAAAGAACTTATGAAGTTTTTTGAATAAAAACATTTCTATTCGATTCTGACTAGACAATTAACATTGTCTAGTCAGATATCTATATCAGATATCTAACAGTGTCTATAAATTAAGATGTTTGATCATACATACACACACTAATTCCACATCCACAGCAAATAAATAAAAATAAATATTTACTTTCATTATTAGCAATTATTTAGTTCACAACTTCACACCAAACTTACTACCAATTTTTAGGCAGAACTATGAGTTTCATTTTCATCTCTATTTAACCCCCTTAGGGGTTGAATTTTCAAAAATCTTTTCTTAGCGGATGTCTACGTCACAATAGTTATCTGCATGCCTTTCAGCCCAATCCATCTAGTGGTTTGAGGTGTGTGTTGATAGATCAGTCAGTCAGTCAGTTACCTTTTCGTTTTATATATTTAAGATTAGATAAGTAAACATATCCCAATGATTTATTTCAATCTAAACTAAGGAATTATAATATAAATTATAATTATAAATATAAATTATAATAATAATGGAAGCTCACCACAAATTTTGAGTGGCGCCTCTAGTTCCAGTAATATTGGCTGTTGTAGGAATATCTCCCGGGACTTTGTGCAGAGCCCCCGCACCTCCGACTCGGACATTTGCACAGTTTTTCCAGGGCGGCATCCTCGAACTGCGGCAAAGATATATTAATTATGATTAATTAATGAAAATATGCATGAGTTTTTCAAGCGACAGCCACAAATGCAGATTATGCAATGGATGTAATTCAGTTTAGTAATGATACAATTGTACACTATATGACACTGCTTTATATTATGTATATAAAATATACATTGTGGGAAAGCAGGCATTGCAAATTGGCCAAATAAGTCACATCACACAAATTAAGATATGAGAGTTCAGTCTTCAATCAAATTCTGTGTAGGAGAAAAAAAAGTGAGTGTAAATAATAAATATGGACATGTGCCACCACTACTCTTACCTGCTATCAGATATTGTGGACAACTGTATTATTACTAAACTGAGATAATATGCTGTAAATATGATGATACATCGCTTGTTGTCTTAGGAACATTTTGCAGAAATATTGCACAACATAAAAAGGGACATAGGTAAAGAATTGGACACCACTGAAACCTCACATCCACTAGGTTGCTGAATCAAACACACTATTATTTACTATTTATTTACTACAAACTGATGACCACAACTTTGTCCTTGTAAATTTAGATTTTTTAGAAATTCCATGGGAACAGAATTTCCCAGGATAAATCACAGACACATCAATAATTCAATTTTATTTATTTGTATAGATGCGTGTGTGAGATTCATAATAAGTTCTTCAAGAAATTCAATTTGTTGACCGAGTGGATGTAAAGCTTAACAGTTCATTTTGCAGTCATGCTAGAGACAATATTTTTTGTGATTTAATCAAGGAAGATACGGAGAACACTAAATACATTTTATTTTATTTACACAGAAACTGACTTGATACTCAATAACACTAAATACTTATTTTTTTAAACAATTTTTTTGTTTCACACCAAATAAAGCTGAGGTTTAATGTATATTGCAGTTATAACGTGCTGTATGCAATCAATGATCAGTGTGAGTGTTTTGCGCCAAAGCAACCTCATGTGTTAATAAATAGGTATTCATTGGGTATTTTCAATGTATCATAATTCATAACAAAACAAATTCACAGTAATTTATTAAAATAAAATAAGAGCAGTCCATTTGAACGGAACAGAATTAAAAAAAATATAATTTCTAGCTCAATACTGAAAATAGAACTTTGGAGGTAACCATACATTCTCCTGAAAAGATGTCTTTGAATTTCCCTTTTCGTCGTGCAGTTTCCTGTTGCAGCCTGTATACTGATGTAACCCATAAAAAGCAGCATGATAAAGTGAAATTAACAAGTAAAGTAACATACAATGCGAACAAAGCATAACAATAAGCCCATGGATGTCATCCACTTAAAAATACTTGAGAGATACTAGAGGCGTTCAGTGACCGTCGTCCAATTTACAATACACTCTATTGTTAACACAAAAATAGCCATCTACAAGGCTTTAGAACATGAACATCCATACTAGATTCAGATAAGAATCGAGGATAATCGATTTATTTATGAGTTAGACGTTTCTATACCTATACACTCAGCGATAATTACGCAACTATAAGCCAAATAAATAATGAAATATAGATTTGGACAAAACTTTCATAGGTGCAGAATGTAAATTTAGTGGATTTAACATTAAAAAATGCACTTTACCTTCTAAAAGCCTGTGAATTAGACTGTCAACATTGAGTTCGTCAGCCATATTTACTACACCACGATTTATTAATGTCAAAATAGAACGAAGTCAAATTTTTCTTGCACTGATCATAGACAAACTAAATGGGTATGTTTTTGGTATAAAGCTGAACACACACGTACCAAAATCTAGATGTTCAGAAAGTCAGCTGTCAGAGTATAGATCGACCAGAATCTCATGAAAAATACGGAAATGAAATTCCAAAGTTAGCAACACTACAGCTGCCCTAGCGATAAACAAAGTAACTGACGTTTTTTGTGAAATTGACTTTTTTGCAGTAACAAAAGTTTTATGTCGAGTAGTTTTTTACCACAGTTTAATATTTCAAATAACTTGAACCGTTTACTGCAATTTGAATTGTCCAAAAAAAGTAACTGCACACACTAACCCGGAATATAAATGCAAAAACCAAGTAAACAACAAGCACAACACAAAAACAAAGTAATTGGATGTTGATTACTTTGTTTTTGTATTTAAGGCCACTCTCTTCACGCGCTTATCCATACAAACGTATTACGCCTATTATTCTAATATTTGTCGCAATAGGTCTAAAGTTAAGCCAGATATCAATTTATATCTCCATTATCTATGCCATAAAATAAAAAAATTAGTAAAATTATATTTATTTTAAAAGTTATGACCATTGAAAAATCACTATTTTTGGGCAAATTTTGAGGCAACTTCGTGCGTAAATAAACTATATAAGAAAGCAGAAAATTTAAAAACGACCAAAGTCTTGTCATAGGTTACTTCATAATAATTACAAATGTATTTAGTTTATGTAATAAATTGCCAAGTATTTGCTAAAATAGGCGTAATTCCAAACCTAGATTTGCATATTTTTACTTTGCCATTTTTCACTAAAAAATCATGATATCTCAAGCAAAATTTATTACAGGGGAAAGGTGCGGTTAGTGCGGTGAAAGGGGTTACAAGTTAGACACGAAGAAAAGCGAGTAGCGGCCGATTTCGCACGATCTATCATCTATGACATAATTAGTCAACTACGAAACGTAAACATCAAATATGTCACACGTTACGTATTTATAATTAGCATTTTTGTTGTTTATTTTGCCTTCTTATTTTGCTAATTGTAATTTACTGCTCTTTTATTCTATTGTAGACTTGTCAGCTAGAGATTATCGATACGGATACAAATCTAGACTTTTTCCAAGCCGGGCCCCCAAAAATCCTCGACAAACACGAAGAAAAAGGAACAAACAGCATCTAATGATGCGTAAGTATCTACATATCTACTTGGTACAAGCTGACTAAAAATGATCATGAGTAAGACGAAAATCATGTCAAACACTCATGTCCCGCTTCACCCGATAATCGTTGAGAACTCGGTGCTCGAAATTGTAGACGAGTATATAAGTATACCTAGGACACACAGTCCAGCTAGGTAGGTCCAGTTTCGAGAAAGAGGTCAACCGCCGAATCCAACTCGGATGGGCAGCGTTCGGGAAGCTCCGCGATGTCTTCTCGTCCAAAATTCCTCAATGCCTGAAGACGAAAGTCTTCGAACAGTGCGTGTTGCCAATGATGACATACGGATCCGAGACATGGTCGTTAACTATGGGCCTCATAAGAAAGCTCAGAGTCGCTCAGAGAGCGATGGAGAGAGCTATGCTCGGAATTTCTCTACGCGATCAAATCAGAAATGAGGAGATCCGTAGAAGAACCAAAGTCACCGACATAGCTCAACGGGTTGCGAAACTGAAGTGGCAATGGGCGGGGCACATAGTTCGGAGAACCGATGGACGTTGGGGTCCCAAGGTGCTGGAGTGGCGACCGGGAAGCGCAGTGTTGGTAGACCCCCCACTAGGTGGACCGACATCAAACGAGTCACAGGGAGCCGCTGGATACAAGCGGCACAAGACCGTGGCATGTGGAAGTCCCTTCAAGAGACCTATGCCCAGCAGTGGACGTCAATCGGTTGATAACGACGACGACGACGACAAGCTGACTCCCCCTGCTTCATAAAAATGTTATAAACAGTAATACTAAATATAAGTTTTACGCCCAGTCTGTGTTCCGAAACGAACGAACTAAGGTCGAGTCCAGACTAAGTAACACCTTTCAAACTATATTACATGCAATATAACCACTACCGCCACTACAGCCTTTTTAACGTCCCACTGCTGGGCACAGGCCTCCTCTTTCATAGGAGAGAGGGATTTAGAGCTTAGACCCACCACGCAGCTCCAATGCGGGTTGGCGGGCTTTTGTCACATGATAGTGAAAATAACCGGGAACAACTGCCGTGCTCTCCGAGGCAAGGGGGCAGTTGGCGGTGTTTCACACCGCCCACTACCAACTTCGGGCTGGCACTGAGAATTTCTTGACAGAAAAACCCAATACCTAAAAACTATTTGCCCGACCCGGGAATCGAACCCGTAACCTCGTCACAGTCGAATACTCTAACCACTATATCAACGAGGCAATATAACAATAGACTTTTATAGCAAATTAGGTTTCAATACTAAGGGATAAAATATAATAAACATAAAGTATAATAGGAAAAAATTATTGCCATTTTACAAACTGGTTTTTTTATAGGTAATTTTTAATTGCACATCTAAAATACTAAACGTGCAATAAATATACTGACTTGCATACTAAATGATACCGTATTACTATTAATTTGTACAACTAATATACTGATTTGCACACTAAATTATTTCTTAGTTATGGTCCAAGAACGAGCGAAGCGAGCTCGGGACTTGCGGCACCCCAACTCAGATAGGTTAGGTTAGAAGGGACAACGAACAGGGGGATGGCGGGGTCTATAAGACTCCGCCATCACCTTCGTTGTTATTTTTTTGTTTTCTTTTCATACTGCCCAGAAAAAGGAACCCTGCGAAGCGAGGCTTCGTCAACTGCATTTGGTAACATCTATTTAACGATTTAATATTATATTGTATAACTTTCCACTATAATATTATCTCCTGCGTAGTGCCCTGCGTATGCGCACACACTTGTGCACTAGAATATCTCCTGCGTAGTTGACCCTGCTTCTGTTGAGATTGGCCGCTTTGGCCGAGATTCGGAGCGCTGCACGCTGTGGTCATAAAGTGGGTGGTCCCGGGTTCAATTTCCGGCAGGGGCAATTTGGGATTTTATAATTTCTAAATTGTCTCTGGTCTGGTCTGATGGGAGGCTTCAGTGGTTGGCTACCACCTTACCGGCAAAAGCCGTGCCGTCAAGCAATTAAACGTTCCGGTACGATGCTGTGTAGAAACCGATCAGGGGTATGTATACCTCTTTCAAGTTAGCCCGCTTCCATCTTAGACTGCATCATCACTTAACATCAAGTGAGATTGTATTGTATTGTATTTACAGAGGGGACGCCGCCAGGCGGGTGATCAGTCCTATGTAAGGACCATTTCACCCAATTCCCCGTATTTGGACACAGGTTACTGGTGTCCTGGCAGTTTGTTGTGCACCGGTTTAAGGGGGGCAGCCCCGCAAACCTTCCCACGACTTTCGTAAACCTAAGAATGTATACCCTATAGAGAGGTGTCTTCTTTTTAGGGTTCCATACTCAAAGGGTAAAAACGGAACCCTATTAATGTCACTCGGCTGTCTGTCCGTCCGCCGGTCACAGGTCTGTAGCTCATAGACTAAATGAGTTGAGTAGAAAAACCTAAAATTTTGGTATTTGGTGTAGAACGTTAACCCAAAACTAAATATTGAATTAGAAATTGAAGTAAATTATTTTTCAGAGGGGCATGGAATATTTTTCAGGGGGGCTTTCCCATACATGAGAAAGGAGCCGAAAAAAAAAATTTTTTTTAACCTAGCTTGTGGGGTATCATTATTTAGAACTTATTAAGTAGAGCACGAACATATATTTTTTTAATTTTTTGCTTAAAAAATAAGGAAATGGGGGGCATCAAAGTTGTTAGGTTTAGACCATTTTTGTGATGGGGGCTATCTCAAAAACTAAACCAGTTAGGAATATGAAACTTTATATATTATTAACCATATACTGTATTTAGACAACAAATACTAAAAATAATGATTTATAAAGTAATTTGTAAGCTGTGATCAAAACAAACGAACACTTTTTGGGTTTTTCTTTCACGGTTTGTTGCGATGTCTAGCTCGGAAATGAAATATTTCTCACGCCCAAAATATTATGTTGTTCATAATTATGTACGGAACCCGAAAAGAGCGAGGCCCGACTCGCACTTGGCCAGTTTTTTGATAATATCGTTACCTTGCAGTTCCCTTCTTACCAATAAGTACATAGGGCAATCAGCTATGAAGTGAAAGCTAGTTTCTTTTTCTCCACACTCTGGACAGGATGGGTCTTCTACGAGTCTCATTATTGCAAGATATCTATTAAGCAGATAGTGTCCAGTTGTTATACCTGCTACCTAGGTAGTGTAGTAGAGTAGGCTAGGTTTGGGTCCGCAGAATTACATACATTTTATATGTCATACTAAGTATAGGTGTATGGTTTTATAATGTTCTCCAACCTAACTTCCAATCTATACAAGATTAGTTTGTATGCGTACTACTCTTGTATAATTTGGACGATCTTGATTAAAAAGTAATTTACAATCTATACGCGACCAGTTTCACACCCTTGCGGTTTGGCTTTGTATAGAATGGAAATACACGTAACCGTGCACAAACTCCAAGGAATCACTCTATAGTACAGCTGTACTGACTTCGGCCCAAAAGTTTTTGCAAAAGGTCAATGTTACGTAGGCGTAGCAGAGTGAAGTTTTTGGACAAAATAGGTATATTAGACTTCAGCAATAGGTCTGGCAATATCAGAGAACATATTAGTGACATATGTATACATTTATGGTTATAACTACGTACGTAAGAATGATAACTCGATGTGCTATATATTAAAATCTTCTTGAAAGTGTGTTAATTATGATAGTGAAATAATCATCAAAATCGGTTCATTAGTTGCGGAGATAATCGCGAACATACTTACATATATACATACTTACATACATACGGGTCGAATACAGAACCTCCTTTTTTTCAAGTCGGTTAAAAATTAGTGTGCGATTCAGTATTTTAGGCGCTACTTTCGAATATTAATAGTGGGCACATTTAGTGTGCAATTCAGTATTTTAGGTGCTACTTTCGGAACATTTTGTGTGCGAAAGAGAATCAATAGATATACGACTAAGTACCACCCTTTTTTAATTGATAATTTTTTATCGCCTATAATCTCTAAACACATTGTTTACTTTTTAGATGTTCTTGGAGCCTTTTGAATTGCGCTTAGGGCAGAAAATATCTAAACGAGCGAAGAACCATGATGATAACGAGTAAATAATATTTCAAAAACCAATGAAAATACTGTTATATAATTATTGTGTGCTTATGATTATGATAATCAAAATATATTGGGACAGGGTAGTCAAAGCGAACTAACATGTATTTTATAATATTATTATCTTACAAAGTGTACGAAACATTATCTCCACCGTAATGTAATAGACAAATTTGTACAGAAAAAATTATTTTGTTTTGCAAAAATTGCATTGTCGATTCGGTCTAACATGCTCGCGCGCAGATTTGCTAAAAGCAGTAATGAAGTGAGGGGCACCCTCCTCAGGGCTTACTGTCAATGTTTATATACCTGTCAGTTGTGGTACTGGTACAAGAGGGTGTCCTTCAGCACCATAAGGGTGCAGTATAATAACGCATACCGCATCATTATGAAATTTCCCAGATACTGCAGCGCATCGAGTATGTTTGCCGAGTCGGGGGTGCCTGATTTCTTTGCTGTTATCAGAGCACGTATAGCTTCCTTCTGGGAAAGATTGCGTAACTCTAGTAACAGCATCCTCCAAGTGGTGAGCCAGGACTTGCGCGGTCCAATGATTGCTCATTGGATCAAGATGCATCGAGATCCAAATAGGAAATAACTCTGCACACCTTCAGTGTGCAGCGTTAATTTAATAGGTATATGTAAATTTATATATATAGTATTCTATATCACCTATTCTATTGTATTTGATTTTAATTTATTTAATTAATTTTTGATATGTTTTTTGTATTTCTATATTCATACCTACTTGGGTTTTTACCTGAATAAAGAAAATTATTATTATTATTATTAAAAAAATCCATCCATCCATCCATCCATTACTTACATGTTTCAAAGAACATTGAGCAAAATTCATGTTACGTCATTTCGCTTTGACTCTGCGCTAATATGTCTTGATATTTGATCCCTTACGTGCATAGCATACATATTATTATAAGTACTTTTATTTTATAATACGACTGTGTACGAACTATCTAGTTGTGTCCTAATATCTTTTTTCTCTTTTGTGTCATTTTGCTCATCATTCAGACCGATTACTAAAAAGTTAGTTTTAATTTTAGTACTTTTGATGTTTAAATAAATGACTTTAAATAACTTTCTTATTTTATTTCCAATATTTGGTATCCTTAGCGACCATGCAAGAGACACGGTGTGGCGCCGGCACCACTGAATTTTTCATATATTATCTAAGTATAAAAGTTGGTAAGTATCTACGAAGATCATGAATACATCAATGTAATAAGGTGGATTCACGTTATTCATAATATAATGTAGATTCAGCCGTATTTTACATAGAATATAATATATTCACATTTAAAAATGTGTGAAATATTATACCTAAATACACATAGTTCTGTTATTTTACATTTCATAATATTGTCTTGTATGATTTTCTTTTATATATGCACATTCTAAGTAGGTTTTCGAATATACATATAAACAAAGTTTTGACAGCGAAAAAATATTATGTTACTTAGTCTGGACCCACCCTTTTGTCAATTATTTTTATCGATTTGTAAAATAATTATTATCACATTATCCTACTAACTATATCTAATATTATAAATGTGATAGTGTGGATGTTTGGATGTTTGTTACTCAATCACGCCGCAACTACAAAACCGATTCGGCTGAAATTTTGAATGGAGATAGCTTATGCCCTGACTTAAAACATAGGCTTTTTAACTTTTATCCCGGAAAAATTCACAGTTCGCACGGGATTTTGAAAAAAAAAACAAATCTATAGCAACAGCTGTAGGTAGATTACTATAGCAAACTTCCTTGAAAGTAGGTATAAAGGTTGGAAAAGGAAGCGGGAACGGGAACCGGAAATCCACGATTCCCTCGGGATTTGTGAGAAACCGAAATTCACGCGGGCGAAGCTGCGGGCAGAAGCTAGTTTTAAATAATTTTGGGGGATAAGTAATCAATTACATTTGTAGTATCTCTGGATTTTCAATTATTTTCTTTATTTTTTAGGATTCCATTCCTCAAAAGGAAAAACGAACCGTAAATGAAAAGGAAATAGGCATGATTGTGCATTGTACTGTCCAATGTCCATATGTCATTCTTTCTCGCTTTAGTTTTCCGTGTAGCTATGGTAGCTGCATACTCTTCTTTACTGACGATGTCTCGCTCTATAAATGCAGGACGAGACAGCAATATTTTAGGCTCCGCCCACCAACGACTTCTCGCTTGCATGGAGAGCGCTCTTAAAATGCAGTTGCTTGATTTTTCGTTTCGTGAAACGATCCCAGGTAAGGTGTTCTGAATGTAATTACTTTGTTTATCACTAGGGCAGCCGAGTTAACCTAGTGCTGCTTACTACAAAATTTAATTTCCCTATTTTTCATGAGATTCTGGTCGGTATATACCTACTTGTGCACTGACCGGCATCATGAACATGGCATACATTAATGTTTTTATTTTCACCGTTCATAACTGTATCATACAGTTATGAATGGTGAAAATATTAACATTAATTGAAAACATTCAAAGTGCGTCGTTTATCTCTGATTGGTGGACACTCAATGCATAATTGTTGCTACAAGATTACCATAATAACTAGGTACATACAATAGTTATGAGATTATATCAATGATTAAGGTTGCAAAACTACCGGTAAATCAATTAAAGTCTGTTCGTTTACTTACGGTCAACGTTCGTTTACTTAACACGCTGGTCAAGTTCGGATTGGTAGACTATTTGGACATTCTGTTTTATTCTTAGAATAGAAAAAAAATTACAAAGTGTAAAAAATAATAAAAAGAAAAGCAGAATAATAAGAACACCTGTACCTAGGTGACTGACACTATGTTGCCGAACGGACTTTACCGGTAATTATTAATGTTAATCCTTTTGAGCGGGTTATCGTTACAATTTTTTAATAATAGTTAGATCGGTATTTAAAGCCCTGACTGTGATTATCCCTAAAGTAAAATACTACTTCAAGCTTACTTGACTACAATCGGACTACCAGTGACCATTCAAGTGAACAGTCAAGTTAGTTTTATCTATTATATACTCTGTGGTTTATCCATAAACTATATGTCAAGAGCATAGACGTGATATTTTGTTTTTAAATTTTATTTTGAAAAGGCAAAATGTCGCTGTTCTGGGTTGTCAAGCTATTTTCTCATCGCAATGTGCCGTTCTGGCGCATAGTATGTATGAAACTCTTCAGATTGTCGTGTGTGTTGTATTTTATTTTAGACAAGACTTGACGGCTGTTTAAAAAAACTCCATGGCTTTCTGTTGGATAATGCTATTTCAGTGATCCGGTTTTTCGTAAACATCGGGAGAAAAACGTCGCGGAATAACGTTGTATTGTATGGAAAATCTTTTATTTAGCGCGTGATAAACCGTAAATGACTATATGTACGCATGAACACCTAAGACAATTTGACTCCTTGTTACTATGGAGGAGAAGATAGAGAGTGAGAACAGTTACAGTAGTGAAAGTAGTACCAGTAGTAGTAGTAGTTCATCTGGCAGTTCCAGTGTAAGCTCAGAGTACGATGAGGACCTGACCGAGCCGGTGCGTATCCTTGGCCAGACTTTGGAACTTCCGCAGGAACTTTGTGAAAATTACTCAGTTTTCAAGGAGTTCTTCTCTATGGAAACTTGGGACAGCTTAGAAGATAAAGACAAGGAGTGTCTCAAAGAATTGCTGCCGACATTCCCTGACAATGATGAAGAAGAGAAAGAGACCACGATCAAAATGTTGTTCAACTTTGAACCGCTTCATTTCAAATCTCCAATGAATCAGTTGTTTTCTAATCTAAGACAAGGGAATTACAGACCAGATATTGCAAAAATGAGGAAGTTTTTGACAAAAGCTAGAGCCAAACAGCGAAAACATAAGGTAAAACATAACAGCCAATTTCCACTGTTAATCTTGTTGTGAAACAGTACTACTTTAACATTGCACTAAAGACTGGTGTAAATGAAGGCAGGTCATGTCGCAGTAAATTGAATTGCAAATATCCCCTGCATCATTCTGATACATTTTGTATGATTCAGCATGTACTACAGCTAACTGAGTTAATTAATATTTAAATTATTAATTAACTTACCTAGATACTAGCTAATGCTAGCTAATGTTAACTAATGATCCAAATATCAAGTAATAAAAGTGATAAAGCTTGTTATGTGTGATATAATGTGAACAAAGATTCCAGTTCTCAGCATGTATTCCTCACATTAAATACAAGAGTACAATGCTGATTTTGATGTGGGATCCTTTGCTAGAATTACAAGAAGAATAGTATTGAGAACTATTTATTAACCGACTTTAAAAAAAGAGGTTATCAGTTCAACAAGTACATGTAATATTATTGGAAGTGCAATATATTCACATAATATTATGATAATTAGGGCTTCCAAACAATGAAACAAATATACAAAATTTCATAGCTATATGTATGTTTGTCTGCAGATTTTTCTGAAACTATTTATTAGACTGTGATCGTTCTTTTTTTACTGGTTTACATTTACTTCAACTTAGGGAACAGTGCAAGTTTCATAAAAATCGGTTGCATAGTTTTAGAGATATGGGCTGTTTAAGTATGTGTGGTGAAGTCAGTTTAACTTTCAATAATTTGTTATTTTACAGACAAAGTCATATTATGCAAAATTGTTGCCCGAGGTGCTCATCTCTAGAGAGAGATTGTTAGCTGCTGCAAAAGCTGCACCCCCTGGGCCTATACCGTTCCTACCAGCGATGGCCCCAAAACCTTCTATTAAGAACAACTATAAGCCTCTTTATGTTAGAGCTAGACAGAGGTATTTTGAAGAGTTGTCAGCCATCTGGAGTGAGGTGGGCGGAGACGTATCCGAAGATGAGAACTATCCAGAAGGACCACCTCCAAACACATTCAAAAAAAGGAAAATTACACATCCAGGACAAGTACCTATGATCTTTTTGCTTAAAATATTAACTATGGCTTATTTTACAGTTTGGCTTATTGTTGTGAATAATAAAGTTAATATAGTATAAATTATGACAAAATGTTTAGAATAGAATAGAATAGAAAAGTTTTTTATTCAAATAAACTTTTACAAGTGCTTTTGAATAGTCAGATGAATCTACCACTGGTTCGGAATGCCATTCCAACCGAGAAGAACCAGCAAGAAACTCGGCGGTTGCTCTTTTCCAAATTTACAATATCAATATAACAATTTTATGTTAAGTACATGATTGAATTGCCGTCTCGCGCATTGCTGGAACGAGTTTAAAAAATAAACCTAATGTACATATAATATATTTGGAATACAGTTTTACTAACTCTTGAATTTCAGTGGTAGTTTCAATAAGACTGCCACTAAGTGGGTAAGCTAAATTCTTTGAAACGTCTGATTTATTTTATTGACCATAAATAACTATACTTCTATTAGTGTATGAAAGTCAATGTACTGAGAAGAAATGTGGAAACAGGAAACTGAAGATATTAATTTTCTGCAAGGTGTTAAGTGTTTAGTTAGCAAACAGTCTATCAAAATATTGTTATACTTTTCATGATGTTCACTGGAGAAAAGTTTTTTTTTATTTTTTTTTTATTTTTTATTTTTTTTTAAAGAATATTAGCCATGATAAACATGACTATTTCGCCTTTCCCCTCCAATTAAGTGAAAACTTGTGCTAGGAGTGGGTACAACAAGACTTAGTTATTAGCATTATTTTGTTAGTAAGCACATAACACTGCAGAATGTGTCTCAACCTTTATGAACCTACAAAGGAGACACCACAAACATTGGTTTAATTTTCAGAGTGGTGATGCAAATGTGTCTGGAACACTTGGAATGGCTGATTCTTTGCACCCTTCTTCATTGGACTGCTTGAAGAATGTTTTGGCTACGCATAGAGCAAGGAGACAGTATAGAGAGGTTAATTTATTTATTTATTTATGCCCACAACTTCATCTGCATGGATTTAGGTTTTTTAAATCCTGTGGGAACTATTTGCTTTTCCGGGATGAAAGTTGCCTATGTCAATTTAGGAGAGAGCAAGCTATCTCTGTACCAAATTTCGTATAAATCGGTTAAACGGATGGACCTTTAAGAATCTCGTGAGAACTTTTTAATTTTCTGGGATAAAAAGTAGTCCATCTCCGTCCACAGGATGTAAGCTCTTCTTCTCTTTCGTTACGCTCTTGTCAGAGCGGTCGTGGTCATCACTTTCCAGTTACACGCTTGACGATCCGTCTCCATTCTTCCCGGACAGCTGCTTTTTGGGAGCACACATGTAAAGGGACGTCCACTGCAGTCTTTACTTGGTCCGTCCATCTCATAGGCGATCTACCGCGAGGTCTGGTTCCTTCTACCTTTCCTTGGACGACTAGACGTTCGATGGAGATATTGTCACGTCTAGTCACGTGACCAAAGAAAGTGAGAATTCGAGCCTGTACGATGGAAGATAGACGCTGCTTGATGCCGAGTTCTTCCAGAATGGACTTGTTGGTCCGGAATTGATTCCAGGACACTCTCAACATTCTTCTCCAGCACCACATCTCGAGAGCGTCTATTTTCTTCTTCTCACTTTCTCGCAGGGTCCACGTCTCCGAAGCGTAGAGGAATATGGAGAATACCAGTGCTCTAACTAGCCGGGTCTTAGTGGCCTTGGTGATATTACGATTTCTCCATATTTTTTGCAGTTTATCCATAGCTGATCTGGATATCGCCATGCGTCGTTTAATTTCGTCTATACAGCCTCCATTGTTCGAGATCAACGCTCCTAAATAGACATAAGATTGCACCACTTCACAGTTGGCTATTTGAGTCACTTCTGGCGAGTTATTGTTAATTCGGTCAACAATCATGACTTTCGTCTTGCTGCGGTTGATCTTGAGGCCGTATTCAAGACTTATTGATTCCATCTTTTGGAGAAGTTCTTCCATATGGTAGATACTAGTAGCGAACAGGGTGGTATCATCCGCATAACGTAAGTTGGAGATTTTTAAACCTCCGATTGCTGCTCCATCTGTCCAGTTCTCAAGAGTACGTCTCATTATCATTTCTGTGTAGATGTTGAACAGAATCGGGGAAATGATGCACCCTTGCCGAACGCCGGCACTAGGATGAAAGTTAGCCGAAAGCTTCTCATCTGTCTTTATAGATGCAGTACCATCCTCGTATAAACGCCGAAGCAAATGAACAAGGTGTTTTGGTGTGCCCATGTCCAGTAGAGTCCTCCAAAGTACAGGCCATTTGACAGAATCAAACGCCTTCGAGAAGTCCACGAAACAGATATATACCGCTTTGTTGAACTCACGGGATTTCTCAATAATTTGGCGCACAATAAATATTTGCTCCCTGGTACCTTTGCCCTTGACGAAGCCTGCTTGCTCAGGTGCAATCTCTTGTAATCAAAGGATGTAAGCTACCTCTGTACAAAATTTTATCAAAATAGGTCAAACTGTTGGGCTGTGAAAAGCTAGCAGATAGACAGACACACTCTTTCGCATTTATAATTTTAATATGGATTTTGATTTTAGAATCATCCCGAACTCAACACCACAGGTATTAAATTGGATGATATAAAACAGAGAGTGGCGTTATTAAATGGAGCTAAAAAGCCTATGTTTGGTGGACCAAAATCCGAGACTCCAGTACAAAAACTGAAAAAAGCAACAAAGAAGGATGCATCTAAACAGAAACAGGATGGTAGGCCGCCACTCAAAAAAATCAAAGAAGAACCAGAGACTGTTGAAAATAAACCACTCCTACCTAACATAAAGATAAAATGTGAAAAGGAGGATTCTGATTCAGAAAATTCATCATTTTTGGACTCTGTGACAAGTCCCACACATAAAAAGTTTATGGATATGGACTATAAACAAGAAGTGTCTGATATGAGATATTCAAAGTAAGTAAGATGTAGGCTCACTTTCTGGTACATCCCCAAAATAGCAATTTCTGGACCTTAACAACTTTTGTCCTTAACTTTAACCGCTCAACTGGCCAAAAGACATATTATGTCTTTTTTCAAAACCTCCGTTAACTGCTAAAAAGACATATTATGTCTTTTCGAGTTTTAAGTTTTATTTTTCTGCATTTTAAGGTATATAATTGTTTGCAGGGACAAACAAACAAACTATATAAAAAACGAGAACAACATACACAGCGACAGTAGATCTTGCTGTTTTTCCGTTCAAACTTCAGCCCTTTCTCAGAGCACATTTTAGGTACCTATACGTGGCGCGTATAATGACGAGTTGGTTAGCAGTTGACTCATATTACACAATATAGAGCTGCAGCAGCTGAGCGGTTAATAAAGGACAGGGACAAATGTAGCGGGAAAAAGTCCAATGTAGAAAGAAAAAACAAAAACTGTCACTTAATATTTTGATGTCATTTTTCGTTTCAGTGATTAGCCACTAAACCATATTTTAGACAATAAAAAAAAATTGTCTTGTATAATATAATATTATATTGATAAAATTATATTTCAGCATGAACTGTCATGAAAATGATGCAGATAGGGTGATAAAACAAGAACCACAAGAGCCTGTGTTTTCAATACAAAATTCTTCAAGAGTATGTCAACCAGTGCCTATCAAATTGGAAGATTTGGATGGAATAGGTGATTGATAATAACGATTAAAAGATAATTTGCTAATTCTGTTACATAATCTCTTAACGAAATTAACTTCTAACAAGCTATATTATAGGAAAAATTAAACCAACTTTGGTCCATCAAAAATATTAGTGATAGAGCAAGATCTAAGACAAGATCTATGAAATTTATGCATGTAACTTTGTACATAAAAACGATAACGATAATTAAAACCTTCATGAAAGTATATTTACGAGAGTGAAAAAATCACCGAAAATCACACACACATACAGACAAACACACATACATACGTACATATGGGTAGAATACAGAACCTCCTTTTTTGAAGTCGGTTAAAAATTGCAGACATGATGGCCTTGCCAGTAGAGTTAGCGGATGACTCTGGTGAGGTGGTCCCGGTGGACACTTCCACGGAGACCGAGGACAACCACCTGGAGACGGACGAGGCGCTGACGGAGACCACGCACGCCAACTTCCTGTCGCTGGTGCGCGCGCTGTTCCCCGCCAGGAGCGCGCACCGGGCGTCCAAGCAGGAGCTGCACGCGAGGTGCGCCGCTGTCATGAGGTCGCCCATAGCGCCTTTGAACACTTGGTACAATTGTGAGTATCAAAACATTACAGACATGATGGCCCTGCCAGTAGAGCTAGCCGATGACTCAGGCGATGTGGTCCCGGTGGACACATCCACGGAGACCTGTGGGGCTATTCTCTAACTTAGTTACCAACTGAAAATGGTTGCCAACGAATTAGTTCGATATACATTGCTGTTTTAGTGTGTGATATGAAATCACTGTTTATATTTCACACAGTAAAGCAATAATGTATATCGAAGTTATTCGGTGTCTATAATTTTCAGTTGGTAACTAAGTCAGAGAATAGCCCCACAGGTCTCTGTGGATGTGTCCACCTTCTTGGTCCTTGTTCGCTGAGGCTGTGTCCACTTGGACCGACTCACCACCATCTGGAGACCGTACCGCGCCGCGCACCGGCGTCCAAGCAGGAGATGCGCCGCTGTCATGAGATCGCCCATAGCGTCTTTCAACACTTGGTACAATATGGAAGTTTTCTGATATTGAAAATATAATATTTAACATAATGGAATTAAAGTATAGATCAAAACTAATAAAACAGTGAAGAAAAATTTAAATCTATACATATAATAAAATCGTAGACTTGCCGTACCTGTACATTGAAGATTTTTGCAAAATAATATCTGGGGGATGTTAGGGATAAGTAATAGAACGTAAAAAAGCTACTTTTGAAATTTTTGTCTGTTTGATCTGTTTGTCTGTATGTTTGTGCGCGCATCACGCAAAAACTACTGAATGGATTGAAACGAAACTTGGTACGATATAAGTTCATACTATGGAGTAACATATAGGATACTTTTATCCCGAAATTCAGCACGGTTCCCTAGGGAGAGGGGATGAAAGTCAAAACGTCTATTTAGCTATAACGCGTGGTCCGATTTCATTCATTCTTTTTTTGTTAGAAAGTAGATACTTTAAAGATTACCGACTAACCTCTAAAAGGCTGGATCGATTTTGATGGGACTTGTTTTACCAATTTCTCCGAGATTACTGAACCGATTTGCATGATTTTTTTTTTCGACAGCTGAGGAATTTTATGAAATGGTCCGATAGATTTTTTCGACAAAAGATAAAAACGGAAAACGCATGTGAAAATTTTGCGACGGTTAAAAATGCAATAATATTTCAGTGTCAGACGATTGGTGCGGGGAGCTGAATTCAGCGTTAGATTTCCTGGCCGGAGAGAGGGGACCTCACCCTGATGATTTTGTTCCATATCTACAGTTTATGTCTGATACACAAGTAAGTTTGAACATAAAAATCTGCAAAAGAATATTCTTAAAAAAATATCTTTATATACACACTACATTTTATCTGAAATTGTCTGTGAGAAAACATTCTGACGTGCGTCGAAAGGCACTGCCATACATTTTGTATCAGATCTATCTCACAAAGATCTCAATTTTGTTGATCGAATGTGGTCTAAAGCTTGCCGGGTGCATGAAACAGAATTTTTTCTACTAGATAAACACATTACCCTCCTTTGCGTCGCGTAATCGGGTAAAAAGGAATAGACTCGCGGAGCTACCACAGCAGGGATATGTTTAGTCAGTCGTACCGTACTGGAGCAGCGTGGCGGGCGTAAGCACTGTAAATCCACTGGATATTACTTTTTTATGACTCAGTTACTGTGTATTTATTAAACGACTTCAAAAAACCCCAAAAAAACAGGAGGCTCTCAATTCGTTTTAATCTTTTTATGTACTTTCCCCGATTACCGACCTGTTGGGTTATTTTGTAACTTAGTTAGCAACTGAAAATAGTTGCCAACTAATAAATTTGATATACATTGCTGTTTTAATGTGTGATTTCTATAGATAATGGGTACGGAACGGTTTTAAGTTTTCGTAAATAATATCACCAATAATGTTCTTAAATTGACGTTCAAAAAGTACCAATTTTGAATAAAGTTTATTTATCTTTTGACTTTCGAACCCTTCGTGCGTGAGTCCGACTCGCACTTGGCCGGTTTTATTCCTAAAATATAGCTGGTTAATGGCAGATGTACCAGTGGATCGGCGCGGGGCGGGACTGCGACGCCATACTGGGCCGGCTGTGCGAGCGCTGGCGGCGCGCCGTGTCGCCCTCCCCGCCCAGCACCGAGCCGCCTCCCCCCAGGTGCCACCTAGTTCTACTCAGCCGCTTAGTGCTTCTATACCGTGTTTGCACATTTCTTTGACGTGATAACGTCTTACAAATTGATGAACGCCAGCCGCACGCACAAAGCATGACTCATTGTCACGTACCGCGTGCAACCGAGAGCGCGGAACAAGCGACACGATCGGCCGGCATAGCCGAACGAAAAAGCGATAGAGAGGCAATGTGTTCTTATGACGTTATCACGTAAAATTATCATCCGTAAACCGACTGAAAAACTATTGGGTATATTTGGTTGAGGATTTTTTCATTACAGAATTAAGAGTTGAGTCTTAAATATTTATAAATACCACTACCTACTAGTTATCTTCGTAGGTTTAAAAAAATTACGTCTTGTTTATCGGTAACTTTCTCGATTGTTATGTTACACATTTATAGGGATTATAATTACAATATTTGTTATTATTTTGTAGATATCCAACGTCATGGATAGTGAGACAACCGACCACAGCGGAAATA
Source organism: Melanargia galathea (assembly GCA_920104075.1). Lineage (NCBI taxonomy): Eukaryota > Metazoa > Arthropoda > Insecta > Lepidoptera > Nymphalidae > Melanargia > Melanargia galathea. Next base: position 9,706,524 of record OV049873.1, read on the forward strand.
ACAGATTTCAGATCGCAGGAGCGTAAGAGATACGCTTCCGCTTCCAAACCGTTCACTTACATGCAATACGGGTAAATACTTTATTGGTTTTCTTATCTTTTATTTATTTTTGGCTCTGTTTGCAAAACTTTTCTTTTTTTACATACTTCTTTTTCTTTCTTGGATTCTTAGGGCCTGTTTCACCACCTTCTGATAAGTGTTGGATATCTCTATTTCTGCTGGTCAATTCGTTTCAATATGCAGTGACAACAAGAACCAGGTTCTTGCTCTTATATCGCAGTTCAGAATTTTGTCCTTTCAGCATACTTTTTTGTTATGTTGTTTTACGTTTAATATAATATTTACCTAATATTTTAGAGCATTCGAAAAATTTTAATATGAGTTTCACTTCTGCCTTGTGTGTTTTGCACCCAGACACTTTTTTTTTAATTTGTTTTTGTGATACCTTGTCCAGTGTGTGTCGTGGTCTTCTTCGTGGCCATTGGGTGGTGCGGGCATTGAGGCGAGGCAACCCTTTTGGCTAGGCCGAGGCAAACCAAGGGGAGGGTTGCCCTCCCGGTGTTGTTTTTTTAGTTCGGGTAAGGCCTGCTAGTCTCGGCGGGCCTGTTGATTGTTGTATCGTCCGTGGGCGGAGGGGCTTCGCGCTCCAGGTGGTGGAATCGCCACCGCGCGCGAAGCGGTATCTTGTCAGTAATAATCACTACTATTATAAGTCACGGAAAATAAGTCGAGCGGTGACCTTCAATGCGCAAAGTCGACAATGAGGTATCTTTGGTGTGTGAGGGTGTCGCGGGGAGGGTGTGGGGATCGTTCGTAAGCACTGATTAGCTCTCGCGGATCCCTCGTAAGCGCTCATTGGCTCTCCAATCGTATTGTGTCCCGCTCACTCGTACGTAAGTCGAGCTAGGACCTTCAAGTGTGCGCATCGTGCGCACACTTGAAGGTCCTAGCTCGACTTACGTGCCGGGGGTTATACCTGTCTTCGTTTCCTGATAGCGGTCCCCTCACACGCGTCATTGGTCGTGCACAGGTACCGGTCGGCGGTGGGCCCGGCGACGGGCGCGCGCGCGGGCGCGGCGGGCGGCGCGGGCGCGACGCTGCTCGCGCAGCAGCGGCCGCGCGCCGCCGCCTTCCTGGCGCTGCTGCGCGACGCGCTCGCCCGCCTGCCCAACGGCGAGGGCACCAGGCGGGACATCGTCACCCTGCTCAAGTGAGTCACTGGCGAGACATCACCGCGGCTCGAGTGAGTCACTGGCGAGACATCACCTTGCTCGAGTGAGTCACTGGTGAAACATCACCTTGCTCGAGTGAGTGACTATCGGAACATCGTCACTTTGCCCGAATGTGTCAGTTTGGACTACATTCTTATCTCAAGTATATATAGTGAGAAGGTTTGTTTTCGGTTTGTTGCTCTTAGGATGTCGCAATGGATAGTGCCGTGCAGCGAGCAGGCGCTGTCGGTGGCGGTGGGCGGCGCGCTGGAGCGGCTGCTGGCCGTCAAGCGCGACCCCGTCGTCAAGTACGACCAGCGGACCGCCGTGTGGACCTATCTGCATAGGCACAAGTTAGTGCTCACATACAAACATTCATAGCTAATATTATAAACTAGGTGAATAAATAAGCTCGAAAATCGCGTTTTTGGAGTATAACTTTGGAACCACTGGACCGAGGCGAGCGTGCGGCGGTGCGTAAGTCGCGTCCCGGAGAGTCCTTCTTAACGATACCGAAACGAACTTTTCTCTAACATTTTTCTCCAGAAAAAACATTTCCTTGCGCAAATCAATCCAAAAAACACAAAAAATAGAAAAGAATATATATTGAAAAAGCACATAAGACTCATAGAACAGCGTTCCTAACAAAGTTTTACTTATTTGCCGATAGGTGGCGTTGTTTTAGTTCCGCAGGAACACTTTTTTTCCATCTACAAAAATGGCGATAAACGAATAGACAGTCCAGCGTACTTGTGTTAATAAATAATAAAAGTCAGTGATTTTCGTACAGTCGTAAGAAAAAGGCTTAAAAGGCTTGCCTTATTTGAATGTTCTGTACAGGTGTGTGTTTTCAGGAGCGAAGAAGATTGGGCGAAACACCCGACAGCTCGGGGGCGAGCCAACAAAGCTGTCGCATCGACTCCTCAAACTAACTCTCCTCAGACCCCAGGCCCAGTACGTATTGAAATGAAACTGATAATGTGGCCAATTCTGTTGTACACAATCTCTAAACCTAAACTAAAATGACAGGTCTAAATTTATTGCTATCTCTTTCACAGTGCTCATTGCGGAAAAGGATAGCAATAGATTTAGACCTGTCATTTTATTTTAGTTTAGAGATTTGTGTACAACAGAATTAGCCACATTAACTACTTATAAAAATATACTACTTGTTTATCTTTTTTACTCGACTACGGCAAAGCCAAAAGAGAGTACACCTGAATAGTAGTAAACTTGAATATTAAGTTAGTTTCGGATAGATATAACAGATGGCGCCACTAGCTGCTGCCCCGCGCTTTCTTCCGTTCGAATTCTACATTAGTACGCAGTTGAATATACGTTTTTTTGCACACTAAATTTTATTTTATCATCATCATCATCATCATCATGATCAATCCATTACCGGCTCACTACAGAGCACGGGTCTCCTCTCAGAGTGAGAAGGGTTTTGGCCATAGTCTACCACGCTGGCCAAGCGGATTGGCAGACTTCACACACCTTTGAGAACGTTATGGAGAACTCTCAGGCATGCAGGTTTCCTCACGATGTTTTCCTTCACCGTTAAAGCAAGTGATATTTAAATACTTAAAACGCACATAACTCCGAAAAGTTAGAGGTGCGTGCCCGGGATCGAACCCACGACCTCCGATTAGAAGTCGGTCGTCCTAACCACTAGGCTATCACAGGTTTAAATTTTATTTTATACTATATTATTATTATGTGTATATATCTTACTCTCACGCCCGTGTACAGAATAAATACATATAAAAGCCAAAGAGAAATAATATAACATACATAAATACACAAAAATAAATAAACTTACATACACATTACATAAATACATATTGTACCGGGCGGAGGTTTACACCCCGGCAGGGGAGACCAGACGGCCGGGGGTCAGGGCGACAGGCTGAGAAATCGGCGGACTATCCTAGCCGAGTCCAGCAACACCGCTTTCTGCATCCTGGCTGCGAGCGAACTGCCACGGAATCCCAGTCGCTTCAGATGGTAAGCGAGGCTGACTGGGATCAAACCATTCGCAGATATGACGATAGGGATGATTTCAGTGGACTCCACATGCCACACGGCGGAAACCTCGTGAGCCAGATCGAGATACTTACGTTTTTTCTCTGTCTCAGCTCTCACGAGGTTCTCGTCGTATGGAATGGTGATGTCCACCAAAAACACCCTCGACTGTGCCCGGTCCATTATCACGATGTCAGGCTTATTCGCTAGAATAGTCCTGTCCGTGATGATGGACCGGTCCCAATAGAGCCGGACTCCGTCACGCTCGAGAACAGGGACCGGTGTGTACTTATAGTACGGTAACTTCTCATCCAGGAGACCGTACTTTAGAGCAAGCTCCTGGTGAAGGATTTTGGCTGCTTGATTGTGCCTGTGCAGATACTCAGTGTTAGCAAGCGCTGAACATCCCGAAAGCACATGTCTGAGTGACTCGCCGGGATGGCGACAAGCTCGACAGATGTCGTGAGTGCCATCCTTCAGAATGTACTTTCGATAGTTCCGCGTCTTAACCACCTGATCTTGTATCGCACAGACAAACCCTTCGGTTTCCCCAAAAAGGTCGCCGAAGCGCAGCCATTGCACGGACGCTTTTTTATCTACGTGAGGCTCATTAAGAGCTTTAAAAAAGCGTCCGTGCAGCTCCTTCTCCCTCCATACGGTCTCCCGGTCAGAAGTACCAAGTACCACCGGTCCCTGCCACTCGGTTTTGGCTAAGGACAGCGGGGTAAGTCCTTTATCACATTCTATGACCTCTCTATGCATGGGGGACTCCCTCTTCGTCTCAAAATATGTTCTGAGGCTGGATATCTCCCGATTATGCATGGTCTTGACGCTTAGCACGCCTCGACCGCCGCATTTTCGGGGGATATACAACCTCATCACAGACGATTTTGGGTGGTGCATGCGATAGAGAGTCATAGTCGTGCGGACTTTTCTGTCCAGGGCGTCAAGTTCGGTCTGAGTCCATCTGAGCACGCCAAAGGTGTACATGAGAACGGGCATTACCCAGCCGTTATAAGCTCGGACCTTATTGGCGCCTGACAAATAACTTTTACAAATTTTTGTCAGACGACCAAAAAACCCCTCGCAAACAGACTGTTTCATGTCCGCCTCATTTACCCCTAGGGATTGTGACATGCCCAGATACCGGTATGACTCAGCTTCAGAGAGGGTCCGGATGTTCGATGACTCGAGATTAATCTCGGCCGAATGAGTAACCTGACCCCTCTCCACGTGCAAGACCGCACACTTGTCCAGCCCAAGCTCCATCCTGACAGAATTACTGAATTCCTTGGTGATATTTAGTAATTCTGTCAGACGGGTGGCATTGGGTGCCAGCAGTTTGAGGTCATCCATGTAGAGAAGGTGAGGTACTCTTGTCCCTCCTCTCCGAAACTGAAAGCCCGTCCCCGAATCCTCCAGCAGTGAGCTGAGTGGATTCAGAGACAGACAAAACCAGAGCGGGCTCAGACAATCACCCTGGAAGATACCCCGTCTTATCCTTATTCGGTCATCAGCATCCGCCAACCGCTCACCATGGAGACAAAGGATCGTACTCCATTGTCCCATGCATTCCCGGAGGAAGTCTCGAACTGTACTATCGATTTTGTACAGCTCAAGGACCCTCAAGAGCCATGAATGGGGCACCGAGTCGAATGCCTTTTTGTAATCAATCCAGGCGGCGGAGAAGTTCCGGCGGTTGCGTTTGACCAGTTGGCCAGCAACGGAGTCGATGAGAAGGAGCTCCTTAGTCCCACGACTACCGCCCCGACACCCGTTCTGAGCCCCAGACATGATGTTATTCTCGTCTACATGACGGGAGATCTTGAGGCTCAGAACGGATGTTAGTGTCTTATAGATGGTAGTAAGACACGTAATGGGGCGGTACTTAGCCGGGTCAGCAGCATCGGTGGACTTTGGAGCTAGGTGAGTGATCCCGGTAGTGAAAAGGTTCGGGAGCGTCCTTTGCTCGAGAGCTTCTTGGAATTGTCGAGCCAAGGTCGCATGGCAGACCGAGAACCCCTTCAGCCAGTAGTGATGCAGTCCGTCGAGTCCCGGACTTTTCCAGTTCGGGGCCCGCCGTACTGCACCAGCCACTTCCTCCGCAGAGATGGTGACCGGGTTCATCGGTTTTATTGAGGCGCATGCTTCCTCTACCGCCGCAATCCAAGGGCCCTCCTCATGCTCTACATCTCTTGACCACACGTTTCGCCAGAAAGCAACGAGATCGGCCGGTCTCGGCCGCTGAGAGGTAGAGCAGACTGCTGGACACTCCAATCTTTTGTAGAACCTTTTCTGATCACTCGAGAAGAGACGATTTTGCTGAAATCGCTCGACTCTTTTCGAGTATCGTCGGATGCGGTTCCCCCATGCAGCGATTTTCTGCTTCAGGTCGTCGATGCGCTCTGTTAGTTTTTGGGTAATGTCAGGCTGATCCAGCCTGACCCCAAGGCCGTTAAAGGCATTTCTAACAGAGCGCACAATCCTTGGCCTAGTGTTGCCCGACCTGAAGCAATGCAGTCTGCCAATGAGGACTCTGGCGAGGGTGATACGGCGTTCTATTCTCTTTTTCCAGGCCGGTTCCGCGCTGCGACTTGCACCAGTAGCGCGTCCCCGTCCCAGGGTCTTGACGCCGATAAATCGGTGGACGGCTAGTGCCGCACCGAAGAGAATAGAATTTGTATCACCCAGGCCAGTGCTGCCTTCCAGATATTGAGGCAGCATTCTGTTTATAGCCTCAATGACATCCCGCGTCGCTACATTCAATGCAAGACGGGAGAGCCGCGGACGATTCTCTAGAGGAGCGCTTCGGACTTCAGAAATCGCCTCTTCTAGGATCCTTCCCATCCGCTCTATATCAAGGGAGACTGTTTCCTCGGTATTATCCTCCACAGGCAAATCTTGTGCGATCGTAACACTCTCCTCGCGTGCGGGCGCAACTGGAGAGACGATTTGCTCTGTGGTTGGGATTATTACTTCGGGAACAGCCTCAAGTCGTAATCGTTCGAGCTCGGTAGCGTTAAAGATGTTCGAACGCTGAATATACCGAGCTCGATCTGCCAGGTTTTGTTCCGTGACAGTTAGGTTCGGCTCAAGCAGCAGAAACTCGCGGAACATTGCCGCTCGGTAGCCAGTCCGTCCGGTTTCCCCTCCTGTAGCCCTGTAGTACGCACGCATGACATTCTCATTCATTTGAGTAGTCCATCTCATGCGGCGTACACCACCAGCGGCGGGCTCCGAAGATTGGGCCCTCGAGGACCCATTCGGCGCCAAGCCATCTGGTGGGGATGATGGTACTGCCGACCGGCCTGATGTTCGTGGCGGTCGGCTGGTGTGGCTGGCGGTCCGCATGCTGCCACGTCCAGCGCCAGCCCCAGACGCGCCCTGGCGACCCCCAGGTAGCGGCCCTATTCGCGCATTCTGTATGTTCGTGTCCATCATCATAAAAGGGGGGGGGGGGGGGTGAGTGGCAGTTACATCACCCGGGGTCCACTCAGGTCCCCGAGGAGGCTGTTAACGTAGACAGCTACGACAATTTGGGGAATCAAGGTGACAGATTCCCCATTTCCCTTAGTCGCCTCTTACGACACCCACGGGATAGGAAGGGGTGGCACTATTCTACTCTGCCGGTGCCACACGGCGTTATTATTATTATTATTAAGAGTAGTCGGGTTTTAGTTTACGACCTTCCATCACTTGTTATCCAAGTGAACTTAATAAAGTGTATTAGAATAAAGTATGTTTCGTGTGTATCGATTCCTTTATTCCCTCGCAGATGGAAGTGGACGGACCGGGCATAGAAGAGATGCATGAAAACGCATCGGATAGTGACGTAGACGTGGACGACACTAGTGCACCGTCGTATGCACCACACCTGTCCTCCGCACAGCTGCTGATGCAGGCCACACAAGCCACACACTCCACACACTCCACACACTCCACACACTCCACACACCCCACACACCCCAAACACGCGCCGACAAACAAACAGAAGGGCAAACTCGTCCCAGCAACGCCCAAGGTCAAAACAATCCCCCCGAAACAAAACACCAAAATGCCCACGTTAGTGCAAACGAAACAGACGCCCAAACAAACGAACGCACCACTGAAAACAAACCAAGCGAACGCAACACCGAAAACGAACCAAGCGAACGCAACACAGAAAATAAATCAAGCGAACGCAACACCGAAACAGTCCATCCAAACAAACGCCACACCGAAACAATCGAACGCAACACAAAAAACAACTCCGAAACAAACGGCTCAGACGAACCAAAAACAATCGGCTCAAGCGATTCCAAAACAATCCGCTCAACTGACTCAGAAACAAACAAGTTTACTGACTCCGGCTAAATCGATGCCCAATTTGGCGAAGCAAAATACTCCGAAGCAAACGGCGGCGCAGAAGCAAGCGGTGAAGCAGAGTGCGGCATCACCGAAGCAGAAGCAGATTGTCGTGCAAACTGTGAAGCAAAATGTTTCACTGGCGAAGCAGAATAGTGATTCGATGTTGCAAATACAGTCTTCTATGCCGTCTATAGTTGTCACTCCTCAGAGGTCGCCCCTGATGAAACAAAAGTCGTTGAAAATTGAGACATCACAAACACCGGTAAGTTATTTTGATTCGCATCATCTCTGTCCATTATATTATAAGTAGAAAGTACTTCTCTATATTTTTTGTCTAGCAGTGATCGGATAGATAGATTATAAAAATACCTAAAGTTGGACCTAAAGTTGGCAAGGAAATATAACATTTTATTTTTCATGTTATTTAATATGTTATTTTCGTAAAATCCCGCAATCTTGGTTATATTACGTAGTATTAGCTATCGAAGTAAGTGGAATTTTAGTTAAATGTTATTTTAACATGAATATGGTAAAATATGTAAAAAAATCGGAATCCCGCGTTTTTAAAATTGTCTACAAAATGAACTTCCAAACAAATATACAAAATTTCATGTATGTATGTTTGTCCGCGGATTTCTTCGATACTATTAATCAGACTGTGACCATTATTTTTTATTGGTTTACATTTACTTCAACTTAAAAAACAGTGCAAGTTTCATTAAAATCGGTTCAGTAGTTTTCAATATATGACTGTTAAGTGTGTGGTGAAGTTGGTTTAACTTTCAATCTTTTAGATTATTACTTGTTATTATCTATACATATAATAAAATCGTAGACTTGCCGTATCTGTACATTGAAGATTTTTGCAAAATAATAACTGGGGGGTGTTAGGGATAAGTAATAGAACGTAAAAAAGCTATTTTTGCCTGTTTGTCTGTTTATCTGTTTGTCTGTATGTTTGTGCGCGCATCACGCAAAAACTACTGAATGGATTGAAACGAAACTTGGCACGATTTAAGTTCATACTACGGAGTGACATATAGGATACTTTTTATCCCAAAATTCAGCACGGTTCCCTAGGGAGAGGGGATAAATTTCAAAACGTGTATTTAGCTGTAATTCAATAACGTGTGGTCCGATTTCATTTATTCTTTTTTTGTTAGAAAGTAGATACTTTAAAGATTACCGACTAATCTCTAAAAGGCTGGATCGATTTTGATGGGACGTTCACTGGCGGATGTTTACATTTTGATCTACCTAAACATCCGCCACTGAACTTTTAACAGTTTTTAGCATGATATGAGCTCAAAGGAGCTTAGGAAAAACAAGATGATTCCTACGGGATTTTTAAAAACAAATATATATCCACGCGAACGAAGTCGCGGGTGTCCGCTTGTTTCTAATAAAAGTTCTCATCATCACAGGTAAATGTCCCAGTACAACAGTCACCGTCAGTCTCTACTGTGGTACAACCCAATGTTAACACGGTCTCCCTCCATCAGAATACCGTGAATCAATCTGCTAAGGTAAATTAGTATAGTCTGATATTTAATTCGGTGGAATTCTGACAGTTGTCATTTAAAAATAGAATGAGTTGTATGAAAAACAGGGTTACCACCTGAAGTTCGATTTCACCCCAAATTAAAGTACCTGAAGTATCTGTCAGGCATTTGTTATATCTACATGCGGCAATTGATTTTTATTTATATTTGTTTTGAATTTATTATCTTTTTTGTGGGAACTGTTTTATCTCTGGTAACATTAAGAAACGTCAGAATTCCACGGAATTAAAAATCAGACCATATCTACTGACTGTCAGTATTTTACTGTGTAAATACTATGATTTTCGTAACTTAGATGCAACTCGGGCGTATGCAGAACAACTCGCCAAAGTTTCAACGCAATCTGATGAACGGTTTAGGAAGGCATAAGAGACATATAGACAAACATTCGTTTTTATTTATATAGATATTTCCTGGTTCTTTGATTTTCACTAGTGCTTTATGGGTATTCGTGGCTCATTTAGTTTATTTATTGTTCCCAGAGAAAAAAGCTGTGATAGCCTAGTGGTTAGGACGACCGACTTCTAATCGGAGGTCGTGGGTTCGATCCCGGGCACGCACCTCTAACTTTTCGGAGCTATGTGCGTTTTAAGTATTTAAATATCACTTGCTTTAACGGTGAAGGAAAACATCTTGAGGAAACCTACATGCCTGAGAGTTCTCCATAACGTTCTCAAAGGTGTGTGAAGTCTGCCAATCCGCTTGGCCAGCGTGGTAGACTATGGCCAAACCCCTTCTCACTCTGAGAGGAGACCCGTGCTCTGTAGTGAGCCGGTAATGGGTTGATCATGATGATGATGATGATGATTGTTCCCAGATAACACAAGTGACGCGATCTCTCCTGATCCGGCCTCCGTCGGGACACACTGCCACCACCGCCCCCACCATCACTGTCTGTACGTCCACTACTCAGGTATGACGAATATTTATTTTATAGTAGGAACATTAGAAGCGTGCGAACTGAGTCATAAATAATTTTTATCGGACTTCTCGCTCGCACTTACAGGCCTTATGGTACTGGAACCTGTTTCTCTGGTGTTGTGTGTAACAGTAAAAAAGGATTTGTCGATAGTCGATAACAGGTTATAACGAGCGAGGGAAAGCCCTCACAACTTTATATCGGACTTCTCGCTCGTACTTACAGGCCTTATGGTACTGGAACCTGTTTCTCTGGTGTTGTGTGTAACAGTAAAAAAGGATTTGTCGATAATCGATAACAGGTTATAACGAGCGAGGGAGAGCCCTCACAACCTTATGATCGTAATGTTTTATGGCTCAGTTCGCACATTCATAATGTCCCAATTATAGTAGCTCACGCGGTGCAAATGCACGCAGAGTAGACCGCACAATCGAATGCAATGGAATAGGCTATTTGACAACATTGAAAATATACTATTGATTGTGGTCATCTTATCAGATAATAGTCTAAAAAAGACATATTTCACTCAATCAAACTAAATTATGTAATTTTACGCGATATTTTGCACGAAATAAAACATAATAATTTTTGAAATTTTATCAGTAACGTGAACGCTCTGGGATTGTTTGTGACGTCATTAGAAATTGCACTTGACTTGGTTGTTATAATTGAAGTTTATCAAGTCAACCGAAACTAAACTTTAAACTTGAAAAAATAAGATTGATATTAAAATGAGTAGGTATAAGAATTTACAACATTACGATACAGCAATCGCCTTGCGTAGCGTCTCTGTCGCACGCACCGAATTCCGATAAGGAGCGAGCGAGAGAAGTGACTTGCATACCGATTTGTGACGTCACGCGTATCATGTGATCAGAAATGTCGTTTTTGGTTGCGGTTGCGGTTGCGGTTTTCAAAACTTAAACTTTATCATTGATTTAATTCTTAATACTGTAGATATTGCGAAAAATATCAATGTAGTGTGTTTTAATCTATACTAATAAATAAAATTGAAGTGTCTGTCTGTAATATCGAAATAACTACCTCATATTAAGCTCATATGGTTATTTGAACGCTACCATAACCGAATCACAGGTTTTTAAAATTTTTGTCTGTCTGTCTGTCTGTCTGTCTGTCTGTCTGTCTGTCTGTCTGTCTGTCTGTCTGTTTGAACGGGCTAATCTTCGGAACGGCTGAACCGATTTTGACGGGACCTTCACATACAAGTAGAGAATTAACCAGGGAGTAACATAGGCTACTTTTTAACCGACTTTCAAAAAAGGAGGAGTTGTGTTTTTCTACCTATGTACACCGATATCTCCGAGACTTCTGAACCGATTTGCGTAATTTTTTTTTTAATCGACAGAGAAACATTGCGACCCTGTTCTATAAAAAATTTGGATTCCAACTTCTCAATCCTGATGCTGTAGGGGACCTAATCCCCAAAACTAATGGGTTTTAGAAACTTTCGGTTATTTAAATTGATATTGGGGGTACCAATTAAAGACTTTATCGTTGAATGAACTCGAGTAGGTACATATCCAACTCCTCAACCCTGATGCTGTAAAGAATTGTATTCCGAAATCGTGAGGATCCTACGGGATTTTTCCGTTTTGGGGACGGGTTTCTACAGATAAGCTACTTTTTGTTCTGAAAAATCAAAAGTTCCCACGGGATTTTTAAAAACCTAAATCCACACGGGCGAAGCCGTGGGTATCATCTAGTAAGTAATAAAGAATAATTTAAAAGAATTTCTAAAAATTAGTCAAATACCCTATTGCATCCGAATTTTGCAATCGGCTTGCAGTTCAAATGCAATCCATCTCTCTAGATACTTTTTGATACAAATTCAAATTCCTTCAGTCAAAAACAGTCATAGTTAAACCTTATGCATTATGTAATTACTAGCTGGTGCCGGCAATTTCGGCCGCATGAATTTTGACAGTTGGTTTTTCCGGGATACAAAGCAGCTTATGTCCTTATACAAAGTCCAATCTATCTCTGAACCCAAAATTCATCAAAATTAGTTCAACGGTTTAGGCGTGATAGTGTAACAGACGGACAGAGTTACTTTCGCATTTATAATATTAGCATGGATTTGTTTCCCAGGTAACTCAGAGTGCAAGACGTGGAATAGTTAGAGTTTTGAGTCCGGCGGCACCGTCTTCTGGAAAATCCCTTATCTCACCGCGTGCGCTTATGCAGCAGAGTAAGTTTATTTTACTTGTAATATTCCGAATATCTTAACATTAAATATATAACTTGACCACAATAACACACGTCGGCATTTTGGGGAAAACCAAAAAAGACTAGGTAATTTATTCTACTGGCAACACTTTGAAACTTCAACGTCATTTTGGCATAGATTTGGCACTTGGCGGTGCAATGAAAAAGCGAAAAACAGGTTTTTTTTCTTTTCCGGCCATGATATACCTAAGTAAATACCTAGTTTATTACATAAAATTGCCACTACATATTGATGCATTTTTAGCGGTCTTCGACAAATAATTTCGCGCTTGAGTAGAGGGACAAGCGTATTAAAAAGTTATAAATATTTTTAGGTACACCACCAACTACTAAAAAACGACCGTCCGTACCGGGAACAGCTTCAGTGATGTCGGCAGCGCAGGTAAGTATTCTTATTAGCATTGAAGAAATCGAGAAATATTTTCCAAAAGAAATCCTCGGAATTTCATTTTCTATTCCAGACCAGCACGAGTACAACGAATGTGGTATCTAGTGTACCTACAGCCGTGACGTCTTCTGTTCCCACGAGAACGGTACAGTTAGCTGGCGGGCGAACGGTGCAACTCGCGGCCAACCAAACCGTCCACCTGCCGAGCGGACAAGCTGTGCAATTGTCTTCCGGACACACGCTCCAACTGTCATCTCTACAGCTCCCAACCCATAGTGTCCGGCTACCCAGCGGACAAACTGTGCAACTGGCTTCCCCGCAAACCATTCAGCAAGTCCGAGCTGTCTCCACGACCCAAGTCAGAAACCCGAGCCCGAGGATGCAAACCTCCCAGTCGACGATCAAACCCAACCAATCGGTCCAGATCCCGGTCTCGACGGTCCAACTTTCCGGCCAGACCGTCCAGATCGCCGGCCAGACCGTCCAACTGGCCGGCCAGAGCGTGCAATTGACGGGCCACACGGTGAAACTTCCCAGCGGGCAGAGCGTTCAAGTGGCCGGTCAGAGCGTTCAACTGCCCGGCGGTCAGACGGTTCAGTTGGCGAGCGGGAACGTGCAGGCGGTACAGTTGGGACAGAACGTTCAGTTGGGCGGTCAAACTGTGCAGATGCCGAGTGGACAGAGTGTGCAATTAGGAACCCAGACGGTGCAAATCGGCGGTCAGACTGTCCAATTGGCGGGTGGACAGACGGTCCAGTTGCCCGGTGGGCAGACGTTGCAGTTGTCCAGCGGACAGACGGTCCAGTTGTCTAGTGGTCAGACTCTGCAGTTGGCGAATGGACAGACGCTGCAGTTGGCGAACCAACAGACGCCGAAGTCGATGGCTCAAGTAGTCAGAACGCAGCCTCCGATCGACAAGAATTCGCAACCTATCGTTGCGAAGTTGTTGACTAATGCTCAGGTAAGTGATTGAAAATAGTTTTTATGGTGTAATGTAATCGCTTATGTGTTCATACAAACGAAATAAGTTGACTAAGTTACTGAGTGCTAAAAATGGTGCTCTCCTTTTCTGCAGTTTTGTTAAAGGGGAGGGCACAACTTTTTGTAATACGCGTGTTCAATGCTGTGTAGCAAAATTAATCTAACAGAAAAAATTAAATATTTCCGTCAAAAATGGAAAATGTTATTTATGAAGAGTTCTGACTGTACACACTGAATTGACCTATTTTTTTTTGTTATGTTTTGTATGGTTTAGCAGTCAAAACTCAATCAATGCAAAATTTTTTCAATCACCAAACGACGTTTTATTATGCGATCTTCATTTATTCAACAAACTATTTTTGTTCATTAATTCGGTTGTACACGATCTATATACTAAACTAAACTAAATTGACAGGTTTAAAAATCGTGTTATCCTTTTCCGCAGAGAGCATAGTGAAAGAGATAGGAATAGGTTTAGACAGCCCTGTTATTTTAGTTTAGGTCTAAACCTAGACCTAAACTAAAGTTTAGGAGATTGTGTAAAACAGAATGAACTCAATATAAGTGTATTTTTTGCTCCGCTTATATCGAATAGACACAGATGATCTCGCTGGAGGGCATGATGGGCGGTGCGGGGGGTGCGGGCGGTGCGGGGGGGCGGGCTCGCGGGGTGCGCGTGTTGGCGCCCAGCTCGCGCTTGACCAGGCCCTTACTGCTCACCTCCGCCAAGCCTTTACACAATATAATATTACAGGTAATTACCGTACAAGTTAAGAGGTCGTCGTTGGCATCCCTACAAACTGTTTTTCCTGTTGTCTTAAAATGTAAACAATTAGCAAAAATTTTCTCGGGAGAAACGCGTAAGTGACGCTCTTTTCCCGGCGCTTTAGAATTTGTATTTGAATTTTCACTAAATCATGACATCATTCTAGCTCGCGGTAAGAACGTCGTATGCTCCGTGCAAAACGCGTTACCCATTTCTCTGAGAAATTTTATGCGATTTGTTTACCATTTAAGACAACTATGGAAAAACAGACTGTATGTGGTTGACGTTCAATCGACAAAATCTCGCAGAAAATGCTTTTTTTTTGTTCAACGTGAAGCGTCTTCACACTTACTGGCACGCACTTGGTGTGCTTCCGAGCGAACACGCCACGGTGAAATTGGGAGTTCGGATACACAGATATACACTGTTGAAAATATTCGTACATGAGTCTATACTCTGATTTCTAATTCCGTGGAATTCTGACAGCTGTCATTGTCATTTACAGATGAATTATTTGTATGGAGAACAGGGTTAACATCTACGAAGTACAATTTTACCCCAAACTACTTTAATTCTCTGTCATCATAAAAAGCCATATGCCGCGTAATGATATTAGTCGTTTAGCCCTAAAATATAAAACACCAAGAGTGGAAACTAGAAAGTGCACACTGACAGCAATAGAAAACAAAAGAAGCAGATTGAAAAAATTATTTAAAAATGGAAGTCGAATGACATTATCACCATGAAGTGTCTGTTAGGCATTTGTCATATCTACATGCGGCAGTTGATTTTTATTTACATAAGTTTTGAATTTTTTATCTTTTTTGTGGGAATTGTTTTATCTCTGGTAACATTACGAAACGTCAGAATTCCACGAAATTAGAAATCAGAGTACTTATACGGTTTTTTTTGCGAGTTTTTATGTACAACTTTTGCCAATTTTAATTTTTTTTTCCTCATTTCAGCAAAGCGACGGAACCGCTATCCGAGTGACTTCAACTAGTGGTACGCCGACCTCGCAAACGATAGTACTAAGCAATATAGGTGAGTTGTAAGGGTGCAAACAAACTAGCGTAGTGGTGTGCCGTGATGCGACAGAAAGCGAAGTCATACATGAAGAATATGAAGAAATGTAAATAAAGTTCGGCCGTTCAGAGAATGCGTTCCTGACACCTATCAGTTAGTCACGACTAGTGATGGGCAGAACATAACACTTGAGTTCGTTACCGTTCCTCCAAAATGAACTGGCGCATTATTTTAAGATTATTTTCGTTTTAAATTGGCGGAATCATTTAAAATTTATATTTTAGTTATTTAAGTAGAAACCAAAAAAGGTAATATTCATATAATAAAATTGTTTTATTTATTCTTTGTTACTAATTAAATAAAAACAGATCGAAAACACTTGAAGAACGTGGTCTATGCGCACGAAACGACAACAGACGACTGTTTTAGCGTCACAAAATGGCGGCCCAACGCCATTTGGGGTTACCATTTTCAACCTAAATATAAAAATGCTACTTTCTTTCGCGCGTTCGGTTTGGTCATAGTTTTATTTTTATATTTCATAAAAGTCCATTATTTTCAAATTCTTAAAAAGAAAAACAAATTTATTTTATATTATAAGTATAACTGTATAAGAACAGATTACGATACTTGCCTGTTATTTTTAGCACAGCACTATTATACAAATATAAAGCGCTGACATAACCTTGTAATAGCGCAGTATAGATTTAGAAAAATATTGTTTACCAAGTTATTTGACACTCAGTTTGGCACAAAATTATAACATTCATTGATTATTGATATAATAATGTTGTTTTAATGCTCATCAATTGTTAAAACGGTAAACAACCAGCAAAAATATTTTTATCGTAACTGCAACGCCATTACAAAGCTACGTCGTCAGTTCAATCGCGACGTGTCAGGAACGCATTCTCTGAACGGCCGAACTATAATTGTCGTTGCGCTCGATTCGCCGAAGCTTAAGGCGCGTTGTGATTGGTTGATCGACCTAATGCTTTTTAACACTCCACTACACACCAGTTGGTGTGCACCTTTATTTTGACCGTCGATTTTAACTCAATTCCTTAGGCCCATCCATGTAAAAGGATAAGCCTTTCTCATATAATTGCGTCTACGAAAATGCTTCCGAATAGTTCCTTCGCGGCACGCTTTGACGCCGATAACCTGTGAGGTCGGACCAATCACGTTCAAGGATAAGCAAATAAATTAAAATTTTATATTTCGTAAGCCACTCCCCTTTAACCAGAACAAAGTATGAATGGAGTGGCATTAGTACATTTATTGTAAAACTTTTATTTTAATACAATTACAGTTAGTGAGCTCCAGTACCTACCTACTTCTTTTGAAGATTTCGACATCGGTATAATTAATACTAAGTACATACGATGTATACACACAGACGTAGTTAAGTACATATTTATTAATCATAATTAATAGTCTTTTATATGCGGATAACGAGTATAAATTAAAAATTAAGAAAACCCCTGACATTGGCCATTTTGTGGTGGCAGTCATCTTGGATTTACATAGTGGTATTCTACTAGTCAAGCCCTTTCATTTGATACCCATATCGAGGGAGTTGTGAAAAAATATGTAATCCGCCATTTTGTGGCAGCGGTCATCTTGGACTGATTTTCATCAAACATAGCTAAGAACACTTCGGACTAATTCACCTTTCAAAGAAAAAAAACCGCATTCAAAACATTTATAACACTCCGTTGTTGTTGCGTCGGGGGTTAAAAAGTTTCACTTCAAAAAATATACATTATCACGACTCCATTCTTTCTAAAACTGAAATTCTACGTAATTTTTGAAGAACATTTTAAAATTGTACCAAATTTTAAAAATACACAGATTATGCGCTAAATTAAATGAGGAAACGATATACTTACACGTGAAAAGTAATTCCGTCTCTTTTTTGGATGTAATTTCGAAATGTTTTTTGCAAGATTTAACCACACAGGACGGCATTTTTCCCGAGCAAGAAACACGTGCGATGCGTCGAAGCGACGGCGGCCGAGTGTAAACCAACATACTAGACTTTTTCAAATTCGAGTAACTTTGTGAGCGCGTTTTTTTTTGCTCGAAGGGCCTATCCTTTTACATCGATGCTTAGGACGCATTGTATTGGATAACAATTCAGATGTTTGATACCTATCTCATTTGCAGGAGCTCAGACGGTCACAACCTCCTCGACTACAGCGCCCGTGTTGAAATTACAACAGGTAAATAAATAATCTTGATACTTTTCTCTTCTTTAATAAATGTTAGTTTTTGAATTTAGTAAATGTTTGATGTTTTGTTGCCCATTTCATTTTTTTTATAAGCTTGCTTAGCCACAGAATAAAGGAAAGTGATGGTTGTTGTGAACGAAAGTATTTGTAAAAGTGAAGCCACTTCATATTTTGTTGTGTTTTACACACACTTCTGTTTTATCGCGCACGCGTTTACCATAATTGTTATCTGAATAAATAAATAAATTTAATTTAATTAAGAGTCCTAACTCCTTAGTGTCAGTTTCAAGTTGACAGATTTGACATCGATGTTGGTGTAAATCTGTTGTTATGTAATTTATCTGTTACATGCTGATGCCTGCGACTTCGTCCGTGTGGATTTAAGTTTTTTTGATAATCCCTTGGGAGCTCTATGATTTTCCGGGATAAAAATACCTTATGTCCTTCTCCAAGGTCTAGTCTACCTTTATACCAAATTTCGTCAAAATCGGTTCAGCGGCTTAGGCGTGAAAGCGCAACAGACAGACAGTCAGTTTCGCATTAATAATATTATTAATATGAATATTATAAATTATGAATTATGATGGGTAGTCGTCGTCAGAACCGATAAACATCCACTGCTGGACATAGGTCTCTAGAAAAGATTTCCACAGAACATGATCTTGTGCCGCTTGTATCCAACGTTAAAGTTTAATTTTTTAACTTACTTTTTTTTTGTCTCAACTACATTTAATTTTTCTGCCTATCGCGTTCCTTTAGTCTGTGTCGAGCAAATATAAATTTATTATTTGATTCAAAAATGTCCCCGTTATAATGACCGCAGGTGAATCCGATACATCAAGTTAAACTTCCGCAGGGAATTAAAATTCAGCAGGTGATAATTATATATGCATGCCATTGGAATGAGGTCAAAGGTATTCGCCCGGTGTGTAGAAACGTGCCATGATCGATCGTCGAAATTTTTAAAAAATTCCATCGGAATTTCTGAAAATTTTCAGGATAAAAAGTATCCCATTTGTGTGTCTTCAGAATGCAAACAGGTACCTCGTCAAGATGGGTTGAACAATTGAGCCGTGATTAGATAAAATACACTGACTGGCGCAGTTTATAACATTAAGGGCCGGTTTCACCACCTTCTGATAAGTGTCGGATAGTTTATTCACAACTTTTATCCTTCATTTGACTTATAGTAAGAATGTGACAAAACTTACGTTTAGGCTATCCGACACTTATCAGAAGGTGGTGAATATTTATTATTTATTTATATTTATTATTAATTATTTATTTCGGAAGTAATAAATGATACCACTTTTGTCTGCCCTTCTTCACATGTGTAGAATTGTAAGCACCATTCCGAACCAGTGGTAGATTCATTTGTCGATTCGTAAGCACTTGTAAAGGTCCGAAAGTCGTTTGTGGGAATGGTACGCCCATGTTCTATAACAAAATTCCACAAGCAATCGTAGACTTGCCTTTACACGAGTTTAAGAACTCTGTTAAAAGTATGCTCATAAAAAAAGCTTATTATACAATTGAAGATTATATAAACGATAAAAAAGCATGGATTTAACACGTTCCAGCAATGCGCGAGACGGCATTTCAATCATGTACTTACATAAATCGTTATATTGTTATTTTCAAAAAGAGCAACCGCCGGGTTTCTTACTGGTTCTTCTCGGTTGGAACGGCATTCCGAACCAGTGGTAGATTCAATTGACGATTCAAAAGTACTTGTAAAAGTTTATTTGAATAAAAAACTTTTCTATTCTATTTCTATTCTATTCTATTCGATAATTAATAAATATTAATCTTATAATCATACGCGATGCATGATGCGTTTGGTCACGGCACGGTTCGAATCAGCTGCAGCGGGCGGAAAAGTTGAAGGATGAACGAAACTTGGTTATGCATGAAACAGAATGGATGCATGGAAATTATAGGGTTGTGGATTTAAAGCTATACTAGACACAGTGCAGTTGTACATTATATTGTTATTATTAACACCGCTTAAAATTATATAATGAATATAATATTTTTCTTTATTGTATTGTTAATATACATATACCTACTAATACAGTTCATTATAATATGAAGTAATACTTGATTTATATAACACATGTAACACTGTTTAAAAAATTAACGTCAGACTGTATTTAGTTTATTTAACAATTTGCTTGATATTTGATGAATTTTGCACCCTATTTAAAATAAATGATCTCACTTTACACTTTTAACATTTACAATGCCTAGCTAGAACTGCCAGAGTTTTAAGACATTTATTTTGTACGAGCGGATACCCGCGACTTCGTTCGCGTGGATATTGATTTTAATAATCCCGTGGGAATCATTTTGTTTTTCCTAAGCTCCTTTGAGCTTATACCTTGCTAAAAACTGTAAAAAGTTCACTGGCGGATGTTTAGGTACATCAAAATGTAAACATCCGCCGGTGAAAGTCCCATCAAAATCGGTCCAGCCTTTCAGAGATTAGCCAGTAGTCTTTAAAGTATCTACTTTCTAACAAAAAAAGAATAAATGAAATCGGACCACCCGTTAACGAATTACAGCTAAGTACACGTTTTGACTTTCATCCCCTCTCCCTCGGGAACCGTGCTGAATTTCGGGATAAAAAGTATCCTATATGTTACTCTATAGTATGAACTTAAATCGTACCGAGTTTCGTTTCAATCCATTCAGTAGTTTTTGCGTGATGCGCGCACAAACATACAGACAAACAGATAAACAGATAAACAGACAAACAGATAAACAGACAAACAGACAAACAGACATAAATTTCAAAAATACCTTTTTTACGATCTATTACTTATCCCTAACATCCCCCAGTTATTATTTTGCAAAAATCTTCAATGTACAGATACGGCAAGTCTACGATTTTATTATATGTATAGATAGATATACATATATACTAGCTAGCAACAATTTATACTTACCTAATATATGAGGTAATGTATACTGCATAACATATATTACTGATACTTTTATCTAATATCAACTCTAACATAATATAGTAAGATTTTTCGATCCGTTTAGGCTATACTTGAGTACTTGGCTTATATAACTCTCACTTTTTAAGTTAAGTGACAATTTTTTTTTTTTAATTTTTGTCAACGAACAATAAAACAAATAGAGAATAGAAGAAGTCCCCTAAGTTAGTTGAACTACAAACTACATGCTATGTTTTAAGAAAAAATTAAATCAACTTCGGTCCAGCAATCTCAAAAAAATCGGTGCACCAATCAATAATATTAGTGACACATGGGTAAGTACATATTTATGCATGTAACTTTGTATCTAAGAATGATAATTAGGTGTTTTATATACTAAAATCTTCCTGAAAGTATGTAGATTATGATAGAGAAAAAAAAACATTAAAATAGGTTCATTGGTTTCTGAAATAATCGCGAGCATACATAGTACATACATACATACATACATACATACATACATACATACATACATACATACATACATACATACATACATACATACATACATACGGGTCGAATACAGAACCTCCTTTTTTGAAGTCGGTTAATAATATAGTTTCACATATTTTATAGGCGACGACAAGCGCTTCGGGCGCGACGCCGGCTGGAGTGAGGAGCGTTCTCATGGACGGCCAGCAGCTGAAGCTCGTAAGCGGCAGGCACGTGCTGGCGCGGCTGCTCAAACCGGCACATCCGCCATAGGACCGAGTACAGGTGGCGTCAGGTAAAAACACCTATGGACGACGGTGGAGGGGATGTTTTTGACGTGATACCACCACCACTACAGCCTTTTTACGTGCCACTACTGGGCACAGGCAATTTAGAGCTTAGACTCGCCACGCTGCTCCAATGCGGGTTGGCGGGCTTTAACGACTATTGTCACATGATAGTGATAATAACCGGGACCGACTGCTTAACGTGCTCTCCGAGGCACGGGGGTGAGTCGTCGCCAACTACCAACTCTGGACTGGTACAGAGAATTTCTTGACAGAAAACCCCAATGCCTAACAATTATTTGCCCGACCCGGGAATCGAGCCCGGGACCTCGTGATCTGCAGTCAATATGCTAACCACTAGACCAACGAGGCAGTTGTTGGCAGAGTTTTTGACGGGATAACGTCTTATAAATCGATGAACGCCGGCTGCACGCACTAAAAAGCATGACTCGTCACGTTTCGAGCGTGCAAGCGAGAACGCGGAACAAGCGATAGAGAGGCACGAATTGCCTATAGTGTTGTATGTTTTCTTACGACGTTATCACGTAAAATTATCGTCCGTAAACCGACTTTAGAGACAACCAATTTTTACAGGTACTTTTTTAAAACGAAACAACAGACCGCCCCGCCGTCGCTCCTAACTACCACTATATGGATTGATAAATCACTCTGAGTGCTCAAAGTTCTTTTAACCTGACGCCGACTGCGGCTAAGTTGATTCTGCATTCTTTCAAATCGGAAGTTCCCGTCCTGAAATATATTAAATCCGCTGGTCGATTGTCTAAAAGCTACATCAGTCGTTGCCACAATCTCAATTGTGGTGATTGGCTGAATTTATGATTTTCTTGCTACAACCATGCATAAGGTGTTGACATTTGAATGCTACTGTTATTCACAGTGATACAAAATCAGTGTAATTTTTTTTTTTTTACTTCTTAGTCAAAGGATTTACCTTTGGATTCTTAGTTAAAGGATTCAATGAATCGATGTTGTTCTACATCGTTAAAGCGAGTGATATTTAATTGTTTACAAGTGTAAATTGAAAATTTAAAAAACCCCCGACATTCGCCATTTTGTGGCGGCGGCCATCTTGGATTTGCATAGTGCTATTCTACTAGTCAAGCCCTTTCATTTGATACTCATATTAAGGGAGTTGTGAAAAAATATGTAATCCGCCATTTTGTAGCGGCGGCCATCTTGGACCGATTTTCTTCAAATATAGCTAACAACACCTTTCAAACAAAAAAAACCGCATTCAAATCGGTCCACCCGTTTGAGCGCCACAGGGTACACACACACAGACACGTCAAACTTATAACACCCCGCCGTTTTGTGTCAGGGGTTAAAAACGCACATAACTCTGAAAAGTTAGGGATGCGTGGCGAGGATCGAACTGGGCCCCTCCTAAAGGGAAGCCTTAAATTCTAGGCTAATTCCACCCAAATCAAATATCTGTAAATCAAATTAGTTTTAGGAATATTAATTTGTATATAATATAATTATTTAGAATTAACGTAAGTCGTTAAATTAAAAACCTGGATGTGGCTTAAATTTTTTGCATAAAAGTTCACAAAATAGCTGATTAAGTTACCCTCGAGGGTACCCAGAGATACAATACTAATATTTTTCTTATTGGTTAATAACAAGGCTTTTTGTATTGTTTAACAAATCCAACATAGTATTATCTAATTGTAAGAATTTTTTCGAACAAATTTTGTAGTGCGGTCAATTCTTGTAATACCATTGAGAAACCCACCCTGGGTTGCTGGTATATTTTACCCAGTTGTACGTCAGGCGGTTAAAGTTAAGTTACCGTTAAGTTTAAACTTGACCACCAAAAAACAAGCAAAGTGAGTTGCACAAGATTGCATTCGTATCGCCATGGTTCAGGTTGAAGGCTTTTTGGTAAAATGTTAACAGAACCATAATAATTTTTACCACCTTACAAATATGCAACCCACCTTATATGATTAAATAAAATAAAAAAATATGTAGAAACACGTTTTGTTCGAAGATTTGTTTCTTTCTCATGGGTTCTATACTGTATAGTATAATGTCATTTAAATATCATATAAAAAAATGGTGTATGCCCCGTTGACCAACCGGCCAGACCAACCAGTTGGTCAAAGGGGAATTCGTATTTCCCCTTTGACCAACTGCGGTAGGGTAAGAATTAAATGTCGATACATTGTATCGATACATATGTAAATAGGTACAAAACAGAAAAATACAAAACAAGTGTGGTATGTATTAATCACACTAATGTTACGATAATCACAGTAATATTATAAAGGCGAAAGTTTGCGTGCGTGCGTGCGTGTGTGTGTGTGTGTGTGTGTGTGTGCGTGTGTGTGTGTGTGTGTGTGTGTGTGTGTGTGTGTGTGTGCGTGCGTGCATGCGTGCGTGCGTATGTGTGAGGGTGTGTGTGTGTGTGTGTGTGAGGACTCCTAGATGTAACAATAATGGTATTTATACTGTTAAAGCAAGATAGCTTTATGGTATTAAGCCCTTATTGAGCAGTTTTTAGGGTTCCGTACCCAAACAGTAAAAACGGGGCCCAATTACTAAAACTTCGCTGTCCGTCCGTCTGTCCGTCTGTCACCAGGCTGTATCTCATGAACCGCGATAGCTAGACAGTTGAAATTTTCATATATGATGTATTCCTGTTGCCGCTATAATAACAACTACTAAAGAACAGAATAAAATCACAAAAGTGATTTTTTCCTCTTTTTTGCTCGATATTGATAACGGCAACTGGAGTATTCACAGAATATTGAATTATACATATATTCACTTTAAAAATAAATAATTAAATTAAAATAAAACAAATATTTAAGGGGGCTCCCATACAACAGACATGATTTTTTTTGCCGTTTTTATAGATATTAATGGTACGGAACACTTCGTGCGCGAGTCCGACTCGCACTTGGCCGGTTATTTTGTTTGGCAAAATGTATTTTGACGTGAGGTTGCTATGAGATTTTGACAAACAAATTGAAGTGAGATTATTTTGGTTACGTTAAACTCAATTTTTTTTAAAGAATTAATTGATTTGTTCTGTAAATTAAAAACAACTTTTTTTATAAAGTGAAATATAGGTATAATACTTAGTTATTATATAATAGTATAACATTCTCTATTTTATAATAATTGTTTTTTTATTAAAGCGCTATGAAAATTTAACTTTTTTAATTTATGTATCGATATAATGTATCGACATTTAATTCTTACCCTACCGCAGTTGGTCAAAGGGGAAATACGAATTCCCCTTTGACCAACTGGTTGGTCAGGCCGGTTGGTCAACGGGGCATACACCTAAAAAATATATAAATACTGGATAATACAATAAAGTTTTTCAAGATAAAAGTATCATTTAAGTTATGGGGGTTCTGTCATTTTGTATGGGAGAGTGATATTTAATTTATCAATCATATTATTATTATTAATAAAATATTTTATTTACACGTTCTCGTACATTGTGACCATGTGTATTTGTTGACGAATAATTTATATTTAATTAATAACATAAACAGGATAAAAATGTTCTTATTTATTGTAAAAATATGTAAGATTTACTTTAGTGTTGTAAGTTAGGTTTAACTTACATGTTATGTTTAAAATGGTTGCAATATTTGGAATTTTCTACAATATAAGTCAATTGAAACTAAAATGACTTTTATTTATACTTACCTATTTATTATTCTTACCAGCAGTGCTAACAATCTTCTGTTTCCTTGTGTTTCTTAAACTACCGCCATACGTATACCATACCAAATCCCCTATGCTTTGGTATAAGACAATAGGACATCTATGGTATTTGATAAGTAAATATTAGAGAGAGTGAGAAAATAGACTTCGGTGGGAAAACAATTTATTTCATTATGTACATGGTGGGTGTTTCCAGCATATATCACACTGCCTCGACACAAACTATTACACAAAAGCTATATATAAATATTTTATAATGTGCGATATACAATTTGTATGATATTAAAATATTGCCAGCGTGATACGATGGATTTATTTATGGTTCGAAGTAAATGCGTGTCAGGCTCTTTAGATTTTTTTGTTCAATCGACGCAATCCAAATAGATTTACAGCCGAAATTAATAAACAGATAAATCTCATAAAATCTAGGGATTGTTTATTTGTTCAAATATGTAGTAAAGTTTACTTTTACTAATTGTTAAAACGTGGATTGATTAATTATTATTATTTATTTTTGTTTGGCGTCAACTATACTATACCCGAATTAGGTACTAATTCCTTGGAATTCTGACGTTTCGTAATGTTACCAGAGATAAAACAATTCCCACAAAAAAGATAAAAAATTCATTTATGCAAATACAAATCAACTGCCGCGTGTAGATATGACAAATGCCTAACAGACACTTCATGGTGAGAATGTCATTTGACTTCCATTTTTGAATAAATTTTTTCAATGTGCTTCTTTTGTTTTCTATTGCTGTTAGTGTGCACTTTCTAGTTTCCACTCTTGGTGTTTTCTATTTTAAGGCGAAACGAGTAATATTATTACGCGGCATATGGCTTTTTATGATGACAGGGAATTAAAGTAGTTTGGGGTAAAATCGTACTTCGTAGATGTTAACCCTGTTCTCCATACAAATAACTCATCTGTAAATGACAATGACAGCTGTCAGAATTCCACGGAATTAGTAATTCGGGTATACATATTATCTGGATTAAATTTTCGACCCATAGTCTATATAGATTTAGCTTTTGATAGGATATAGGTAATTTCGGCCGTTCAATATTATCTTTGATCCATCGCAACTTTCTTTCAGAACTAGAAGAACTAGAAGTAAAACTTGGTCAAATAAGATGATCTCAAGCGAGTAGCCTAAGGAAACCACAAGCTCTCTGGTTAGGTAATAATTAATCAAAATTATTAATATTATTTATTTTAGAACTTGTTTCTACTTTGAGACTGGGATTATTGGTATCGCCATACTTATTTTTTTTTTTGTTTTCAATTATTACGACCAAGTTTTACTTCAGCTCCTGCATGTATTATTTTCTAACTTCAAAAAGTAGTATATTCAATTACCTAGCTGTCTCTTCCTTCCATCTTAATACACAATACACATGCCTGTACCATTCATCTATACTAACATTGATTTATATTATAAACACACAAATGGTTATAACTTATACTAAAATAAATAGTGCCGTTACAAAAATATGTCCAACACTGAAAATTTTCACATTCCCAATAATTACTGGAATAGGTATAGTCCGTTCGGTAACATAGTGTCGGTACAGGCGCTTTTATTTTTATTACTTTTTTTCTGTTTGTAATTTTTTTTCTATTCTAACAGAATCTCCGAATAGTCTGCCAATCCGCACTTGGCCAGCGTGGTAGACTATGGTTAAAATCCTTCTCATTTTGAGAGAAGACCCGTGTTCATGAGAATATTATATTTTATGTTTATGGTTATATTGTAATAAAATACGAATATAAAAAAATATAAAAAGGAAAGAGAATTTTAATGAAAAAATATGAGTAGGTATAAAACGCCAAAACCCCTTGTGCCTGTACACCCCACGCGGCATGTTTTGAAGTCACGGCGGTGTCTTTGGCAAAATATCGCGCGGCGGAAGCGGCTAGACACAAAAGGCGACCGTAAGAAAACGAACAGACTATACAACGCAAGCCTATATCAGTCTTATTTCTATACAAAAATTATATAATCAAGAGATAAGAGTTGATGAAGAAATATAGACATTGAAACCGAGCAACATTAAGATAGATATTAATTAAATTCCATCTTATCCTACGACTACATAAAAACAAATATACACGCTTATTTTGATATACCACAGGGATTGATAATACTGACGAGTCACACAATTGGGATGTTCAGAGATATTATATATGTAGGTAGGTAGGTAAGTTGTCTTAGATTGTTTAGGTAACTATTGCACTTACGGGTAATACTTACTGTATAACTATTACCCGCGTTCGAGCTTTTGATTTAGGAGTGTTGAGTAAGTATAACCCGGCACGTAAGTCGAGCGGTGACCTTCAAGTGCGCGCAGCGTCGTACGAGTGAGCGGCACAATACGATTGGAGAGCCAATCAGCGCTTACGAGGGATCCGCGAGAGCTAATCAGTGCATATGATCCCCGCGACCCCCTCACACCCCGAGATACCTCATTTTCGACTTCTGCGCATTGAAGGTCACCGCTCGACTTACGTGCCGCGGGTTGTAATGTTCCCAAGGATCCTAGAATTAATGTACTTAGATGTAGTTTTTTTTTTAATACCATCTAAGTGCATTGAATAAAGGGAAATCCAGGATAATTTCCATTGTAGACAGTAGGTATGAATAAAAACAAATAATTAATCTTTACAAATAACATATTATTATCTTCACAAATAATAAATAAGTAGTCTTGAGTTAATTTCCCTAAGCTGAATGAGTTCTAAAACTAAAATTAATGATGAATTTCAATAATAATTAATGTCGTCCGTACCGTCTTCAGCCTTTATGAATTATTATGATAAATGATTTTCAATAAAACACGTGTAGAATAATTACACTCGTAACAAAAATATTATTAGTAAGTAGCTTTGGCATTAGACTTTACCTAATTTACAGTCAAAATCTAGGTGATTACAAAATATAAGTAGGTAACTAGTAAGTACTTATTTACTTGACTATAGAATATTATATTGTATCTCTGAATAAGCTTATTCTTCGGCTTATCTTATTCTTTCGGCTTTAAGATAAAAAGCCTAGCTAAACTTAGTTATTTACAAATAATAATACCTAGGCACTGAATGTTTAACGTGATCGGATATAAAAAAGTTCAATGCTCATACAATGTGAAACGATACGGTGCCTGCTTAATTTTTAGTAGCAATGAATAAGCAGCTGTCTTTAACTATGCAATATATCGATTTCACTAACAAGTATAAATTAAAAATTTAAAAACGCCCGATATTCGCCATTTTGTGGTGGCGGCCATCTTGAATTTGCATAGTGCTATTCTACTAGTCAAGCCCTTTCATTTGATACCTATATTGAGGGAGTTGTGAAAAATATGGAATCCGCCATCTTGTAGCGGCGGCCATCTTGGACCGATTTTCATCAAACATAGCTAACAACACTCTCGACAAATTCACCCTTCAAACAAAAAAACCGCATTCAAATCGGTTCACCCGTTTGAGCGCGACGGAGGAACAGACAGACACACATAAGTTTACGGCGCATACCTACCTCGTTATCGTATTCACAGCAAAATATGTGACCGAATAAGAAATTATTTAACAAGATGGCGTCCGAGAGCCCGGAGAGCAAGCTTGACGAGATGTTTATTAAAAGCTGAATGATTATGGCAAGCTTGATCTGCAAGCTGGTCTATGGATTCACAGTTGTTGAATTTTTTGGTAGAACTGCTAGGTATTTTGGGTCGCCTTAATCATGATCCATTGACACACCCATAAGAGGCTGTGTGAATTTTCAATTTAAATAAAGTAAGTACCTACCTACCTTTACTGACACTTTTCCGAGAACACAGTAAACAAGCCTGCCATGCCAGCTTTTAGATACCGATAGAATCTTGTGACACCATCTTTATGTTCACTGAGTATGGTAACTAGCTGAAGCACGCGACATTGTGCGTGTGGATTCAGGTTTCAAAAAAAATTTCATTATACAAACTTTATCAAAATCGGATGTAATTTTTCAAAAAATTCATACACACTTTCAGCATTTATTATGCACCTACCTAGCTCTCGGGCCATTTCTGCGTAAGATCTTATTGCAATTAAATAAAATTTCATCGCAATAACTACTACTTAAGTAGTTAGGTACCTACTTAGAATATTTTCAATGTTTCAAATGCCTTGTGTAAAGACACTTGTGTACGAGGGAGTGATACTTAATTACTTATAAGCATTTTTGTCTTCAGTTCCACTTCCACGTTTTGTTTGATGATCTAGGTAAGTACCTACCTACTAGGTAAGTACAAAATTAGCGATTGCGATTCTTTAATGTTCACTTCCTTATACACGTAAAAACATTATTAGCATATTATCTACCTACATACGTCGGTCTTTATTTCCAGAAGGTAGTTATTTTTTGCGTCAATTCAATTCCATTAAGCTTTAAATATAAGTAACTAATTGTAAATTAAAAACTGGAGTTGTTCATGATATGGGGTTAATAAATTAATTACCTATTATTGACTCTTTACTCAAACGTGTGCGTAAAATGCGAAGCCAATACTGTACATAAGTGTTAAAGGAACAGCTGTAGGTACCTATCTCCTCGCTGCAAGTACATGAGGCGTTCTGTTGAGAGCAAGCATAAAAGCATTTTGCGTCTTCACTCCTCGATTTCTTCTGGGTTTTCTGCCGTGAGCAGGTTGGTATTGTCGTCCGCTTGCAGGTCGGCGGTTAACTTCTAGAACAAGGGTCTTGTATTATGCATCACCAAGAACTACACTTAGGTATACTTAGAAGTTGGCAGCGTTCATTTGAACAGTGCTAATAAAATAAGAACTGCTTAGATTTGAAGTTTGAAACCTTTGAAAACGAATATATCTGTGATCCCACACTGTATCTAGGCATCCGAGACAATCCAATTATGCTAACGTACCTGAACGCTAAATCGGTTCGTGACACGTCCTTGCAGGGAGGGTGGTAACAAGTCACGGCTGAAGCCTCCCACCAAACCAGACCAGAGCCATTATTTAAGAAATTATCGAGAAAGAGAAATATATCACTTGAATTTTGATAAGAAATTATATCACTTGTCGAGAATCGAACCCGGGACCACAGTGCTCACCACTGCACCAGGGATGTCATCATTATGTCATATCTTAATCGTACCTGCTTACTTGTGCAGTGCACTCATCTTTGCATTTGACAGAGGTGCTACAAGACTGATAGCCACTTTAGGAGCAAATGTATTGAAAAATAATTGTATAAATACCCCAATTTGTGCGGAGGCTGTGGTGTTTCTCTTGCGACGTCGCACTGCCAACGCCAGTAAAAAGACCAGCGCGATGGACGACATCGCGGCCACCAGCAACGGCAGCAGGAGGTTGTCCCCCGGAGAATAACCCTGAATAAACAAGTTCCGGTTACGATTTTATTTTTCGACGAGCGGATACCCGCGACTTCGTTCGCGTGGATATTGATTTTAATAATCCCGTGGGAATCATTTTGTTTTTCCTAAGCTCCTTTGAGCTTATACCTTGCTAAAAACTGTTAAAAGTTCACTGGCGGATGTTTAGGTATATCAAAATGTAAACATCCGCCAGTGAAAGTCCCATCAAAATCGGTCCAGCCTTTCGGAGATTAGCCAGTAGTCTATAGAGTATCTACTTTCTAACAAAAAAGAATGAATGAAATCGGACCACCCGTTAACGAATTACAGCTAAGTACACATTTTGCCTTTCATCCCCTCTCCCAAGGGAACCGTGCTGAATTTCGGGATAAAAAGTATCCTATATGTTACTCCATAGTATTAACTTAAATCATGCCGAGTTTCATTTCAATCCATTCAGTAGTTTTTACGTGATGCGCGCACAAACATACAGACAAACAGACAAAAATTTCAAAAATAGCTTTTTTACGTTCAATTACTTATCCCTAACATCCCCCAGTTATTATTTTGCAAAAATCTTCAATGTACAGATACGGCAATTCTACGATTTTATTATATGTAAGTATAGATTGGAGTCTTCTCAGGATAATATCATCTACGTCTAAAACACCTAACCACTATCACGTAGAGATTTATATTCTCTTATATTCTAGGGCTATAGGTATGATAGTATATTATAATAGCTCATTTAAACCTATTACAAAGTCCACACTTAATTTGCAATATGGATGAAACATCTTTGTTACTTGACCCAACAAAGACAAAAGTTGTTGGCGCTATTAATAAACCATGTTCCGGAATAACTTGTGGAACTAAAAAGATTTTATCACTGTATTAACTACGGTAAATGCGACCTCTAATAGTATTCAAATACGTTCTTCGTATCCAATAATGAATGGTCACAACTGAAAATTATCATTTAGCGCTCTTCTCATATTAATAAGCCGCTAGTTCCAGAGGTTTGATGAAGGCAGTTTACAATCCCTGGACTTTTTTTTTAATTCGTGCACTTGGTGAAAAATGTCCTGTGCTTATTGATAGATAATAATAATTTATGATGGACAATGGACATTACACACATGTAGATGCAATAGTTGAAGAGTTGGCCATCAAATATGATATTACGATTCTTAAATTGCCTTCGCTCACTTTTCACTTGTTACAGCCCTTCATAGACGATCATCGGCTCCCCTATCATTACGCTTATACAAAATTCAAAATCATTTATTTCATGTAGGCCAACGTGTGACTCTTATGACATGTCAAGAATCTACCACTATATTTAGAGGGGAAAGGCGAATATTAGACATGTACAGCACGGCTAATATTCTTTAAAAAAATCGCTCAGATCTATTCATTCTCTACGCTAATATGGCCTAAAAGATCTTCAAAAATTGAAGCATCGAATCGAAATCAAAGAAAGCTGAAACCGCCTCGAATTTGCCGGTAAGTTGGTGGTAAATGTGACAGACATGAAGTATTTCAATAATGACCGGGATCTACGGCTACGTGATCTTCGAGAGGGAAAGTAAATGTTACAAAATAGGAAGCATTTAATGTAAATTATACTTGAATATTATCGTGATCTAAAAGATTAGCGATGGAAGAGCTTGACGGGCTTTGAATAAAGACAAGGTACAGTTTACATAAATGCATGCAAATATTATGTAAAACCTTCTGAAGCACGAACAAATTTGCCATTTGTGTACCTACCATGTCCTACCTTCCGTCTTGTGTTAGACATTGTTCAAAGGTTTTACATAGGTAGGTACCTAAATCTGAAGTTTTATTGTTCGTAGATAAAAGATTATTAGAGAAAAAAAATTAAGGTAGGTACAAGACTTTAATATGAATAAAATCAAGATTATAAATTATAATGGATTCATCATCATCATCATCATAATCAACCGATTACCGGCTCACTACAGAGCACGGGTCTCCTCTCAGAGTGAGAAGGGTTTTGGCCATAGTCTACCACGCTGGCCAAGCGGATTGGCAGACTTCAAACACCTTTGAGAACGTTATGGAGAACTCTCAGGCATGCAGGTTTCCTCACGATGTTTTCCTTCACCGTTAAAGCAAGTGATATTTAAATACTTAAAACGCACATAACTCCGAGAAGTTAGAGGTGCGTGCCCCGGGATCGAACCCACGACCTCGGATTAGAAGTCGGTTGTCCTAACCACTAGGCTATCACAGCTATAATGGATTGCTAGGACCTAAGTGTGTAATACGTTTTTAATTAGAAGGTACGTTTTGTAAGTAGGTATAGATACCATGTAAATTTTACGCTTATTTTGTAACATTTTTCGTAATCAAACTGCAATAATCACGACGTAAAGTTAACTAAGTAGTTTAGCTATGTAACTATTTCATAATTTGTACTAGCTTAGGAATTGATTACGACTCACGAGTACAGTGTACTGAGTAGGTAGGTATATCAATCACGCAATTCACGCTCACGTAAATATAGCTATTACATAAGTTAGCTAATTCGTAATCGTGCTTACCGTCCACTGGAAGTATGACGACGTATCGACGAATGGCCAGCGAGCGCCGTACCAGCCGCCGTCGGTTGCTTTCGAAACTGTTACTTCGTCTGAGTCCGTCCCGGGCGAAGCGGATTCCGGCTTCGATGGAGGCAGAGAGAACACTTCGTCGACCTCCAGAGATTCCTTGAACTCATCGTCGTCGTCCACAGACAGGAGTGTGTCCTTCAAATCCTGCAATTTGGAATTTTCACTCGTTGGCGCTGATTCCGTAGTCATCGGTGTCTGCGTAGTGGTTGCTTTCGTGGTAATCAGGACGTCTTCGAATAGTTTCGGAGCTGAGGTAACTGGCTTCTCTGATGGGTCCAAGGCATTGGTGTAGTATCTAATAAAAACATTTCTGATCGTGACCGGCTCAGGCGTTACTGTCGCTCTTATAATGGTATCTTTCTCCCACGGTTTCATTGACATCGACATGTAATGATCCAGAAAACGGACGCTTCCAGATGGTGTTCCGATAAAAGGGATTTCTTCACTATCCTCAGTCGGGATCGGTTGGATAGTCGTGGAAGATGATGAGAACTTCCACGATCTCAGAGCGGGCATGTTCCATGGTGGGGTGGTTGCTTTTTCACTATTCCCAGTCGTTGGGCTAATTGTAGAGGTGGTAGTGGTGGTTGAAGATGCAACGCTGGATTCTAAACTTGTTTTTGACGTCGACGATCCTTCGGGACAAATCTTCAATTCCTTTTTCCTCGATCGGACCGCTTCCTGCCCGAGCGCCGGGAGTGGCGCGCTAGTCATAACTTCATGTTGATTCTGTTGACTTCTTCGCGCATACAGAACACTGTAAATTGGAATCGATGCAAATCCTATCGAAACTATAACCCCGACTACTATAAATAAAACGAATTTTAATGCAAACTTTCTATTAGCACGTCTCACATGGATGGAGGGACTGTAGTCTCGGCCTTTGCCCTTCAATCCACTATTACTCAGGACTTCCTCCGTTTGCGGTAGTATGGTATACTGAAGACTGTTCTCGCCGTGTCTCACGGTCTTGTACATGATAGTGGTTTAAGTCACGAAAAGAAACACTACGTAAAATATTATTTTCGCGTTTAGTCTTATCACATGCTCGAATTTTTCTCTAATGTAAGATGGCACCGTTTTGTAAACGCACCCGGGTGTCGCGATTCATGAATGTAGTGCCCGGTTACTGCGAGTCATCGGGTCTGTTCCGGCTTTGTGCAGCGTGGATAGTATTCTCCGGCGGGTTCCAGGACGCACGCATGCGCGACAACATTGAGCGACTGCGCGCTCCCCTACAGTCTTTCCGGCGGCTCGACGGCCCCGGCTTTGAGGTTATGGCTTGGATGCCGGCTTCATAAATTCTACATCGCACTCATGACAATAACAATAACATAACAGACGGTTCGTCTCATTAGCGCCGTGACAACGTTAAGCCCTCCTCAGGCAGTCGTGAGCATATTACATTGTTATTAGAACTACGTTGGAATGGTATGGTTTTGAGGTCGGTTTATCTTTTATATTAAAAACAACGTTTATATTATCTCCTATAAAACAAAATTATAATTATAATTTGGGTATCTAAGGTAGAAAAAAAATAGAACTTCTAGGTATAGTAGTTATATATAGAACTTCTATTTCAAACGACAAGTTGTTAAAGAAAAATCTGTAGAGCCCGTACAACTTTGTCACAGCAAAATCAGAGTAGGTTAAGTATACCATGAAAAAGTTTTTTCTTTGATTTCTACAACCCCCAGGCTCCAGTTGGTACTGGTATAGATAAGATAGAGTATAAATAACAACCTTACAAACCACTGAGCCAATAGGTATAAAATGGTGGTCGTTTGTTCCCCTATTTTTCGACCATCTCTGTATGGCTTCTCATTCAGAGTTCAGAGTGACTCACTCGCATTTCTCGCAATTCCGGACCTCCAGGTTTTCCGGCGCCTGATTAATTTGAAAACTCCATCCGTCTCGTCGAGAGAATAAGTAATACCTAGATTAAACAGTATCTAGTATAGTACAGTAGTATGAAATATTATATTTTTATGTATGGCGATGTTTTATTTAAGTACGTTAGTTGCATTGTCATACCTACTTGGTGTTTGATTGCTTACACACTACATATGTATGAGTTCGATAATGAAACTTGGCACGATTTAAGTTAATACTACAAACTTAAATCGTGCCAAGTTTCATTTCAATCCATTCTGTAGTTTTTTAGCAAAAAAGTGTGTTAGTTTACATTTTAACTCAACTCTATTGAAACGGACTACACATTCAGCAAGAGGTGTGCTTTGATAAATTACGAGGTGTGGTTCGGGAAAAGTGTAAACAGACAAGTCTTTAGATTTCAATAGTAGATGCACATATTTATCATCGAGAAATCAAAAATTACTAACATGCTTCCCAATACAATAGGTACCTACATAGTAGGTAGGTACATACTCAATTGTCAATACGATTTAGTTGAACGTAATATCATTATACCATTTCAATTATTTTATCGTGCTATTAACTACTTAATTCAATTAATGTACAACATTTTAGTTTTATCAATAATGTAATCATAATAGAGTTATACGTAATTCGAAACCCACTCTTTTTGTCCACGTTTTTATCTTCTTCAAATCCATTCAATTACATAAGTTATGAAACAAGAAGTGGAGCCGCGACGGCCAATTCTAATTCCAAAAAAAATCTCCAAGCAGCATAATTAACGAGTTCTTGCGTCCGGTCAAACTGCAAACACACCATGCGAATACTAATTCACTTGACCTTGGACAGAATCACGTTTCCTTTCGAAATGGGTTCGTGAATGCGATATTTTTAGAATAAAAGTAAAAAGAGCTGAGCGAAACAAAATAAAAGGGTTGGGCGAACGAATCGTCCCACTTTTTGTTGGTCGACCATCTTTTTCTACTTTGATGAAGCGACGGGTTAGATAAAGGGGCTCGTTTGTTCCGCATCCTTACAATGTTCTTTAGATTGGATGGGGAAGAAAAAACATTTGTTCGATTCGGACGATAGTTCAAGATCGCAGCGTAGGTAGGTAGGTACTTTTGAAGCTTGTCAATTGTTTGTTTAGTTATCTATATTTGTTATCAAATTCCTCTGAACCTACCTAGGTCATTAACTATAGGTCAGGTCATTAACTATAAGTAGGTATAATATCTACTCAAGTATAGGTATTTAAGTTTATAGTTCAAACGTGAAGCTTTTTTTACACGCTTTATATTTATCACCGAAATCAATATTACCTAGATAGGTACCCACCTACTTCCTGAATAAAAAGTTTCTTACTAAAGTTTTTATAACTCTAGGTAGGTAATTGTCTTAAAAGTAATTGTAAAGTAGTCTTGCTCTTTTAAATTAAAGTAGACATCTCTACTTTAATTTAAAAGAGCAAGACTACTTTTCTATTTGGCCACGTTTTTAGCTGAGCTTATAAAAAATCAAAACTGTTTTAAGATTGTATCGCTTACAGAATATTTTACGTTCAAAGCCGGTACGGTATCGAAGTCATCATTGCAACGCGTTACGCGACTGAGAAGTTTTTATTTGCTACAAGCGGACACCCGCGACTTCGTTCGCGTGGATATTGGTTTTTAAAAATCCCGTGAGAATCGTTTTGTTTTTCCTAAGCTCCTTTGAGCTCATACCTTGCTAAAAACTGTTAAAAGTTCACTGGTGGATGTTTAGGTAGATCAAAATGTAAACATCCGCCAGTAAAAGTCCCGTCAAAATCGGTCCAGCCTTTCAGAGATAAACCAGTAATCTTTAAAGTATTTTCTTTCTAACAAAAAAATAATGAATGAAAGCGGACCACCCGTTAACGAATTACAGCTAAGTACACATTTTGACTTTCATCCCCTCTCCCAAGGGAACCGTGCTGAATTTCGGGATAAAAAGTATCCTATATGTTACTCCATAGTATGAACTTAAATCATGCCGAGTTTCATTTCAATCCATTCAGTAGTTTTTACGTGATGCGCGCACAAACATACAGACAAACAGATAAACAGACAAACAGACAAAAATTTCAAAAATAGCTTTTTTACGTTCTATTGTTTATTATTTTGCAAAACTCTTCAATGTACAGATACGGCAATTCTACGATTTTATTATATGTATAGATGTATAGATAGATAGCCAGACATTTACTAAGTCATCTCAGTAAGACTTAAGAGTGAATTACGAGTATTTCATTAGTTACAAAGGGCGTGCGTACGTTGAGTAGAGTTTCATTTAGTACAATGACATGGACAAAGGTGCTATTTTAGTGAGCTTCTGGAACCAAGCCAACGCCGTGGGGCGTCGCGTAAATAAACGCTAGCGACTAAAACGCACGCTGCGAAGTCGAGCATCATTGATGCCTGATGGAACAAACGCTGTGGCTGGAGAAATATATGTTACTATGTATACCTACTTTGAAGAAAAAATGTGCTATGTCTAATGGATGCAAAATTATAAAGAACTGACATGTTGCGGGCTGCCACATACCTACATGCCTACCAAGCTTTGAGTGGTATGAACTC
Organism: Melanargia galathea; assembly: GCA_920104075.1. NCBI lineage: Eukaryota > Metazoa > Arthropoda > Insecta > Lepidoptera > Nymphalidae > Melanargia > Melanargia galathea. The sequence continues at coordinate 9,744,148 of OV049873.1, forward strand.
GTTTAGGATAATGACATGGAAAAAGTAGTTTCTGGAATTAAGCCAAAACCGCAGATGCAGGGCATCGTGCAAATAAACGCGTACGTTATAGGTAGGTAGGTATGTTGTTTGTGCACATCAATGCAGGCCAATATTTAGTAGAAGGTAGTTTCGTATGAAACTATTATTTCACATCGATGATTTATTATTTCACCTTACATGAAAAATTGTGACTTGAATTACTTATAACTTTTTAGGATGATTCAGACACATCACACAACAGACTGAAAAAAAAAATCTTACAAGAATGTGATTACATGATACATCAGTGGAGTTGAAGAATTAGGATAATTTCTTCATTTAATTTTAAAATTTATAAAAGCTGAAAATTATTAATTGTTCATTCGGTTTAATTTATTTATAAAAAAAATTTTGTTGCCGACGGTATATTTTCGTTTCGTCTGACGTCACACTGAAGTTAATGTGACAAGGTTCCAGCACAATAGCAACGTGCGGGGGTTATAATATACTAGCGGTCCGCCCCGGCTTCACCCGTGGTACATAATATACCTATAGCCTATAGCACTCAGGGATCAGGTAGGTACATATCCATCGGTGAAAGAATTTTTGAAATCGGTCCGGTAGTTCCTGAGATTAGCGCGTTCAAACAAACAAACTCTTCAGCTTTATAATATTAGTATAGATTTAATTTTGTATGTAGGTACCTACCGAATTTGCGTGTGAAATCTATGGTAAGATAGCAGCATCACAAAAAAAACAACGGTTGATTATATTATAATTTATATCAATCTATTCAACACAGGTTATTTCCTTATTCAACTCCGTGAATATTTAATTTATTTGAACCCACACGCAATACACATATTAATTACTAGCCGACCCCTGCGACTTCGTCCGCCTGGATATAGGTTTTATATAGGATCGGATTGGATCCCATAATCCTTTTTTGTACCTAAACAAAATGTAGCCTAAGTTACTCCTTATAACATCACCTATCTGCCATTGAAAGTTCCATCAAAATTGATCCAGCCGTTTCAGTAATTAGCTGGAACAAATAGACAGATCGACAAACATAAATTTAAACGCACACCAGTTTAAAATAAGCCGTACGTTCAAAGATCCGGGTCCCAAGTTATTTGAACCCAATACTGAGGGTTGTAATGTCTGTCATTTCTAAACTAAAAGACCTATGACCTTGAAATATTTATGGAACAATACATAAAGTACTACCTTTCTAACAAAAAAAGAATCAGTAAAATCGAACAACGCGTTAATGAATTACAGCTAAATACACGTTTTAACTTTCTTCCCCTCTCCCAAGGGAACCGTGCTGAATTTCGGGATAAAAAGTATCCTATAACCTACCTCGGAGTATAAACTCAAATCGTACCAAGTTTCATTTGAATCCATTCAGTAGTTTCGGCGTGATGCGCGGCCAAGATACAGACAGACAGACAGACAGACAGACAGACAGACAGACAGACAGACAGATAAAAATGAAAAAAATTGCAGTTTTGGCTTCAGTATCGATTATAAAGTGCCCACCAATAAAAAATTTCAAAATATCTTCAATGTACAGAATTGGATCTGTTACAGTTTTATTATATTATAGATAGATTTTAGTCGGTGTGATACCTATCATTGGTACAAAAAATATTAATCATTAATTATTTTAGTCGGTGTGATACCTATCATTGGTACAAAAAATATTAATCACACATTGATCAGTATTTTATCTATTAAGTAGTCGTAAGTATAATAATAATATGTTTGCGATTAATGTCTAATTAAAATAAATGAATAGTCTGTTGTGCTTTTTACCCGGCTATGCGACAGGAAACACAGGGTTATATGCATTGAGTACATATGTGTTATATGTTTTTCACGGGTAGGTAAGTCGTATCTTGCAGATTTTCAAACTAAGAGTAGGAAGAGTAAGAGTAAGAAGCTGGTAATCATTAGAAAACTTCACTGCAATAACCCTTCGAATATACATACATATATTAATATCTAAAAATATGTAGGCTTACCTGCTTATCTTAGAAAGTATAAGTAGGTACCTAAGCGTTCAATAGGTCTATCAACTGTGGATCTATATGTACCTAAAAATCTAATCGAAAATGATTAATGTAAAGATTATGGAAATATTCTAACAAGCCGTAATCGGTTTCGATTCGACCCATCGATATGTAAGAAACTGTAGGTACCTCTACCTACCTAGTTACCAACTTCTACCTATTTGAGAATTTTGAGATACAATGCTATGTATGAATTTATTTTACTTTGGACAGTTTATCTTAATGAATAAAATTAACTTGTTACTAAGTAGGTATTTATTAGTCCAGCAATTACTGCCTCATAGTCTAGTGGCTGGTTTTTTCGAGAGAGCATGAGGTCCCGCGTTCGAGTCTCGAGTCGGTTAAAAAATTCTTATTGGGATTTTCTGTCAAGAAGTTCTGAGTTGCAGCCCGGAGTTGGGAAGTTGGCGCCTGGCGGTGTTACAACCCTTTGCCTCGACGAGCAAATTCTGCGCTCTCCGGTCCTGACGAATTGCCGTCCCATTGGACTATGAGAGTGAGGGAATGGAGAATACACCTGTCTTTGTGCAATATACTTACCTAGGTACCTACCTAATATCTGTACAAATAAAGCTCTCCTAATTCGCTTATTCTAACAACTTAGGACATTTTTAGTTTTTATAAATAGGTTGGTAGGTATTTTATTTTTCTTATTTTATTTTCTATTAGGTAGGGAAATAATAATACGTTTCCATTCAATGTAATATGAACCTACTTTATGTATTTGCGGTTGGTTCCTATAGGGAAAATACGTTTGAAATAGCTTTTTGTTTATTTTCTAATCAGATAGTAGCTCTTATGACACCTACTAGGTACCTACCTTATAGATGTGCTTTAGTAAGAGACAAGTGGAAACCCGCGACTTCGTTCGCGTGGATATTGATTTTTAAAACTCCCGTGAGAATCATTTTGTCTTTCCTAAGCTCTTTTGAGCTCATATCTTGCTAAAAACTGTTAAAAGTTCACTGACGGATGTTTAGGTAGATCAAAATGTAAACATCCACCAGTGACAGTCCCATCAAAATCGGTCCAGCCTTTCAGAGATTAGCCAGTAATCTTTGAAGTATTTCCTTTCTAACAAAAAAAGAATGAATGAAATCGGACCACCCGTTAACGAATTACAGCTAAGTACACATTTTGACTTTCATCCCCTCTCCCAAGGGAACCGTGCTGAATTTCGGGATAAAAAGTATCCTATATGTTACTCCGTAGTATGAACTTAAAGTATGCCGAGTTTCATTTCAAGCCATTCAGTAGTTTTTGCGTGATGCGCGCACAAACATACAGACAAACAGACAAACCGACAAACAGACAAACAGACAAAAATTTCAAAAATAGCTTTTTTATGTTCCATTACTTATCCCTAACACCCCCCAGTTATTATTTTGCAAAAATCTTTAATGTACAGATACGGCAATTCTACGATTTTATTATTATGTATAGAATAGATTCGGTAAAAAACCATAAAAGCGAGCAAACAAGTTGTAGTTGTTACCTAAGCTAACCTAACCTATAAAAATAAGTCACGTTTTCTTGAGAAATCATGCTAGGCATTTGGCAAAAAGTTATAATATTATGGTACATTTAAAATAACCCCGGCAACCTTGAGGGTTCAAAGCACATCCCGTCAGTTTTAACGAGTCTGCCTAAACGCAATGATGTATTACCTTAACAAGATCAGCATTCTAAAGCACCGACTCATTGCTACTTCGCTGATGTCCGATGACATCTACGACTTCAGTTGCCAGCCCGACGTCCGAGTGAACACGAACGTAACTGTTACTTGCCACACAATTTGTCAAAATGGTGAAATGTGTTGTTAAAATTTGTTTGTCACGGTCAGAAAAAGATAATAAAGCAACTGGTGTTACTTTTCACAAGTAAGTTTGTTTTATTTAATTCCGATTATCCAAAACAACACGTAATAAAAACATATATTTACCGCGCATTATTTTTACTATAAGTGTTGCCAGTAAAAACTATTTTGATTTTCCCTACATTGTTGGGAAATTAGTGAATGAAAAAGCGAATGATGAACGTATGTAGGTACCTATAAGGCAAACGTAAGTAAATCAGTAATTTATGTGATCATACTGAGTCATTATAAAATAGTTAGAAGTAGGTATAATGATTTCTTACTAAGCCGTATGTTCGTGATTATTTCAAAAACCAATGAACCGATTTTGATAATTTTTTCACTATAGTAATTTACAAACATTCAGAAAGATATTAGTATACATATACATACCTAGTGATCATTCTTATGTATGAAGTTTGTAACTGAACTAACGACCTTATGAAAATCTATACCCTTTAAATTCCTATAGATCTTTCTAAATATTATGCTTTTAAATAAATTCTTTAAAGTGGCACGTGAACGATAGTGATAGAACCCTTTATAATGTTGTGTCCGTATAACCCAAGAACTTTTAGAGCGTCAGAAGTAATGAGTTCAATTGACTTAGACGATTCAATCTAGTTCGTGTATTGAAGTGTCGGTTCCTGCTTAGTTTTATTATAAAATATGTTAGCGTTCAAGCTATGGTTAATAATGACTTGGTTTGTTATTTTGAGATCATACAATCAATAGTGGGATGACACACTTTTAGTTCGAATGAAGATTAACTTCTCTCCTTAAAGGGAAAGAAGTGCATCAAGGCATCATTCATACTTTTAGCAATAAAAATTATGAATGAAGGTTGTTAGCTCCCGTCACGCCAACAACGATGAGCCCCTACCTTTTGTGGTACTCTAGTATCGCATACAGAGTTAGTTATAGTATTAATTTATTATCATTATTTCGTTCATTATATATTTTGTAGTGTGGTTGCATGAAGTACTAGACATACCAGCAAACATTGGGCCCCCCCCCCCCCCCTCACCCAGGCATCATCCCAAAGAGTTGTTTTTTAACCGTGGTTGTCTCCACAAGACTTTTTTATAGTGGTGTGCACCACTTAAGACCTTTGTTTAGAGTGTTTAAGTTCCACTATGTTTGTTAAGTCATTAGTGAAGAGCGAGGTTCGCTGCGGTACGTATGATGTAGGTTTGTCATTATTATTATGGAAGCAAGCTCGAGGCAAAGCTTACTGAGGTATATCAGTTTTATGTCCATAGTTAAGGAGGATCGGAATCCATTGCAGTAATTATTGGTATTTGTCAGTCAAGGAAGTGCAAGACTCACTGTGGTAAAATAGTAGAACTATTTACACAGGCCTTAGAACTCAACACAACATCCAACCACTTCCTCAAGCAGTCCTATCAACTCACGTCCCAAGCATATAACGCCTTGAACGTGCATCGACCAGACCACTCGCAAATGTAGTTATCATTTGTCATGAAAGAGTAAGGCTCACTGTGTTCGCCGGCCTGGAACCCAACCCAACTTCCAACAATGTCAGAAGTTATGACTGAGCGAGGCTACGCAGCGTTTATCACCGGCCTGAAACCCAACCTAACATCTAACTGAATGTCAGACGTCAAGGCCAAGCGAGGCTTCTCAGCGACAAATGGTCCACAGGTCTAACTCAACCTTATAATAAATAGTTCGAAATATGTTAATAATAATACGTAGTGCTGTCACCACGGAGTGGTGACGAACTCCAATAAATGTATCAGAGCAAGTTCGAATTAGTATATGTGATCGTCTGTCGCTATCTCAAAGAGAGGGTTCACAAGGCATTCCAGACGCCGGGCTCCATTCCTCTGTACAGCAACAAACGATAGTGTATCGCCCCTAGTATTGATATATGAACGCAAGTCGCCATGTTCAGAGAGGTGCACCAGCAGTTATGCGCTAGTCTTCCTCTCATGAATAGCGTCAAAGCGTATAATTAGTTTAACACATAAAATATGATTAATATATCTGATCGTCTGTCGCTATCTCAAGGAAAAGAGTACACAAAGCATCTCAGACACCAAGGCTCCCCTTCTCTAATCAGCAACAAAATGATAGTGTATCGCCCCAGCATTGATATATGAACGCAAGTCGCCATGTCAAAAAAGGTTCACAAAACACTTTAATGTGCTAGGGCTCCCTTCAATGAATAGCGCCAAAGCGTAAGATTTGTATAGCACTTTTAACAGATTTTGTATATCGCCCCTATAAGCATTTCAATACTTATTCCACACCAATGTAAATTATATTATTCACTGAGCATGTGCTCGTTTCCACTATTACAATTCGTTAGTCTCAAATGCGGTCCGCAGAGCTTTGTTTATACGCGAGCTCGACTACTCGTCACTATTGACGCTCGCAGCCGCGGCCGCTGTGGTCCCTCTCACCTAGCGGACGGCTACAAAACAGCGCTAAAGACACGAAAATCAAAGTTTATAAAAATTGTTATTTTTATGATCCCATGTGAGAGTACATCCTTATACTTAATTACTGAATCCATTTTGATGAGATTCAAATAAAATAAAAAATTGTACTATCGAACCATATACTTTTAATAATTTTTTATTTAGTATGGAATATTGGGTCGTTACAAGTTACTAACATAAACGTACCCATATGTAACTAATATTTTTGCTTGGTTCAAAAATTTTCAAAATATCTTTAATGTACAGAATTGGACCAGTTACAGTTTTATTATTAGTACTAAATGATGCCCACGGCTTCGCCCGTGTGGATTTAGGTTTTTATAAATCCCGTGGGAACTTTTGATTTTCCAGAACAAAAAGTAGCCTATCTGTAGTAACCCATCCTGAAAACGGAAAAATTCCGTGGGATCCTTACGATTTCGGAATGCAATTCCTTACAGCATCAGGGTTGAGGAGTTGGATATGTACATACTCGAGTTCATTCAACGATAAAGTCTTTAATTGGTACCCCCAATATCAATATAAATAACCGACAGTTCCTAAATCCCATTAGTTTTGGGGATCAGGTCCCCTACAGCATCAGGATTGAGGACTTGGAATTCAAATGTTACATAGGACATTGTCGCAATATTTTTCTATCGATTAAAAAAGAAATTACGCAAATCGGTTCAGAAATCTCGGAGATATCGGTGTACATAGGTAGAAAAACACAACTCCTCCTTTTTTGAAAGTCGGTTAAAAAAGTAGCCTATGTTACTCCCTGGTTAATTCTCTACTTGTATGTGAAAGTCCCGTCAAAATCGGTTCAGCCGTTCCGAAGATTAGCCCGTTCAAACAGACAGACAGACAGACAGACAAAAATTTTAAAAACGTATGATTCGGTTATGGTACCGTTCAAATAACCATATGAGCTTAATATGAGGTAGTTATTTCGAAATTACAGACAGACACTTCAATTTTATTTATTAGTATAGTAATAGTATAGTATAAATAGATAGATGAGAGATTTAAATAAAGTTATTTACGTTCACGCATTTAAATATTTTTTTCCTATTAGTAATCCTTATTTAGTTCTATATGGTTTATATTGAAAATTTTATTAAATCTAATATAGGTATATAATTATTAAATCTCATAAACTCAAATATTTTTTTGGGGGAAATCGTTCTTTTGTGGGAAATTATTCCTGATACTGGTAACTCTAATCGTTTGTCTAATTGCAATGTCTTGTCCTATTCTAACGTGATTAGTTTGAGGGCAGAAGAAACGAGACAAATATAGTTTACTCAAAGTTTACTTGGCGTATTTGTCAGTTTCAAAGTTACGTCTTTGAAACTCAACTGGCCTAAACAAACACACGCACATGTGTTTGGCCACGAACATTGGCGAAATATGCTCAAACACTTCGACCTTTGTCAAAGAGAATTATTACGATAGGTACTTATGTAGGTAAATCATGTAGGTAGGTACATACTTAATTATTCTGTTCATTTTGTTAATGAGTTGACTAAAAATTGCACAGAACAAAGTTAAATAAACCACTCCGTTGCATCTATAGACTAAAATAACCGAGGACGGACGGACGGACGGACAGACAGACAGACAGACAGATGGATGGACATGGCGAAACTACATATAAGGGTTCCTTGTTTACTACGGAACCCTAAAAATGAGACTAATACGGATTATCGCCATGACCTGTGACCATAGGTACAGGGTACTCGTATCGTATATCGAAAACTATAACGATAAATTACAACATATTATTTATATCAAGCTGAAATGACAATGGGTACACAATATGATAGTTCGAAGAACCGGTAGACGTTGGGGTAGATCTTCTACCAAGGTGGTCGAACCTCACACCGAAAAGCAGACAACATCAAACGAGTCGCCGGCAGCCGCTGGATAAAAGCGGTGCAAGATCGTGGCGTATGGGGCGTCCTACATGGGGATGTCCAAATAAGAAGAGAAGAACATATTATATAACTGTCTGTAAATATAACAAAAAATTAAAAAAAATATTGCGTAGATAAAATATTCTTATCGTTTATTTTAACAAAAATGTTTAACCTAGTTACATTCATTTTCGTTTACCACGAATCACGGTTATGTTTGGAAGAGCTTTTTTAATGATATAACATACCTACCTACCGTACTGATAAAGCAGCTATGCGCCATATTATGTAGTTCAATAATTCCTCAAAGTTGAATACCTAGGAAATTATACTTTAAATCTTTACTATTAATAAAACTAGCAGGCCAGGTAGGCAGACGTTGTCCTGCCAAAGACCTTGCTAGAAAAATCCTTTATTTGGGCGGAAAATTAAAAAATCTGGATATTCAAGTGATCCCTTAAGAAGAAAAAAATCTCATCATTCTAGTTCTAGGCCGTTTAGGAGGAGAAGAATTACGAAATGTATAGGTATACTTACCTGAATTTTTATGTAGATAATATAAAGTGAGAAAAAACCTAGACAAATATTCACGTAGAAGTAGGTTATCTACCTACGATATCATTAATTCACAAAGTCGTCTAAGTTTCATCCTACCCACTCGGCCTGTTCGCCCCAAGAAAGTTTTTATGGTTGTTTTTTATCAACAGTTTCTAAGTATCACAGTCCCTTGGGGTTGAGATAAGTACTTTATCTTATCCCAAAGTCCTCTTGGCCTTAGATAGTGACGGTACATTTTAATTTTGTTTAAACCGTCTTCTTTATTTAAGCTTTACAAAAAATGTAAATACATGTCTTGTAGATAGGTACCTTACCTACCTATTTTATGTTTTATCACTTGCTGGCTTTACATATCCTTGATTTTTGCGTTTCGTTGATTTTTGTTTTTCTTATTTTATCGACTCTATGATATAGAGAATCTAATAATAAAAATAAATAATAATCTTCTTCAGAATTAATATACGTTTTCTTACATTTTATTCCCAAAGATTATTATGTTTATAATTTGTAAGCCTGACGCTTCATTGAAGGAGTCCAGAGGAGTTTAATTTGAGTCCAGTTAACTCGATTCATCATTATCAACCCATTACCGGCCCACTACAGGTCACGAGTCTCCTCTCAGAATGAGAAGGGTTCAGGCCGTAGTCCACCACATTGACCGAGTGCGAATTGGTAGACTTCGTGCAGGTTTTCTCACAATGTTTTCACTAAGTGATATTTATTTGCTAAAAACGCACATAACTCCGAAAATAAAGAGCTGCGTGCCGGGGATCGATCTCGATTCTCGGTCCCCCCGAATGGGAGGCCGAAGTTTTAACTATGATTTGCTTAACTTGATTAACCCATAAAATTAAGGAAGAAAATGTCTTGTGAACAGTCTTGTCCGAATGCAACATATGGATGCGTCGATGACGCTTAAGATGCGTGTCCATTGTTTTCAAGTCAGCGTGTTATTTATAATTGGCGTGTGATCGAGTGTGACGGGGAGGGTGCATCGGCCGCTCCTGACCCTGGCTGGCCCAATGCCACTACATTTCTGCGCCTGGGCAGCGGGCAGCGAACAGCGGGCACGCCGCCAACCCACACTCCGAACCTTCCGCATCGTTCCGCAAATTATCTTTTTACTACACTTGTAGCTATTTCTGATTTCTGTATTTTGATTACTTTGTGTGTAAATGATAGCAAGATGTTTTTCTTAGATCTAATTTTAGATCTGAAGCTTCGTTTACTATGAAATACCTTTTTTAATTAAGTAGTTAAATTACATAAATGGCGTAACGTTTTTGTACCGTACAACTATGATTCTGCCCTAAGCATGGATATTATAATATTTCAATCAAGGCTCTCATTTTTAATAACTAAAAAGCCTGGTGTTTATAATATATCGATCTAATATGTGGCTATAACCTCTATTTTCAGTCTGCCATGTATGGCGTCCATTTGATACTTCTCCTATGAAGCTACGCATGAAATGTCTTTCATGCGTATACCTATAATAATTAAATTGTGTAACTTGTAACATGTAAAAATAATAATTAAGTCCCATGGATATACAACTACACACGATAAATAGATACTGCCACATCTACTTATCAGGTTAAACTGCAGTGAGCAGTCGTATCGATCACTTTACGATACTGTATCTATACACTTCGACAATAGAAAACTTTACGACGAAAAGCTTTAGAAACCGATTCACTGGCGTCAACATATCTCGTCGATTGATTAATGACGTCGAAAGCTTCTAATGTTTCAGAGTAAACACGTAAACCAAATAACATCAGATTGGAAAAACCAATACGACCGTGTTTGTACGAGGAATCACTTCAAACGGCAGTTTCCAATTCATTACCCGCCGCGCTGTAATGAGCTATTAATTGGGGATTGCTGGCATTGGCATAGGCTCGGAAGCAGGACGATGAACCACGCACTAAACACGTGTGTGTCCGTATATTTAGCCGTTACTGGTGTTACCGAGTAGATCTCTCGCCACATCGTATTCCTTCATTCCTGAAGGTCATGCCCATTAATCACATAATGGTAGGGTTTAGTTTTCTTGGAAAGATAATTCCGTGGGCTTCCAGATAATTCTGCATACTGCTCAACTAAGTAACAGTACGGGATTTAGACTCTTCGGTTTTACGATTATTTATCAATTGTTAGATATCGATTGTAACCGGGACTGGCGGGCGGCTTAACGTGCTCTCCGACTCCGAGGCACGAAGTCAACGGGAAGACCTGATTCAGACCTCAAAAGTCCGTCCAAATATCAACTTGGGTCAACATTGCAACTAACGCAGTCGACTGATATGCACTGTCGCTAACAGTAACTAGACCACTTGTTCCTCAGAGACTCAGAGTACATAGCTATCCTCAAAATAAGTAAACTATTTAGGTGTCCTCAAAAGACCTACTATTATTACTTAATATTAAAACATCTCCGATAAGTGATACCTATAAATTTTCTAAGACTTAAAATGTAGAAATGTTCTAATATCGGTTATGAATGGCCGACGCTGAAAATACTGTAATAAACAACTCATGAAACTTAGTATTCATTACATAAAAGTTTAAAGCGTTTGTTTCCTGACCTGCTTTATAATACTTTATACTGCTTTATACCGGTAGTTTTTGGCAGTGATTCATATGCGCAATTTATCACTGTGCATGTGAATCAATATAATAATAGTATTAGATCAGTATCGTTTAGTTAGTAGTTTAGCGATTGGCATTGGCATAGGCTCAGGTCTCAAGAGACAGGCCAATGAACTTTACACGTGTGTTCTGTGACTATGCACTTGCGCGCGTACCTACTACCTATGTGTGTACTGTGTATATCACAAGTGCACGCTTATCTTCACTACTCTGTGTCTTCACTATCTACTCGTAGTACAAACAGATAGTTCCATGTCACAAAACCTTAATGACTCTTTGTGGGGGTATTTTTATTTACTATAATATACTTACATCAATGTTGATTCCTGATACAGATATTTTAATTTTTTTATTTTGTTTCCGTATTAAATTTTCTGTTCGTATTTCTCGAATATTTGGTCTGTGAATATGTTGATGCCTTTTTTACATTACATTTTCTTCAATTCAATGATTTTAAATGATCAAATACACTTTATTTGATAAATATCAAAGTGGCTTTTTGTTAATAATTTTTATAATAATATATATATATATTTTTTTGTAATAATAATGGCTCTACTGAGCTTTTTGTGCAAAAACTTGTGATGCATAGAAAACAGACCAATCTTAAATCTAAAGAAAATAACCGTTGAGTGTCAATGTAGTTACCTAACTAAATAGACCTACTGGTCTATAATCATGACTATGAAAACTCTGCTAGACAATTTGGCACAATTTCTTGGAATTTTCCACTTTACTCGAGTCCGACTCAGACTGTAGACAAGAGTGACAAATGAAAAATATAATTTTCATTTTACAACCACCTGTAAAACATGCCACATGACATTAATTATAAGATGATTCACATCGCTCTACCGTCCAGACCGCATTAGTGAATCACTATTGTGTCTTCAATCTAGCATTTTCCATTAGGTACCTACGCAGAATGTGATCCCGACGACAAGAGAGAGAGAAATATAGTACATCGATGAATATAGTTCTTTGTGATTTTACAAAGAATATTAGGATGAACCTAGGTACATAAAAAGACAGACCTTCGAGCAATAATAAATTTGATTGATGATACCTACTTACTGGGATTTAATTATTCTGCTGTCGGTTCTAAATTGCGAACCTATTTCTAGTGAGAAAAACAATATTAACAAGTCTCACGAAGTGTGCTTTTAAAAATACTTAAGTACTTTGTGAAACGTACCTACAAAACACAATTATTAAAGGACTTAAAAAGTTCAAAGGAAAATGTATTTTCGTTTATTTTTCGTAGATGAGAATTTATTTTTCACGGGCATTTTTTCATTTAGATTTCGTATGGGACTGCATAATATCTTCTGCATTATTTATCTACACCAGTCACCTAGGACGTTGCATCGTCGCTACCAATTCCTGCGCTATCTTCTTCATGTACCTATGTATTTATTCATAACTAATCATTAACAATTTGTATTATACATAGAGATTAGGTAAGTATACTAAACATGAATAGCGAATGTTATGTAGTCAGAACAAGATTACATACATAGTTGATAGTTGGTGATTTAATTATAAATATCTACGCTCTTCGTAATAAATTAATTTATTCAACAACAAGCCATGTTCCTTATACTCTGTACACGATACATGAGTACGATACAAGAGCCTAAGTAGGTGTATCATATTATATCTTGCAAACTCAAACCTATATCGTAAATCGTAATCCATTAACCATATCCATGAGCTTTTTATTACTCATTACGAAGTATGTATGGATTGTGTTAACTAAATGTTATTATTATTGAGCCTCGCGTAATATGCATGGTGGAATATAAAGCTGGGCTCCATATGTGCTCCTGAACCGTTCCCACGATGCCTCGTCCCCCGCACGCCGCGCCACACCATGTGGCACCGGCCATTATAAATGGAGCCATTCTACGTCCCTACAATATAATAATAACATAATACCGACCAGCGAAGGGCGATAACGATAGCTCTGTTTATTCTGGTACCTCCCGGGTCTTCATCCCGTTTTAACGCCTAGGGCTTCAGGAGTGACGGTTTGACGCTAATTGATAGATGCATAATTGATTAATGAGTTATCAAGGGATTAAATTGGTAATGTGGAGCGATGGTAGTTGTCAGGGAAGAGTCATCGCAGTCGTTGAGAAGGACTCTTGACGACCTCCCTGGCGAAGTGGTAAGCGCTGTGGTCTTATAAGTGGGAGGTCCCGGGTTCGATTCCTGACAGGCGCAATTTGGGATTTTATAATTTCTAAATTGTCTCTGGTCTGGTCTGGTGGGAGGCTTAAGCCGTGGCTGGTTACCACCCTACCGGCAAAGCCGTGCCGCCAAGCGATTTAGCGTTCCGGTACGATGCCGTGTAGAAACCGATCAAGAGGTATACACACCCCTTCCAAGCTAGCCCGCTTCCATCTTAGACTGCATCATCATTTACCATCAGGTGAGATTGCAGTCAAGGGCTAACTTGTAGTTGAATAAAAAAAAACTTCCTAACTACTTTAACTACTTAGTTAACTGTAAGCAGTGTGCCGCGGCCCGCGACAAGTCGTTGACGGATTACACTTTAAAGTGACTTTAAACATGTGCGATAAGGAAGAGATAAAAAATTGTTTATTTGTCGTGCACTGAACTCGGCGGTACACAAAATTTCCCAAACAATCGATGCATGCGTCCCTCCGGTGAATTTGGATTTTGCAGATGGCGGACGTGGGCCCACAAAAAGCCCGTGAATCCGTAGGTGCTAGGGTTACCAGTCATCCTAATTTTGGCGGGTTCTTACCGTTTCAAGGACAGTGTGCTATCGAGACGCGTTTACGTCAAGGATGGCGCGATTGACGCAGTGTTCCCTGATGTTTTCATTATTATAAACAAGCGGAAACCCGCGACTTCGTTCGCGTGGATATTGGTTTTTAAACATCCCGTGGGAATCATTTTGTCCTTCCTAAGCTCCTTTGAGCTCATACCTTGCTAAAAACTGTCAAAAGTTCACTGGCGGATGTTTAGGTAAATCAAAATGTAAACATCCGCCAGTGAAAGTCCCATCAAAATCGATCAAGCCTTTGAGAGATTAGCCAGTAATCTTTAAAGTATTTCCTTTCTAACAAAAAAAGAATGAATGAAATCGGACCACGCGTTAATGAATTACAGCTAAGTACACATTTTGACTTTGATCCCCTCTCCCAAGGGAATCGTGCTGAATTTCGGGATAAAAAGTATCCTATATGTTACTCCGTAGTATGAACTTAAATCATACCAAGTTTCATTTCAATCCATTCAATAATTTTTGCGTGATGCGCGCACAAAAATACAGACAAACAGACAAACAGATAAACAGACAAACAGACAAACAGACAAACAGACAAACAGACAAAAATTTCAAAAATAGCTTTTTTACGTTTTATTACTTAACCCTAACATCCCTCAGTTATTATTTTGCAAAAATCTTCAATGTACAGATACGGCAAGTCTACGATTTTATTATAATATGTATAGATATAGATTGTTAAGCTTACGAACCGTCGTAGATACCTACGATTATTGTGCTCGATTATCATAACAGGTAAAATTATACTATCACAACCTCCTCTGATCACTATAAAAAATTAGCGCGCAAATCTTGAGGTTGTACCTATTCGAGAATAGAATCGTACTGTTATTGCGTTTAGGTACCTATTATGTAAAAAAAAATCAGCCAAGTGCGAGTCGGGCCTCGCTCTTTCAGGGTTCCGTACATAATTATGAACAATATAATATTTTGGGTCTAAGAAATATTTAATTTCCGAGCTAGACATCGCAACAAACCGTGAAAGAAAAACCCAAAAAAATGTTCGTTTATTTTGGTCACAGCTTATAAACTATTTAATAAATCGTTGTTTTCAGTATTTGTTGTTTAAATAGAGCATATAGTACATAATATACTGAAATATCATATTCCCAACTAGTTTAGTTTTTGAGATAGCCCCCGTCACAAAAATGGTCTAAAACTGACAACTTTGATGGCCTCCCATTCCCTTATTTTTTGAGATAAAAATTAAAAAAATATATATTTGTACTCTACTTAATGAGCTCTAAACAATGATACCCCACAAGCTAGGGTAAAGAAAAAATTTTTTTTTCCGGCTCCTTTTTTATGTATGGGAGCCCCCCTGAAAAATAATTTAATTCAATTTCTAATTCAATATTTGATTTTGGGTTAACGTTTTACACTAAATACCAAAATTTCAGGTTTATAACTCATTTCGTCTGCGAGCTAGAGACCTGTGACCGGCGGACAGACGGACAGACAGACAGACAGACAGACAGACAGACAGACAGACAGCCGAGTGACATTAATAGGGCTCCGTTTTTTACCCTTCGGGTACGGAGCCCTAAAAATTGTTCTGTAAAGTCGGTTAACATTATAGAACATAATATATATACATGGCATAATATATTATGTAGGCCGATCGTGCCTCTCTATCGCTTGTTCCGCGCTCTCGCTTACACGCTTGGAACGTGACAATGAGTCATGCTTTTTCGTGCGTGCAGCCGGCGTTCATCAATTTATAAGACGTTATCACGTCGAAAATTATAATGTTGATTTAATTTCACTTTATAAAACATGAGTTTGTCTTAAGACATTATACTTAGGCCTCTGACCAGAGTCCAACTCGATCTCTCTTGCGTCATTCTGATGCCATGTTGCTGATGCCACCTCGTTAATCCCCATCTTTTGCTTCGCCTCCCTTACATTTCTTGGCATTTGATTCTACACGTGATCAAAGGTTAGACTCATTACTGAGCTTTACCAGTAGGTAGGTACAGTTATTTAGTTATAGTAGAGTGAGGAACTTTCCAAATCTATAATAAATAGTTATGCTAAGTTAAGTTCTTACTTCTTCTGAAAATTCTTGAAAATTCTGAATTCCCAAAAATTCTGAATATTCCCGTTTTTATTAGGGTTCCGTACCCGAAGGGTAAAAAACGGAGCCCTATTAATGTCACTCGGCTGTCTGTCTGTCTGTCTGTCTGTCTGTCTGTCTGTCTGTCTCTATTTAAACAACAAATACTGAAAACAACGATTTATTAAATAGTTTATAAGCTGTGACCAAAATAAACGAACATTTTTTTGGGTTTTTCTTTCACGGTTTGTTGCGATGTCTAGCTCGGAAATTAAATATTTCTTAGACCCAAAATATTATATTGTTCATAATTATGTACGGAACCCTGAAAGAGCGAGGCCCGACTCGCACTTGGCTAATTTTCTATTGTATATTGAAAGTCGTGATTTTTAGAACAATCGATTTTCAATGGCAAAACCTAGATTTCGAAGACTGTTTTCTCTGTGTAACTAAGTAATAATAAGTATAATATATCCCCAAAAAGTTTTAAAGCTGGCAAGCCTAGTGGTACCCAATGTAGTGTATGGCTTCTATCAGATTTACGCACGCTACCTGCTCGTGTTTCGTGCAATTTTTCGCAGTCGCGTTTCACAGTAATAAAACACTACATGAATGATTATTGCTGATTTTTAGGGTTCCGTACCCAAAGGGTAAAAAACGGAGCCCTATTAATGTCACTCTGTTGTCTGTCTGTCCGCCGGCCGCAGGTCTCTAGCTCGTAGACGAAATGAGTTACAAACATGAAATTTTGCTGTTTGGTGTCTGTGTGGTGTCTCAAAATCAAATATTGAATTAGAAATTGAATTAAATTATATTTCAGGGTGATAGCCTAGTGGTTAGGACGACCGACTTCTAATCGGAGGTCGTGGGTTCGATCCCGGGTCTGTTGTGTGATGTGTCTGAATCACCCTAAAAAGTTATAATTCAAGTCACAATTTCTCATGTAAGGTGAAATAATAAATCATCGGTGTAAAATAATAGTTTCATACGAAACTACTAAAAAAAAAAAAAAAGCTGTGATAGCCTAGTGGTTAGGACGACCGACTTCTAATCGGAGGTCGTGGGTTCGATCCCGGGCACGCACCTCTAACTTTTCGGAGTTATGTGCGTTTTAAGTATTTCAATATCACTTGCTTTAACGGTGAAGGAAATCATCGTGAGGAAACCTGCATGCCTGAGAGTTCTCCATAACGTTCTCAAAGGTGTGTGAAGTCTGCCAATCCGCTTGGCCAGCGTGGTAGACTATGGCCAAAACCCTTCTCACTCTGAGAGGAGACCCGTGCTCTGTAGTGAGCCGGTAATGGGTTGATCATGATATTTCAGGGAGGCTCTCACACATGAAAAAGGAGCCGGAAAAAAATTTTTTTTTGTACCCTAGCTTGTGGGATATCATTCTTTAGAACTCATTGAGTAGAGTACGAATATATTTTTTTTTAATTTTTTCCTCAAAAAATAAGGAAATCCATTTTTTCAGAAAGGGGGGCCATCAAAGTTGTCAGTTTTAGACCATTTTTGTGACGGGGGCTATCTCAAAAACTAAACTAGTTAGGAATATGATATTTCGGTATATTATGTACCATATTATGCTCTATTTAAACAACAAATACTGAAAACAACGATTCATAAAATAGTTTAAATAAGCTGTGACCAAAACAAACGAACATTTTTTGGTGTGTTCCGATGTCTAGCTCGGAAATTAATTATTATTTCTTAGACCCAAAATATTATACTATTGTTCATAATTATGTACGGAACCCTAAAAGAGCGAGGCCCGACTCGCACTTGGCTGATTTTTAAATTATTTTTATGTTGATTCACATAATCTTGCAGTTGTTTTTCTTGTCAAACTGGAGTTGAATACTGGTGCGTTATTTCACCCACCACGTTATTTCGTATATTTTCCAAGGACAAGTTGAAGATAGGTAAGTATATGAAGGAGAATATTAGTCAGTCAAAAAATCTTGATATCTAGTACACACCTAGTTAGTTACTTACTCATTTTTCGGTTAGATAGGTACGGTCATATTTTATATACTAAAGTTCTTTCAATATTTTCAATTCAAATCATGCACGCTTCTTTGTCCCGAAAAGCAATCAAAAAGTTTATTTTAATGGATACGAAGTAAACAGAGACTGCTATTTAAATGTTTATATAATTTTCTATTTACTACTTCTCGACTTATCCTACTATAGTTCGGCCGTTCAGAGAATGCGTTCCTGACACCTATCAGTTAGTCACGACTAGTGATGGGCACAACATAACACTGAGTTCGTTACGGTTCCTCCAAAATGAACCGGCGCATTATTTTAAGATTATTTTCGTTTTAAATTGGCGGAATCATTTAAAATTTATATTTTAGTTATTTGAGTAGAAACCAGAAAAAGGTAATATTCATATAATAAAATTGTCAAATAAAAACAGATCGAAAACACTTGAAGAACGTGGTCTATGCGCACGAAACGACAACAGACGACTGTTTTAGCGTCACAAAATGGCGGCCCAACGCCATTTGGGGTTACCATTTTCAACCTAAATATAAAAATGCTATTTTATATTTAGGTTGTTATTTTTAGCACAGCACTATTATACAAATATAAAGCGCTGACATAACCTTGTAATAGCGCAGTATAGATTTAGAAAAATATTGTTTACCAAGTTATTTGACACTCAGTTTGGCACAAAATTATAACATTCATTGATTATTGATATAATAATGTTGTTTTAATGCTCATCAATTGTTAAAACGGTAAACAACCAGCAAAAATATTTTTATCGTAACTGCAACGCCATTACAAAGCTACGTCGTCAGTTCAATCGCGACGTGTCAGGAACGCATTCTCTAAACGGCCGAACTTTAGTTACTTTACTCGTGATAGGCGCTAATCAAAAAAGAAGAAACAAAATCAAGCAAGTAAAGTAGGAAATAGATACTATTGTCTGTTACCCATCGTACAATTAAACAAGTATAAATTAAAAATTTAAAAAACCCCCAACATATTGGCAGGCTTTTTGTGGCGGCGGCCATCTTGGATTTGCATAGTGCTATTCTACTAGTCAAGCCCTTTCATTTGATACCCATAATATGGGAGTTGTGAAAAAATATGTAATCCGCCATTTTGTAGCGACGGCCATCTTGGATCGATTTTCATCAAACATAGCTAACAACACTCTCGACTAATTAACCCCCGACGCAAAAACGACGGGGTGTTATAAGTTTGACGTGTCTGTGTGTGTGTGTGTGTGTGTGTGTGTGTGTCTGTCTGTTCCCCTGTGGCGCTCAAACGGGTGGACCGATTTGAATGCGGTTTTTTTGTTTGAAAGGTGAATTAGTCGAGAGTGTTCTTAGCTATGTTTGATGAAAATCGGTCCAAGATGGCCGCCGCTACAAAATGGCGGATGATATATTTTTTCACAACTCCCTTGATATGGGTATCAAATGAAAGGGCTTGACTAGTAGAATAGCACTATTGCAAATTCAAGATGGCCGCCGCCACTAAATGGCGAATGTCGGGGGTTTTTTAAATTTTCAATTTACACTTGTTCACCTTTCAAACAAAAAAAAAATCGCATTCAAATCGGTTCACCCGTTTGAGGGGACAGGCTACAGGGGAACAGACAGACACACACACAGACACACACACACAGACACACACACACAGACACACACACACACACACAGACACATCAAACTTATAACACCTCGTCGTATTTGCGTCAGGGGTTAAAAATTAAATTCGTCGAATTTGGTACGCTTTTATAGTAGGTAGCTTGATTGGCCGAGATTTTGGTTAAAATCTGGAAGCTCGGAGCGAAGATAGGTTTGTTTGTCTTGTGTGTACGATGGCACTTGGTACAGGCGGTCTCGAATACACGTGCAGTGGAGTGTGACACCTGACCTAACCCAACTTGCACTTGTGAAGCGACGCCGCCGCTCTTAGGGATGGGATGTAGTGTATACGATTGGATTATCGATAAAATCTTAACTTTATTTCATATGAAAACACCAGCTTTATAACGTCTTCTTTCGTCTTGGGTAAAAATGAGCCAGCCCCCTTAGTCCACCACCAAGACAAATTCACAGCTTGATAAAGGTAACCGCAGTTGTTGTAACGTGAACTACCGCTTGACTTTGTAAAGCTTTTTGTCATCAGTCTTGCCTTAGCTTCGAATTAGATGTTTGTTTTGATTAGGCGTGATAGTTTTGAAAGTGTTCAGTTACTTACTACTGCATGTAAAGTGGAGCAAGCCGCAAACGCCCTTACACCACAGTCATTGCTGTGACTGACGGGCAGCCTACCATAAAATGCAATGGCAGATGTTTGCATGACAAAATTCAGTAGTGCGATTGTGTATGAAAATCGTATTTATTTGACGGCATAAAAAATGTATGGTTTCATTTATAGTCAAATGACATATTCGAATTGCGTTCATTACTTGACGAATTGGATCGTTATTTTAAACGACGAGTGAATGATAGTTAATTCGAATTCGAAATGCTAATCATTGCTAATGTCGAATCAGTTTTACACAATTCTAATTTACCTTTAAAGATCTATGACCAATTGTTTATTGTGTTTAATAACCATCCATAAACAACCTTACACAATCGCACCTCTAGTTCATTCTGTGCTCCATTAGTCATTCGTCAATTAACATCATCCGTGAATTGACTGATGCAGAACCTATCATCTAATAGACCCCTAAAATCTTGTACTATTAATTACTTGCAAAACAAACCAAAGAATAAACGGGACTTTGGGAAACCAACTTAACATCATGAAACATGTACAGAATTACAGTTCACATCACTAAGTTGTTTTGTTTTCTAAGTGAGTGGGGTTGACGGGCTGAAGTCGAACAAAAAATACATACCGTAGAATGGTGACAACGGAAGAATTTCGAGGCCCTTACCAACAGATTTTATGTTATTGAATTTCTCGCCCTTTGGAGAACCTCCTAATGGTCCATAAACATGCTTGCGTAGGCTCTAGTCTCCACTATAAATAACTAATTGACAGTTAAAATTACTGTTGCCATTATGTTTTTATGTTAGGTACGCAAAAAATTACTTTGCTGCATCCATGTCAAACTTAATTACTTATTGCCTTGTAGGTCGGTCCATATCCATAATATTTACCTACATAATACAGATATGTTTAAAATTAAAATGACAATATGGATAGAAACAAAAACAATTTATATCAGAATAGGTACCTACTTAGCTATTTTTACACTAAAATTTTTAATTCAGAGAAAATTACATACATATTTAAGTAAGCATCTGAAAAAAATAATGATTTTTAAAGCTGATTAATCAAGTATTGAAATATAAGAATCGAGTAATGTTGAAGAAAACTTAAAGTAGAAAAATCATAATTATTACATAATTCAAAATCATAATTTAAGTATGTAACCAATATACCTAAACCAATATAGCTTTATTTTAAAACGAGCCTAATAACGTACAACGAGCAAAAAGTAAACATTATGACATTACCTATTTAGTTTCTACCTACTTAACTATGTACCTACTTAAAATATTTAGTGTGTTTCAACATATTACGTATACATATCGAGTAAGTACGTAAGGACGATCGATGAATAAAACCTTTATCTTGTGAAATGCGATCACGTATCGCAAGCGGATCTCTTTGATTACAGCCGTATACGTAGCTACGTGGCTCGGCTGTTTGAGCGAAAAGCGAGCGAAATGAATAAATTGTAAGCGTGCATAAAATGCTTGTTGGCTTTGATGAAAAACGAGTCGCGACACAATCACGCGGCCACGAATGTAAGAGAAAGAACATAATAATTATCTACTAAGTATCTAAATGGAAAACGAATATTTTAAGGATGAATATTTTTCATAGGTAGGTACACCATGTAATAATTTACACTTGGCCGTGCAGGAATTAGGTCAAACCGTAGCCGGCGACCGGGCAATAGTCAATAGATACCTAGGTACATTATTTTATGTCCGTACAGGGTTACTGGAGTACACAGACCAGTGTAAGATAAATCCATACCGATAAAAAATGTATCTAGACCTACGTATTGAGTTGGTATTTTATGCTAAGTCGTATTTTAAAGTGGGTTCACTTTATAAATATGTATACCTATACTATGACCAGTGGCGTGCACTTCATAAAGGCAGAAAAGCTCTGCATACCCTGAAAAAAAGTATGCTTAGGTAAAACGATATGAAGAGGTGTAGTAGAAATTTTAATACTACCGATTGCATACCCTGGCTTTTAAACCTTGTGCACGCTACTGACTATGACGTATATTAACGTGTCTTGATCAGGGAAGGATTCAGTATCACCAATAAGCATTAACCTAGTTAACAACGTAAACTACTGTGACGTTAATCATTTCCATAAAATGTCACTTTCTAAGCAAATTATGACAGTAGTAAAACATATTATACATAATATATGGTTTGATAATGAGCACATTGTAAATGCAGTCTGCAGTCTGTAGTCTGTACATACACATTTTATTACGTAGGTAGTATTTGGCGACACAAATAAATGTCCAACTGTGTAATAAAAGTACGAATTTAATTTTGCGGTAGGTATTTAAAAGTAGGTCATTTTTGCACCTTTTAACAAACGATGTTATCTACAGCGTTAATGAACCTTATGACTAAGGCTCAGTCCAAACAACGCGTGTCCACCTGTGACTACTTTAACGCCGCTGCTTGGGTACAGTTTAAAATATTTTGCTTTCTGAAAGTTGCAGCACGCAATATTTTCATTATTCATTCAACTTCTACGAAACACTGTAGTTAGTCTAACTACTCGCCAGTATCGACGTCATGTAGGTAACGATTTGAACACGGTGGACGTCGGTTGACGTGATAAACTATTATTACAGGTTAGGTAACGAAGTTCCTCTGACGTGATGAAATCTGAATGAATCGAGCATTTCCGCTGCTTCATATAGTAATATGCAGCCACAGACTGCAAATAATATATTATACGTATAACCTATCTACCTAATTTCGTACTTGAAACTTTTTTTAATGTATTTAATTGATAAATAAAAAAAAATTAAAAAAAACTTTACACATGTTACTGTACGGTAAGATAACCACGCTTAGTAGGTTTTAAAACTAAGCAATCAATTTCACACTTATTAGAAGTAACTAGTTTCACAAATTTTTCTCGTGTCTGGAAAGTTCAAAAGTTTGCAAGTCCCTCCCATGGTGAATATTTTCGTATCTATATGCTACTTACTAAATAAATAAACTTACTAAATAATAAATATGAAAATAAATAATCAAGACAAGACATCTGCTCATAGTCGGAACTCGGAAGACTGATCGCATGATATACTTAGCACAAAAAATAAATATGCTACTTACTAATGTTATTTAGCAACATATCGCTCTATTGAGAAGCAAACGGTAGTACCGCTTAGTATGGTTTAACATTTATTTTATTAACTGTATATGCCTCAGCCTTTGTTTTATTTCGTAGAAGCGTCAGTCGAGTCTGGCATGTAAAACGAGCGGGCGCTTTTTTATCAAATCTACCCAACAACGCGCTGTACGAAAACAAATGTTTGCCATTCATTGTCTCCAATTCTTTGTAAGTTTATTACATTCTAGCCGTGTATTGTTCAGCTATTATTTGTTTCAAATGTTTCTTTTGGGCTCGCAAAACAGGCTCGCAACTAATATCTTGTGTATGGATCTTTGAAACACATGTGTAGCGTGTGTTAGTTATGATAGCCGTGCATTCTTCCGCTAGTAAGCGCTCTTTACATTGCTCTATATGCAGTGCTTTCCCTGAGTGTACGTAGACTTTATTAAAGTCTCGGGGAAGAGCACGAATTTCTGACTTTGACTTCCTACCTCTTCACTCAAAACTGATACTTAATAATCATAGGCTTGCCCAGAGCTTGCGCTTTGTTTAACGTTTTAATGACGTAGGTATATAAAATTCATTGTCTTCGTAGTTTCCAAGTCGTGACTATACCAAAAATCGCATAAATCATTAACAACAATCCCATTAAGCTCAGTTAGCAGCGTACGTTCCTACTGCCTATGTACATATATGTATCTTTGAAACATATGTGTAGCGTATGCAGTATGCACCTACTGTGTATCCTAACCCTAAGAGCTGCACAAACACATCTGCATAAATACCTACGTATTGAGAAGCGGTGCACGTTTTATAATAAAATAATAAACGTTGAGCAGTACCCAGCTCTACCTGTTCATATAATATATGCAATGTAAATGTGTTGCATGACGTACGTTTTTCCAAGAGGTGTACCTATGTAGGTACAATGCACTTTTATAGTTCGACAGACGCGGCAGACTAACCGCAAAAGTGAAGTGACTTTATGTAATCGATAAATCACCATTAAAATTTTAAGTATTTGCTCAAACGTGCTTATGTTATATGTTAAAACAAATCGCGTAAACTATGTGTGCTTAGGTACCTACCTGTTTTTTACAAAAACAGTTAAGTTTATAAAATTTGAACACATGATAATGATAATAATAGGACAGGCAATATAGTATCATGTAGTCTTTTAGTTTTTAGGATTATGTTTACCTAATCCAGGAACCGAATAAATGAATTCGAATGCTTTGTACTTGTAAAACAACTATTAAGCAATGGAATTCATACTTACTAGTAGTAGTACATAGTTAGGTATCTCTATCTACTTAAAGTTTTCGCGTGTCTGGAAAGTTTAGAAGTTTCAAAGTCCCCCATGATGAATTTTCGTCTCTAAGTGAAAAAAAAAAAAAACACATTACAGTTTGCTACGTAGCCGTATTTAATATCGATATTAAACATCGATGTTGAAATAGCATGTAGTTATGTAGGTACAGCTCTGTAAAGTGTGACCGCAAGTTGTAACGCCGGTCACGCACTTCCCTAAATGCGTCTCGAAGCAATGTCTCGACGAGTCTTTAGTCCTAAGGGGCGCTTAATGCTTTCTCTCCTGTTACTTTTATTTTTAACACCCGACGCAGCAAAAACAGCGGGTATTATAAGTTTGACGTGTCTGTGTGGGTGTGTGTCTGTTCCCTTGTAGGCGTAGCGCTCAAACGGGTGAACCGATTTGAATGCGGTTTTTTTGTTTGAAAGGTGAATTAGTCGAGAGTGTTGTTAGTTATGTTTGATGAAAATCGGTCCAACATTGGCCGCCGCTACGAAATGGCGGATTACATATTTTATCACAATGCCCTCAATATGGGTATCAAATGAAAGGGCTTGACTAGTAGAATAGCACTATGCAAATCCAAGATGGCCGCCACCACAAAATGGCGAATGTAGTATAGTAATAAGCATAGATTGGATGCAATTCAAGTTCAGTAATTGTTAATTTTTCGCTTCGTACTGGTACTGGTACTATAACTGGTACTATAACTTCGTACTGGTACTATAGCCCTTACTTCATATTAAAACAACCTATGAAGTTTTGTTTTATCCATAAGATTGTAAAATCTAGACAATAATTTTTATTCCTGTACTTTGCAAATCCGTCACTATTCAGCAAAACAAGGTAGTTAATGTAAATGTCGTGTAAACTTTGTTTTTCCCTTAAGGTAAATAGCTTCATATGACTAGAAAAGATTAATTAGCAGCTACCAGCATGTCATATCTACTGCGAATCATTTGCTTTATCTACATACTTGTTATTTTTAAATATATGACTCTCAACTAATACATAATACCTAAAAGAGGTTGAACCATTATTACCAGATGTTAGTAAAAATACGGAGGAAACGAAAAGGCCTAATTCGGATCCCCAGAGTCTGTAACCCATCCAGTTACAGCAGACTCAAAACATTATATTCACTATTGAAATTTTAATAACGATAATTATTATTATTAAATTCCGTTAGTTTATAATTTTAAAAAATGCGCACTGAATTGAGAACCTCTTCATTTTTTTGTAGGACTCTGATGTGAAAATACCTAGATTGTTGTATAGTCAATAGTGAATAGAGAGAGCAAGGAAAAGTAATCTTGAGAGTAGAGATAATATATAGTAAAATTCCATCTAGCTTGCCAAGTTGCTATTAGATAAACCTACTAACTACTACGACTAGATATACAAAGGTTTAACATTAATCTTTGTCTGTATGTAGCTGGACCGAAACTTAAATTCTTATTAAAACCAAATGTTCGTTTCCAACAAAGAAAACTAAATTGGGAGCTTATTAATGTGTGTCAGTATTTTACCTTCCTCGTTTTAGGACGAGGTCGCAGTTCTTCCGGATTACGTCATTTAAAAGTAGAGATGATTATTAAGTGTTGGGAACTGAATATACAGCTGTTGTATTTGAAGCGAGCTATTTAAAATGATTGATCTCCTACGCAACGCGAAATGAAGTTATTAATTGTATGTTATTATCACGGGTTTTTATACAGCAATTAGGTACGTGAGGCAACCTTTAAAGTCCGACAGACTACCTATTACCTATATTTAATTACTAGCCGACCCCTGCGACTTCGTCCGCCTGGATATAGGTTTTATATAGGATCGGATTGGATCCCATAATCCTTTTTTGAACCTAAACTAAATGTAGCCTAAGTTACTTCTTATAACATCACCTATCTGCCATTGAAAGTTCCATCAAAATTGATCCAGCCGTTTCGGTAATTAGCTGGAACAAATAGACAGATCGACAAACATAAATTTAAACGCACACCAGTTTAAAATAAGCCGTACGTTCAAAGATCCGGGTCCCAAGTTATTTGAACCCAATAAATGTCTGTCATTTCTGAACTAATAAACCTATGACCTTGAAATATTTACGGGACAATACTTAAAGTACTACCTTTCTAACAAAAAAAGAATGAGTTAAATCAAACTACGCGTTAATGAATTACAGCTAAATACATGTTTTAACTTTCTTCCCCTCTCCCTAGGGAACCGTGCTGAATTTCGGGATAAAAAGTATCCTATAACCTACCTCGGAGTATAAACTCAAATTGTACCAAGTTTTATTCGAATCCATTCAGTAGTTTCGGCGTGATGCGCGGCCAAGATACAGACAGACAGACAGACAGACAGACAGACAGACAGACAGACAGACAGACAAAAATGAAACAAATTGCAGTTTTGGCTTCAGTATCGATTATAGAATGGCCTCCAACAAAAATTTTCAAAATATCTTCAATGTACAGAATTGGATCTGTTACAGTTTTATTATATTATAGATTGTATAACTGACTGTGTTAAAATCTGTGGTTATAAAATCGTATCACGCCAAGCTCATTTTATAAAAAAAGACATTGCATATTTTTTTGACTTGATATTTTAACTTTGTGAATTGTCAAATTAGATAAGATCACTATCATCAGATACTACAGTTCGATCCGATCACAAAAGTGACTCCATAAAGGACAACACAAAAAAAATTAAATGCGCTTTTCCAAATCTAGTAGATAAGTACTTAGTTCGTGAATTTTATCGGGGTATACGATCACTATTATCATAATAATATTATTCACATGTAATATTCTAATACATATATGTATAATATAATATGTCTAAAATAGCTGTACTGAAATCCTCTGACATCTACGCGTAAACTGATATTTTAAAAATATAAGGCAGTTAGACAACGTTGATACGGTCTACCTAACGAAAAAGTTGAATCTTTATGATTATTGTAAGAAATGGAACAGTTAATAGTGTACAAGGAACAATTTAGCTGTCAAAGTTTACCAATAGGTCTACAATTTGAATGTTTCATTTAAGGTCAAGTGCGTCATCACGAGGTACTTCAGTTTCTTATTTATTCTCAGTTTAGGAGATTGCAACAAAAAATCTTACACAAGTGCTTCTTCTTGGTATAAGAATATCTAAACCTCTAATTTTTTTACAAAACATGATAATTTACCTACTACCTAGCGATGCACAACCCATGCGGAGGTTCTAGCGTCCTCGGTTCTGGGTTTGATTCTTGGATGGGTAGAAGCTATTATGTACTTATAGATAAAATAGGTCTTTTTCGTCCTAAGTAGACCTCCGCTTGAAGACGAAGGTCTACCAGTTATCACAGAGCTGAAAATAACTACGTGACTCTTCTAAAGATATCAAGTCACTAACTCGCTAGTCGCTAAGCGTGCTACGGAATTAAGAGGCGTAAAGGTTGATGATGATGATTATAAATTATAATATCTAATAGGTATATAAAAATGCTCGTGTATTTGTAACAAAACTCCTCCGAAACGGCTAGACCATCGAACTATTACGCTTAGAATGGAAGTTTCTAACAAATTTCCGCTCGAAACGTAAGCTATAAACCAACCCATGTGTGCCCTGTAATTACATTTGCCGACACGCACACAAGCGCATGAGTACCTTGAGCACTGACGCGACGATAGCCTTTTAGGCTTGCTAAAAACGGCTTATCGCCGCGTCGACGACTGCCTTTCTTTACCTATTTATTCTAAGGGCTAGACCGATTCTTATGAAATTGTTTGTGTATATGTATGTATGTTATTTTTTTTTTATAGGAATAGCGGGCAACTGTGCAAGCGGGTCACCTGATGTTAAGTGATTACCGCCGCCCATGAACATTAGCAGCACCTGAGGAACTGCCGGCTTTTGATGAAGGGGACTGGCTCTTCAGCTCGCTGCCGGAACACACGGATGCTTTGCGGCAGATTACGGCTGAAGTGTGGTCGCTAGCCAGGCGGATTCGGGGTAGGATCCTACCACAAAGCAAAGGTAATAGCGATATTAGTAGGTACATAGTTTAATAACCGGGTAGGTGGCGCTGATGTCGGTATGTCACCGGGCAGGACGATGTCTGCCGGGTCCGCTAGTATTTCTATAATTTCTTTGATCGCTACCAAAGCCATGTATCTGGGATTTTAATAGACCGATTCTGGTGAAGGTAAAGAGCATAAGCTACTTAAGCCTGGCGAACACAAAGGCACGGTTTGAATGTTAGGTATGCTCTCTGTATTCCCATTGCTCAAGAGCAAAGAGAATGTCCTAGGGGAAGCTGATTATTATTGAAGTGCATTTTAAAAAGATGGACGCTATTGTTATTGATTAATTATATTATTGACGTATTACGAGATTACGGTTAAGATTTATGATGAGGTCAAGATATTAAAGTTTTACAAGTTTAACAAGGTTTTCGCTTTGTACGACAGTTTACATGCTTAATGTATTTACAGAGTGTATTTGCAAGACGGATACACGCCGAAAACGACCGTGACATTAACGTTTTGTATACATTTCGTACATGATATACTATTAATATTATATTACTCTATGGCAAATATAATATAAAGGATTTCTTTAATTTTATTTAACTAATACTACTTTATTATTTTTACATAAATAATAAATAGGTATTAAAATATTTACAAGTGTTTTGATAATATCTTGTTAAAGAAGTAGCCCATAATCATAATTCCCACCGCCACGGCCGGCCAACTTTAACGGAGACTAGCCAACTACGCAGCAAATATTAAAGTGCACAAGTGCGTATGCAAATCTAGGTGCACTCTCTATTCCCTCACTCTCATAATCCGATCGGACCGCAATCCGTCACAACGGGAGAGAGTTCAGGCACAGGACTGACGGCTTTAATTGCTTTCCATCACAAATAACTTCCTAACTCCGGCCTGCTACTGAGAATTTCTTGACAGATATGCTTTGTGGCCTGACCCGGAAATGGAACCCAGAACCCCACGATACGAAGTCAACAAGCTAAACACTACACATAGTTTAAAACAAAGTCGTTACTGTGTCAGTCACACTTCTTTATGCTCAACTAGTTAATAATAAAATCTATACTAATAATATGTATGTGTATGCGAAAGTGTGTCTGTCTGTCTGCTAGCTTTTCACGGTCCAACAATTTAACCTATTTTGATGAAATATGGTACAGAGGTAGCTGCTTACATCCCGAGGACCGACATACCGACTACTTTTTATCCAGGAGAATTAAGAGTTCCCACGGGATTCTTAAAAATCCATCCGTTTAACTGATTTATACGAAATTTGATACCTAGCTTGCGTCCCGGAAAATGACATAGGCAACTTTTATCCCGGAAAAGCAAGTAGATTCCACAGGATTTTAAAAACATAAATTCACGTGGACGAAGTCGCGGACATGATCTAGTGTAATATAAGTTCAAGCTAAGGCGCAGAAGACAAAAGCAAATGGTTAGCAATTCAACACATCCTTATTCCAAGGACAGCCAGCCACCCAACGATTCGGCAGCCAAATGCTAATTCATGCGCTACGGTGAATACCTTATGCGAACTTCAAAAAACTACCGCATTATAATACCTAAGCGACTATCTATAGGTAAGTACATGCTAATTTTTTTTTTTCATATATTCGATGTCAGAGTGCTGAATCCTAAGTAGGTAGTACCTACTAAGTAATAAAAAACATTGGTGTAGAATTACCTATCTTATAAGATGTAAGGAAACCTATAGAAACATCGCACCCGCGCCGTATGTCTTTAACAATACCAAACAGACCGAACCAATTTAGAAAAAAAAAATTGACCTAGCCGGGAATCGAATACGGATCCTCTTTTACAATTCCACAGCACATACCTACCGAGTTTCACAACATATACGAGCGGCGCAAGACTGTGACGTGTGGAAGTTCATACAACAGTCATGTCCAGAAGTGTACGTCTATTGGTTGACGAAGAAGAAGTATTAGGTACATTGCGTATTCATATTTTAACTATGAAGGTTGAATTATACAACGGTGAAGGAAAACATCGTGAGGAAACCTGCATGCCTGAGAGTTCTCCATATTACGTTCTCAAAGGTGTGTGAAATCTGCCAATCCGCTTGGCCAGCGTGGTAGACTATGGCCAAAACCCTTCTCACTCTGAGAGGAGACCCGTGCTCTGCAGTGAGCCGGTAATGGGTTGATCATGATGATGATGATGATGATTTTAACTATTATAATTCAACGGGTTTGATGCACGTGGTCCACGTGCGTGCAAAAACCACTAGTGCGGCATACTCCTGCGCACGTGACGTGGATTTGCGCAGGAGTAAGTATGCCGCACTAGTTTCAAAACCATCCGAGGCTCTATTGAAATAGAGCGTATTCACACGTTCCACTGTAGGCTGCGCGGGCCTTCAGCCGCTAGGCGCGTTGGGATAAGTTTGGGGGAAGGTGGGTCTACCTCACCTCCCGAAAGTTCCAGCTGGTCTTCTTCGCTGGCAGCGTGGACGTAATCCTGGCACGCCAAACTATGATATCGCCTTGTCATTAAAAAGCGGTATCCACGCCGGGGTTAGTGCCCATCCTTGATTCACTTTAGTAATAAAGCCTATTCGTGCGAAACCAGGGTGGGTTAGCTAGTATGTAAGTATATTTTTATAATCGTACTTAAAAATAAGACAAAAACACGTAAGTACGTTGACCGAGCTATTAACATACCTACTTGATAATATTATGTCCCCTAAGTTGCAACTTGTTTTTAGGACTTTTTTTATTGATACTCGTTTGTTGCTTGACTACGATATTATCTGATGGGAAGTAATGATGTAGTCCAATAACGAACGGATTAACCCGGACGCTTTGTATGGCTGTCTACCTGACCTATGGACTCTTATTAATATATATATAGCTGTTCGTTCTGATTCACTGACTCATTCATCGCCTCTCCTGAACAATTTTGTATGAAATTTTTTTTTTTCAATAATGGTGTCGTATAGAGGATAAAAATTCATTAAGAGGAAAAATATGGAGAGAGCTGATGATTGAAGATTTCAGAGACGAGGGAATGGCATGCTTAAGCTATTGAAGATAGGTGGGGGGTGCTCGACCAAATGTCACTTGAAACGTCATCCAATTGGCAATGAGTTGAAAAAAAATTCAAAATGGCGAAAAAAAGATGGCCGCTATACAAATTTCGTCGGCGTCCAACTCGGAGGGTATAAAAGATGGAAAAGTGGTTTCTTCGCAAAAGATGATCAGGATCAGAAGATCTACTCGATGCATAGAAAAAAAATTCAAAATGGCGGAATTTATTTTTCCATAGAAAATGTATGGCGAATATTGAAGAGACTACAAGTTGTGAACTATCCAAGGCTTTGATGAGGTTCTTTGGAGAACTCTCAAAGAAAAATATGGGAAGACATGATGATTGAGGGTTTGGAAGATGGTTGAGGAGCCCGGGCAGGGTATTGTAGATAGGTGGGAGGTGCTCAAACAAAAATTACTCAAAACCTCATCCAGTTGGCACGGCGAAAAAAAAATACCAAAATGGCGGATTCAAGATGGTGGCTATACAAATTTCGTCGGTGTTTATCTCACCAAGTATACAAGATGGAAGAGTGGTTTCTTGGAAAAAGATGATCAATACCTAAAGATCTATTTGATGAGCAGAATGATTCGAAGAAAAAATATGGAGAGTGATAATGATCGAGGATTAGGAATTTGGGAAAGATAAGTGGAGGCTCCTCAAACCAAAATACCCGAAAGCAAAACCTCGCGGTCCGCTTGCGGGCCGCGCACCCACGCGCCTTACTAGTTAATAATATATATATAGCTGTTCGTTCTGATTCACTGACTCATTCATCGCCTCTCCTGTAAAATTTTGTATGAAAAATTTTTTTTTCACAAATGGTTTCGTATAGAGGACAAAAATTCATTAAGAGGAAAAATATGGAGAGAGCTGATGATTGAGGATTTCGGAGACGGTTGAAGAGCACGCTTAAGGTATTGAAGATAGGTGGGGGGTGCTCGAACAAATGTCACTCGAAACGTCATCCAATTGGCAGTGAGCCGAAAAAAAATTCAAAATGGCGAAAAAAAGATGGCCGCCATACAAATTTCGTCGGTGTCCATCTCGAAGGGTATAAAAGATGAAAGAGTTGTTTCTTAGCAAAACATGATCAGGATCCAAAGGTCTACTCGATGAATACAAAAAAAATTCAAAATGGCGGACTTTATTTTTCCATAGAAAATGTATGGCGAATATTGAGAGAGAGTATAAAGTTGTGAACTAGGTATGCAAGGCGATTGATGCGGTTCTTTGGAGAAATCTCAAAGAAAAATATGGGAAGACATGATGATTGAGGGTTTGGAAGATGATTGATGAGCCCGGGCAGAGTTTTGTAGATAGATGGGGGCTGCTCAAACAAAAAATACTCAGAACCTCATCCAATTGGCACTGAGGTGAAAAAAAAAACCAAAATGGCGGATTCAAGATGGCGGCTATACAAATTTCGTCGGTGTCTATCTCACCAAGTATAAAAGATGGAAGAGTGGTTTCTTTGAAAAATATGATCAAGAACTAAAAAACAAGATGGCGGAATTTATTTTTCTACACAAAAAAAATTTTTGATGGTTTCGTGTAGAAAACAAAAATTCATGCGGAGGAAAAATACGGAAAGAGCTGATGATCGAAGACTTTGGAGACGGATGAAGAGCACGGCGAGGGTATTGAAGATAGGTGGGACGTGCTCAAACAAAAACTACTCGAATCCTCGCGGTCCGCTTGCGGGCCGCGCACCCACGCGCCGTACTAGTTAATATATATATAGCTGTTCGTTCTGATTCACTGACTCATTCATCGCCTCTCCTGTAAAATTTTGTATGAAAAATTTTTTTTTCACAAATGGTTTCGTATAGAGGACAAAAATTCATTAAGAGGAAAAATATGGAGAGAGCTGATGATTGAGGATTTCGGAGACGAGCGACGGGCACGCTTAAGGTATTGAAGATAGGTGGGAGGTGCACGAGCAAATGTCACTTGAAACGTCATCCAATTGGCAGTCAGCTGAAAAAAAATTCAAAATGGCGAAAAAAAGATGGCCGCCATACAAATTTCGTCGGTCTCCATCTCGGAGGGTATAAAAGATGGAAGAGTGGTTTCTTCGCAAAAGATGATGAGGATCCAAAGGTCTACTTGATGAATTGAAAAAAAATTCAAAATGGCGGAATTTATTTTTCCATAGAAAATGTATGGCGAATATTGAAGAGACTACAAGTTGTGAACTATGCAAGGCTTTAATGCGGTTTTTTGAGAACTCTCAAAGAACAATATAGGAAGACATGATGATTGAGGGTTTGGAAGTTGGTTGAGGAGCCCGGGCAGGGTATTGAAGATAGGTAGGAGGTGCTCAAACAAAAAATACTCGAAACATCATCCAATTGGCAGTGAGCTGAAAAAAAGTCCAAATGGTGGCCATACAAACATCGGTGTCTATCTCACCAAGTATAAAAGATGGAAGAGTGGTTTTTGCCAAAAGATGATTAAGACCTTAAGTTCTACTTGATGAGCAGAATGATTCGAAGAAAAAATATGGAGAGTGATAATGATCGAGGATTAGGAATAGGCGAGAGATAGATGGAGGCTGCTCAAACCAAAATACCCGAAAGCGAAACCTCGCGGTCCGCTTGCGGGCCGCGCACCCACGCGCATTACTAGTCTACCTATATATCTACCTACTGTAGACACCAATAACAGGTAAAACCAGGTAGTCTCTTACTGGTATTTATCCACTATGTACTATATATAAAGTGTACATTATTCGTACCTACGGTTTACCTACCCTCAAACATAATGGTTATATTATTATTCAACATTGAATTGAGAGAAATGTAAAGCTAACATAAAATATTTAAGTAACTATGTTGTTAATACCTATGTAGGTATATCGTAATAAAAGCCCGTGAATGAAACTATGTGTTTACTACAGTCCCATTAATAAGTAACACCTGATTTGTCTCAAACAAAGAAAGTAAAATAAAATCGGTTTTGTTGGCAGCCGCCGCCGCGCCGCGCCGCGCCGCGCCGTAGGCGCATCCGCCAAAAACACAGTCCTTGACCTTCTTCATCCGAGTTTATCACTATGCTTACCCAAAAATTCAAACTGTTTGTTTGTACGGAAATTATGCGAAAACCGCACTAAGATCTGTCTCAATTTATTAAGATTTACACCTTTATAAATTGCGTTGTTTTTATTTGCTGGTTTTTCTCTTATTTATTCTTATATAATATATATTATACTAGACATTCTATCTAGATTCCTACTTGTGTAGAGGGAAGGCAAGTGATGTTTAGACAGTAGAGTTTAAACTGTTTAGTTGTAAAAAGAGTTGTAAGATGTTAGATGACACTTCAAGTTTCTAAATTGATGCTTGCTGATTTTAGGATATTACGACCTACTGGAGATCCATCATGAGCTCCTCATAAATGAGATGTACTTACGCCCTCATTTGTAAAGTACGTAGGTCAGTTTTATTCTAATCTGATTATTTACACGTTCGGAGTCAAGGGCAAAAGATAGTCTCACACAAAAATAAGAGTAGCCATGAACTCGGTGAAACGAGTGTGCGAGTACATATTGCTCGTACGAGCGTCGTCGGTACAGAGCGAGTATTTAACTCGTTGTCGCAAGCTGTCGGCCTTCGTTGCTTCACAAGGCCTCTTTGTCTTCCGCACATCAGAGTACATACTTTATGGTTACTAAATATTGATTGGACCACAGACATATTATATAGGGTAGATCGGCGATCACCTGCACTGTTAAGTAAAAATTCACGCGTTGAAAAAAACACGGTACGAGTGATTTGAAATTTCAAATCCTTTTTTGTGGTTAATTTCTGAATTTCTGTGTTTCTGTGTTCTGTTCTCGGTGCCTGCCAAACTTGTGTACAAGTGTACACAAGTTTAGCACGCGTGTTCCAAAAAGGGTACCACTACCTTGATAATACTATTTCCATGGGTTGGACACTGTTTGCGGGACTCTATTATGTACATTATTTTAATTTGCAATTTCATTCAGTAAAAAGCATGATTTGGTACTGAAATGGCAACTAAATTATTTAAGTATGCAGTTTCTATTGTCTTATAAAAGGTTAATAATTGTCTTATAAGTTCTATTGTCTTATAAGTTCCTCTTGTTTCTCTTATCTATGGGATGGGATATAATATGATGTCTATCTTCAAATGTTAAAAAAATGGATACCCGTAGGTAGGGTATTCTAACACAAAAATATTTCTATGGCTTACAAATACGATTTAGTTCTAAACCTAACTAAGTAGATACGGAAACATGTAAACTTGTCTGCTACGTTCACATTTACTGCATTAAAAGCTACATTAATGGAATTGACGTTTCATACACTTTAAAACTGGAGTTGATGTCTTTTAAAAGATTTTTATATTGTTTATGATTGACCTCAAAATGTGTGCGAGCTGAAAGTACTGAAACCATCAGAAATGTGGTGCGTTTTATTTTACCGCATTCAAAGAGAAAGCCTCATGCTTAGTTAAGTATATGTAATGGAAAAGAGAGTTGACAATAAAAGCGATGGATTTTATATCTCATCTAAAGAGACATTAATCCAAGAATAGGTAAAGATACGAATCTAGAAAATAAAGCATCCCTCAGGTCGATCGTTAAAAATGACAGCTGCAGTGTGACGATCGCATTCACCTCTGCTTGGCCGACACACTCTCGCTGCTTATTAGCTGAAAGGCATTGTTGCAGCAAGAATACCATCTCAGCCAATTTGACGGGTCACGGGATTATGTAAAGGACTAAGGGTCCGTTCAGATAGACATTAAAATAAGCTTTATTTTTACATTTTATCTCTTTTATGATAAGAGGATGCTCGAGGATGCTCCCAATACGCTCGGTGTGAAAGCCGCTTGGCTGTTCGTCGAGCCGGTTGGCTGCTCTATGCTCGTGCTCTTACGCACTCGAGCATCCCACCGACTCCGTTCGCGTGCTCTTTCATGCTCGCGCAGCCCACAGTAGGCCGCGACCTCTGAGTACAATCCGGCCTCACCAAGAGGGTACGCTCGGCTCCGAACGCATCCGCGTGTCCGTTCACACAGACCGGCGGCGCGGAGAGCAGAGCAAATTTGAACGGCCGGTCTGTGTGAAAAAAAAAATGCTCTCCGACGCTCTCCGCGCCGGTCTATCTGAAAGGTCCCTAAAACTCACGTGTATTTTGTCGGAGTATGCCCGACTAGTTTCGAACCCGTCCGAGGCCCTGCATTGCGCCGCGCAGCGTGAACATGCTCATGATTAAGGGCCACGGACGGGTTCGAAACTAGTCGGACAGACTCCGACAAAATACACGTGAGTTATAGCCACACATAGTTCTGTAAAATGAATATCACTCACGATACTTAGTTTAAATGTTAAAATCTCAGTCAATCACCACAACTGAGATTGTATAAGCAAAGATTGATGCAGCTTTTACACAAGTATAAATTAGAAATTTAAAAAACCCCCGACATTCACCATTTTGTGGCGGCGGCCATCTTGGATTTGCAATAATGCTATTCTACTAGTCAAGCCCTTTCATTTGATACCCATATCGAGGGAGTGGTGACAAAATATGTAATCCGCCATTTTGTAGCGGCGGCCATCTTGGATCGATTTTCATCAAACACAGCTAACAACACTCTCGACTAATTCACCTTTCAAACAAAAAAAAACGTATTCAAATCGGTTCACCCGTTTGAGCGCTACAGGGGAACAGACAGACACACACACACACACACACACAGACACGTCAAACTTATAACACCCCGTCGTTTTTGCGTCGGGGGTTAAAAATGACAGCTGCAGTGTGACGATCGCATTCACCTCTGCTTGGCCGACACACTCTCGCTGCTTATTAGCTGAAAGGCATTGTTGCAGCAAGAATACCATCTCAGCCAATTTGACGTGTCACGGGATTATGTGAAGGACTAAAACTCATGTATATTTTGTCGGAGTATGCCCGACTAGTTTCGAACCCGTCCGAGGCCCTGCATTGCTCCGCGCAGCGTGAACATGCCCACGGACGGGTTCGAAACTAGTCGGACAGACTCCGAC
Organism: Melanargia galathea; assembly: GCA_920104075.1. Taxonomy (NCBI): domain Eukaryota; kingdom Metazoa; phylum Arthropoda; class Insecta; order Lepidoptera; family Nymphalidae; genus Melanargia; species Melanargia galathea. The sequence continues at coordinate 9,782,354 of OV049873.1, forward strand.
AAAATACACGTGAGTTTTAGCCACACATAGTTCTGTAAAATGAATATCACTCACGATACTTAGTTTAAATGATAAAATCTCAGTCAATCACCACAACTGAGATTGTATAAGCAAAGATTGATGCAGCTTTTACAAAATACACCGGCAGTAAACATCCAAAGTAGGACGAGGCAAATGTTAGTAAACGTTAAACATTCATCCATATTTATAGGTTTATTGTACCACGCGCGAGCCAATTAACGATGAAAAAGTCCTTTGTGTCTACTTATAAGACTTTAGTGAGTTCTTGGAATCTAAAAGGCACCAATTAACTCCGGGCGCGGGACGTTGGAACAGCGAGTCGTTATTCCCGGCGAAAATTTGGCACGTCTTGGCTATTTTCGTTCATCAGATATAAAACAAAACCTCTCGAATTCCGCTTATAAGGCATTTTTTAAACGTAGGTACCTACATAGACACTAGACAGTGCTTAACAAATTACATGACATCCTTCTCAAAATCATGTTTACTGTCTATTCAAAACGAGTTTATAGGTAGGCTATAATATCTAGATACTCGCCTAGGTGTTATTGTGTGGTACTTGTGTGGTAGATAGCCTAGTGGTTAGGACGACCGACTTCTAATCGGAGGTCGTGGGTTCGATCCCGGGGCACGCACCTCTAACTTTTCAGAGTTATGTGCGTTTTAAGTATTTAAATATCACTTGCTTTAACGGTGAAGGCAAACATCGTGAGGAAACCTGCATGCCTGAGAGTTCTCCATAACGTTCTCAAAGGTGTGTGAAGTCTGCCAATCCGCTTGGCCAGCGTGGTAGACTATGGCCAAAACAACTTCTCACTCTGAGAGGAGATCCCTGCTCTGTAGTGAGCCGGTAATGGGTTGATCATGATGATGATGACTTGTGTGGTATTAAAATTACATTTTAGTTTTTACACATAAAACAAGGTTGCATTAGATTAGACTACTTACAATTAGATAGGATAGGTTCTGCATCAGTCGATTCCATCGCTCATAGCTGATAACTTGATAAGTGATAACTCATAAGATGAGTGGTATAACCTCGGTATACCCACATACCTATCTATACGTTACGTACCTCCTTATTATTACTGCTGTGATAAAACCAATGTTGTATTAATACCGGGTACAACTGACAGTAAAACATATCCTTTATCTAATGAACTCCATACTCTTATTACTCTATAAAAAAATTCAAACCTAGTTGAGTGCGAGAGGAAGGCTGAGGTTATTCTAAAACTATCCTAATAGGTACGTGTTGTAAAAACACTGCACCATGAAGAATTTTAAAGTAGTGTCAAATTGGAAATATTAAATATTTTTAGCCCTAAGTAAGCAATAGCAATTTTCGCATTTTAATCCTCCACGCAACGACGTATCAAAGAGAGCCGCGAGTGGGAACCAGTTTTCATCCTGCTTTTATTTAATATAACAGCTCCTAGGGTAAGATGTTGTGGCCATCGAGGTGAATACACATGCAGAAAAACATACCGCACACAAAATCAGCGCCCTCCTGCCGCCACCTGATGATTACAAAGACGTGGAAGTTACAAACATTTTTAAGTTGGGTATGTCGCTAATTAATTATCTTTCACATTAACGTAAGAGTTATATATTAATCTCTTAATAACGATACAAATAAAGACTGATTGACAGAGTAGATGTACATATTATGTAGGTATGTCAATTAGGGTAGGTAGGTATTTGTCCATTGAAGCGAAACGGACACGTGCTACTCGACCAGTCAGACTATATTGGTAGATGACGTAAAAATTTGACTGCGTTATTTCTCAATAATGTAATTGGTCAGCCGAACACATCTCCGCTTCAGTGGACAATGGACATTCACCCTAATAGCAGGACAAAAATCACGACTTGTCTTCGATCAAAAAACGACTTGTGTTGTTTGTGTTGTTCCTTGTACCTACCTACGAGTACAAGGAAACAACATTGCTTCCCTACTCTAGTAATAAGACATCTCTCTGGATGTGGATATATTCTCATACAGATATTTCTCTAGAGCAGTAATCGGTTTGATTATATGCAAAACAGCGAGCGCATCTGTTTACGCAGTGTCGCAAAGCTCCTTTGCATAATTACGCGAGACTTATTAAATCTTCTCGTACCTGCCTACGTTAACAAATCTCAAACATCTTATATATATTTTTGCATTTTGAGTTCAATTAGACGCAATCGGGGCACGGTCGTTTAAAGATGAATGTTTTATTAAAATAAGCCTTGAAACACAAATAATGCTAATATTGAAGATACATAATATTTAGAGTCATGATTTTAGAAGCGTACATCCAACAACAAAAACATTTTTATGTAAAATATTGCCAAGATGAGACCACATGGTGCACGCTGTCAAAAAGTTATCAGATCTCATGTAGAGCCAAGCTTCTTCTAACTCTACGCGCCCAACTCTACAAGCCTACAACTTCACAAACTCTACACATTAAAGCCTACTCTGACCGTTTCGTTACTACGAGAACTATTGTATAATAGAAAAGTAATGAACAGTGTGCTTAGTCTAAGATCGGAGCACTCGAAAACGAACTCGAAAACTGTTGATCGAATCACAAGTGAATTCAGAGCAAAATGAACTCAACTACTCGTATTTTAAAGTCGTAATTCCATAGTTCGAATATGTATTTTACAACATTTCTGCTTGGGGCGCTCGTTGTGTTCGAATGCTGAATGTATTGGCGAACTCAAACCTTAATACAAGCCATTTTAGGTCTATTTTACTCTGAAATCGATCAATAGTTTTCGAGTTCGTTTGCGAGTGCTCCGATCTTAGACTAAGCACTCAGTGAATAAAATATGTTTCACCTTACGCCCATGTGACTGTAATGCGTACCTAAATCTCTAACACCTTACCATAACTGTATGACATGCAAACCACACTAAATGAATGCGAAAGCTTTTAACACATCTATAATAGAAATAATTACGATGTTAAATTTTTTGATGATGTTCCGAAGGCACGGTTTAGCCTATACAGGTTTAACGACCTCATTATGTCTCAAACCGTAGCCCACGGACGCCAGAAATATCCAATAAATATTTGTACACACATCAGTAGACTCGTAAACGATTCGCCGAACGAAATGACGCGGTCCATTCTATATGACACTTTTAGGTGTTGCCGGTTTTTTATGAGCCAGAACATCTACCTACCATGTCATCTGGCAAAACATAACAATTTATAATAGCCGTTAATAAAGCTCTTGTCTAGACAACTTTTATTCGGACTAAAATAAAAATTGCAAAACTCTTATGACAGACAGTTTAAGTAAAACTAGGTGTAAACGGGTAAATGCTGAATGAAATTTTATTTTCATTAGTAGACCTTTAATTAGGGGACTTAGGTATTTAAACCCGTAAATATAAAGTATAAATATGTATGTATATCTTAGTTCGTTCTTCTGGTATCAGCCGTAACGTAATTTAATAATCTAATGGTCTGTTTCACCACCTTCTGATAAGTGTCGGATAGTGTCTAAACGTAAGTTTTGTCACTTTCTTACTTTATGTCAAGTGACAGACAAAAGTTGTAGATAGCTATCCAATACTTATCCGAAGGTGGTGAAACAGGCACTTAATATCCTTAAAATAGATGTGGCAGAATGAAGTAGGTATAGTGAAGAGTCCTTTATGTAAAATACCAAAATTAGTTCTGTATACGTTCTGATAAATAAAATATTTTTATTTATTAACATTGCAACAATAAGGTAAGCTACTTATTTATTCTATACACACAAAGACGTAAGCAGCTTTTACACTAACAAAAAGGACATTACAGCCGTCATCCAATACGTTCGATATAACCTTTAGCGTTTAACGTATTAGTTACGCAAGTTAATTCGTCATGGTAACGCATAATATTTAGTGGCACAGTCACACTAGTAAAGGCCGAAACGAACACAAAATGCGATGGCAGCGCGGCGCGAAGGAAAGAGCACTGCAGCCATCGAACTCTATTTATTCTAAGACTGCAGCGCAGCTTGTCACACTGAACCACAAATTGTACTACACCTTACTAAATAAAGTAACTGTAGTACTACGTTAATTCAGTACTCAGAACATTTCTGACTTATGTTCTGAGTACTGATCGTGCCTTCTCTATCGCTTGTTCCGCGCTCTCACTTGCACGCGGTACGTGACAATGAGTCATGCTTCTTCGTGCGTGTAGCCGGCGTTCATCGATTTGTAAGATGTTATCACGTCTAAAACGTATTACTTTGACGTTATAGTGTTTCGATACTCGAAGTGTAGTTATCAACGTTCTCGACATGTGCAAAATCACACTAAGCATACCGAAACTACCTAGGTAAGTAGGTACTTCTCGTTCAGCGTGTGAACGCTTTCATAAGTTCCTTTGAGTCGTGTAACGTGTTGGACATAATTCCGTCGCGCGTTGGGTGTGTTTCGTGCTTAATTCTTGAAATGGGTTTTTATGTAACTCACTCGTAGCGTGGCGTGACTGTCGCCGTTTTGTATGCCACTAATATTTGTATTTATTTGTGTGCCACAATTTAATAGATTGCGTCATTGTATTACAAGATATCACAAGTTAAAAGTTTGTTAAGCAAGCCTATGTTATTTATTTTTGCTTGTTGAAAGAGCGCTTGAGTATCTACTTTAAGGAAATGAAACGCCTTAAATTATCATGACATACCCAATAGCGTATTTATTGGACCTAATAGCAATAGGTCAAACTTGCTGATCAATTTGCTGCAATGTCCTATACCTACTATTATGCTGCCGTTTTGAGTTGTTATAACTACACGTCACTATTTATGTCCAATTAAAAAATTGATAACATAGCTTGATAAACTTTAAATAAATGCAATGATGATGCATACCTAAATACGAAAAAACATTGTGTAGGTACCTAGTTATTGGTACAAAAATATAATTTTTCTTTGAATAGATATAAAATGTGATTCAGTCATACGCAAGATTTCGACATGTTTTGAAATATTGTAAAGTAAGGGCCATCAGGCTATCAAATTATTATATTATATCAATTCTAAAATTATTAAATGCATTTTTATAGTTTTTTTTAGTTATTTTATGTTAATTAAACTTTGATATCGATCAAAGTTTGCCGTTTATAGATACGGAGTTTTTCAAATTGGACGAGCCAAGTACCTATTCTCTTGTCATGCATAGTTTTTTCCCGCCTTAACTAATTTAAACAATTTACTATAGGCGGATTTAAACTATTCGATTAACGTAATATATAAATATTCGATTATCATTATTATAAGTAAGGGTCACTTAGCGAGCGATAGTGAGAGCTATGCTCGGAGTATCCCTGCGAATCAAATCAGATGTGAGGAGATCCGCAATAGAACTAGAGTTACGGACATAGCTCATCGAGTCGCGAAGCTGAAGTGCCAATGGGCGGGGCACATTGCAAGAAGAACCGATGGACGTTGGGGTCCCAAGGAGAGGGGAAGCTTCCACAAGCGGCCCGCTGTAGGTATACTCACACAAACACACTCACCAACGGTTCACGGACGCGCGCTTGTTCCATTAACCTGGTGACAAACATGCGCATATGTGTGAGTGTACCTACAGCGGGCCGCTTGTAGAAGCTTCCCCTCTGTAGGTACTCTGTGCCCAAGGTGCCGACCTCAGACCGGTAAACGGAGCGTGGGAAAACCCCCCACTAGATGGACGGAGGATCTTAAGCGAGTCGCTGGTAGCGGCTGGAAACAAGCGGCACAAGATCGTGTGGCGATCCTTGCAAGAGACCTATGTGCAGCAGTGGACGTCTATAAGGTTGAGACGACAAATAGTATGAAACTTCATTTTGTTTGTCGGCTTTCACTTCGCGAAAAATTCTTAAGATGGCATAATAATAGGTACCTATAACCTCTGAGTCATTTTAATGTGAATTCAAATTGTTCGCTTTATTTCCGCTACACAGTTGCATTGCTGTCAACGAGAAGCCATGTGTCCTGCATATTCACAGTTTGCTGATCCACGTGAATCACACTTTAGGTACTTACAATACGTATCTACCTACTTACAATATTGCGAAAATATTCAAATTTGAAATAGTCATCGTACATCCTCTTCCTGTATGCAACGTATGCGTTCTTATTCACAACAAGCTGAAACCCGCGACTTCGTTCGCGTGGATATTGGTTTTTAAAAATCCCGTGAGAATCATTTTGTTTTTCCTAAGCTCCTTTGAGCTCATACCGTGCTAAAAACTTAAAAGTTCACTGTCGGATGTTTAGGTAGATCAAAATGAAAACATCCGCCAGTGAAAGTCCCATCAAAATTGGTCCAGCCTTTCAGAGATTAACCAGTAATCTTTAAAGTATTTCCTTTCTAACAAACACAGAATGAATGAAATCGGACCACCCGTTAACGAATTACAGCTAAGTACACATTTTGACTTTCATCCCCTCTCCCAAGGGAACCGTGCTGAATTTCGGGATAAAAAGTATCCTATATGTTACTCCATAGTATGAACTTAAATCATGCTGAGTTTCATTTCAATCCATTCAGTAGTTTTTACGTGATGCGCGCACAAACATACAGTCAAACAGACAAAAATTTCAAAAATAGCTTTTTTACGTTCCCTAACGTACTTATCCCTAACATCCCCCAGTTATTATTTTGCAAAAATCTTCAATGTACAGATACGGCAATTCTACGATTTTATTATAATGTATAGATAGAAGATAGATATATGCTTTTGCCTGTTTCTTTTAATAATTATTATTGTTGCCAGTTGATTAATTTTTTTTAATAATCCCGTTGGAAACGTTTGGGTTCCACTACCTACTATAAATTAGCCTTACTTCTTGCCAATCTATCCCATAGTGGTTCCCTTGTGGTTTGCTTGTGGTCGTAATCGTATTGCCTTTTGATGATTAGCCCAGACAGACAAAAAACATGGGCGTTTGAGTTTTAATAACGTGTAAATAACGGACAAACATAATTTATGAGCTTAATAAAAAACAGTAGTTGTTTCGATATCACAAAGAGACTCTTCTTTATTCAATTTGATTCACATTTAACCATTCTTATATTTGTTTATGTTTTCTACTTGTTTTATGAAAAACGTGGCATGAAAAAGACTATTCTTTTATACTCCAGAATAATAAACCACCAGTCACTAAAAAGTAATAAATTTTTAAATAAACATTCTGCACTGCAGGAAGGATACAAGATATAACAAGAAGGCGATCCCGTTTTCATAGCTTCCTTCCTTAACTTTATATATTCCGCTCGCCTGACATTCGATACATTCAATTAATCCTAGTAATGACCCTCGAATATTATACTTAGTATTTTGTGCTCGTAGAATTATTTATATCACATCGATGTTTATATCAAATTATATAGTCTTTTACACGTGCGCATTTGAAGAAGGATCTGGCATACGGATTCATAATGCGGTGGTATCCCAAATAATAAATAGATAGAAACAGAATAACGATTTAGTGATTCCTGAGTGTGTAATCCATTGGTTACATACCCATTGATTACAGGAATGAGATAGATAAATTATTCCATTCGAGGACAGTATGCCAGGACCACGATCTTCAACAATGAGAGTTCACTACACGATCTTCAAAGGAACGACCGGAAAGAGGCAAATTCATTTCTTTGCGTCGCTAGTCGCTACCAATAGGCAGTGGATTTTAAATTCCGAAAATTTTAGGAAGCTTCTCCCTCCATAGTGAAAATCATTCGTAGTATTAAACGAGTCAAAGTATACTTATAAAGGTTAAAAAATATAGGTATGCATCTAATTGAGAGATCTCTACTGAATCTAATCGGGAATCTCTTACTATTTTGAAGTTGGCGCGGTTAAATAAATCTAGTAATTAACAAGTATATTACACACATAATGTGATATATGCGCTACGGATTCCGGAACAGCAATACGGCCTCGTGTGGAGCCTTCCAGGAAGCTAGCTGCTTCCGAGCGGAAGGCGGCGACGGAACGACGTCACTTCCGGTGCGCGACCCGCCCGGCGCCCGGCGGCTACCATTACCACACGAGTAGTAAATCTACAGAGAGGAAGCTTCCACAAGCGGCCCGCTGTAGGTATACTCACACAAACACACTCACCAACGGTTCACGGACGCTCGCTCGTTCCACTAACCGGTACAGTTGGTGACAAACGTGCGCATATGTGTGAGTGTCCCTACAGCGGGCCGCTTGTAGAAGCTTCCCCTCTGTAGGTACTCTGTGCCATTACTGCGCCTTATCAGCCATGCTCGGTCAACTTTCGCTCATTTTTCAACGATAACATGAAATAGGCATAATGCTGAGTAAAAGTGAAAAAAAAAACGGCGTGCATAGAAGTCTACTACTACTACTACTGTAGATATTAGTTAGCTACCTACAGCAGGTGTTTATTATTTCGTGAATACGATTAATCTTTTTGTTTTGTCTCCAATTTCATCTCCGAGTCTCGAAAACATAGATTTTCAGGAGACAATTTCTTTTCATACTACCTATTTCAGCCGCTATAATGATTTGGTTAACCGTTAACCTCACCAATTTATAGGATATACGATACAAATTATACAGAAACATTTAAATAAGTATACAAATCTATAAAAAACAAGCAATTTATTTCATACATCTTATCGAAACTTTTTGCAATTCGCATCCGCATAAAAATTATTAAAGTCGGACAGCGGCGTCCGCCACATGCCATATATTCGGAATACTTAATTACATTAATACTCAATGGGAAGTTATGGAGACGGAAGGCCGACTAACGTCCTGTCGCTCTCGATTTCGATTATAATATATTTGTGGTCCCAGAAGAGAAGCCGATGTAAAGGAAACTACATACATGTAAAGGAAACTACATACATAATATTATGTCTTAATATACTTAATAGAGTTAAATTTTGTAAAGTAAAAGAAACGCTTAAAACAAGAAAACCCTTTGAAGTATGAAGAAAATAGAAAAACACATACTTATACTTAGAAAAAGTGAAACAACATCAAAACCGAAATTCACGCGGGCGAAGCCGGGGGCAAAACCTAGTAAAATTATATATAAACTAGATGATGCCCACGGCTTCGCCCGTGTGGATTTAGGTTTTTAAAAATCCCGTGGGAACTTTTGATTTTCCAGAACAAAAAGTAGCTTATCTGTAGAAACCCGTCCCCAAAACGGAAAAATCCCGTGGGATCCCCACGATTTCGGAATACAATTCCTTACAGCATCAGGGTTGAGGAGTTGGATATGTACCTACTCGAGTTCATTCAACGATAAAGTCTTTAATTGGTATCCCCAATATCAATTTAAATAACCGAAAGTTTCTAAAACCCATTAGTTTTGGGGATTAGGTCCCCTACAGCATCAGGATTGAGGAGTTGGAATCCAATTTTTTTATAGAACAGGGTCGCAATGTTTCTCTATCGATTAAAAAAAAAAAATTACGCAAATCGGTTCAGAAATCTCGGAGATATCGGTGTACATAGGTAGAAAAACACAACTCCTCCTTTTTTGATAGTCGGTTAAAAAAGTAGCCTATGTTACTCCCTGGTTGATTCCCTACTTGTATGTGAAGGTCCCGTCAAAATCGGTTCAGCCGTTCCGAAGATTAGCCCGTTCAAACAGACAGACAGACAGACAGACAGACAGACAGACAGACAGACAAAAATTTTAAAAACGTGTGATTCGGTTATGGTAGCGTTCAAATAACCATATGAGCTTAATATGAGGTAGTTATTTCGATATTACAGACAGACACTTCAATTTTATTTATTAGTATAGATAACTAATGATAATTTAGAAAAGTTTGACTATTGAGTAAGTATACACCATAGAGATAATAATAATAAGTAGAGTATAAGTCTGTTCATTTACTTACGGTCACCTTTGATCGCGCCGCCTCGGCACGCGCGGCGTCTTGTCAAAGGGACCGCCTGCGACTTCAAAAGATGCCGCGCGGGGTGTACAGGTACAAGGGGTTTTGGCGTTTTATACTTACTCATATTTTTTTATTAAAATTCTCTTTCCTTTTTATATTTTTTTATATTCGTATTTTATTACAATATAACCATAAACATAAAATATAATATTATCATGAACACGGGTCTTCTCTCAAAATGAGAAGGATTTTAACCATAGTCTACACGCTGGCCAAGTGTGGATTGGCAGACTATTCGGAGATTCTGTTAGAATAGAAAAAAAATTACAAACAGTAAAAAAATAATAAAAATAAAAGCAGAATACTAAGAGCACCTGCGCCTGTACCGACACTATGTTACCGAACGGACTATAGGCATACCTACCTTAAAAACGTGCCAAAAATACACTCACACACGCACAATCCTGTAACATAAAATGGCGCGTGTTCATTGTGATGTCTCAAGTTGTGCGTGTGTGAGTGTTCATGTATACATTTTAGGGAGGCCATCTTAAGGGAAGTTGCAATAAAATTTCTGCCACGATCTGTTTTATTGTTATGTTTAAAAATGTAGTGTTGTCTCTTACACACTTATGAAAATTTTGATAAGCTTAAGCTATTTTCCGATCCACTATTTTCTATAGGACATTATGCCAAGTCCTCTTCTATAGGTTCATGGTATACACCCTTACATAATTACCATTGTATGACATTTCGTGAAAAAATCATTTCCTAACTATTTTTAGGGTTCCGTACCCGAAGGGTAAAAACGGAGCCCTATTAATGTCACTCGGCTGTCTGTCTGTCCGTCTGTCCGCCGGTCACAGGTCTCTAGCTCGCAGACGAAATGAGTTACAAACCTGAAATTTTGGTATTTAGTGTAAAACGTTAACCCAAAATCAAATATTGAATTAGAAATTGAATTAAATTATTTTTCAGGGGGGCTCCCATACATGAAAAAGGAGCCGGAAAAAAAAATTTTTTCTTTACCCTAGCTTGTGGGGTATCATTGTTTAGAGCTCATTAAGTAGAGTACAAATATATATTTTTTTAATTTTTATCTCAAAAAATAAGGGAATGGGAGGCCATCAAAGTTGTCAGTTTTAGAACATTTTTGTGACGGGGGCTATCTCAAAAACTAAACTAGTTGGGAATATGATATTTCAGTATATTATGTACTAGATGCTCTATTTAAACAACAAATACTGAAAACAACGATTTATTAAATAGTTTATAAGCTGTGACCAAAATAAACGAACATTTTTTTGGGTTTTTCTTTCACGGTTTGTTGCGATGTCTAGCTCGGAAATTAAATATTTCTTAGACCCAAAATATTATATTGTTCATAATTATGTACGGAACCCTGAAAGAGCGTGGCCCGACTCGCACTTGGCTGATTTTTTTTATTTGAGGTAGGTACAAGTTTTTTGAATATGACTCTTAAGAGAGGAGGCCTGTGACGGGTATTGGGACTTTAAAAAGTATGTAGTGGTGGAAAAGGAAGAGAATATGCGCAAAAAACTAGATTCAACAAATCGGGTATATCTATGTACATAGCATCAGTAGATCAGTAGGTACTAATTAGGTACTTTTAAGTAATAACTAAAGTTTTACGTGGTTTTACTATGCAAATAGTTTGGTAAATAGCTTGTGCTCATGAAGCGATGACTCGAGATTTGATCTTCCTTTTTAGATAGTTTACTTAAACGTGCATTGCTGTTATACATTTTAATGTTATAAGTATTCGTAATATGCAGTGGTTAATGTAGGACTAATTCCCGATTGTATGGTTATTTTATGACTTAATTGATTTCTTATTAGAAGAAAAGCTTAGCAATCATACAGTTGCACATGTTTTAATTATTATTATAGAAAAGAACAGAACGTAACGAATTAATGTAACCGAACACAGAACAAAACCAAGAAAAACCCAGGACAAAACACAGAACAGAACGCAGATTGAATTCAGAACAGAACGTCACAGAACTGTCCTGCCCTGCTCTGGCTCAATGATTTACTTGTTCATTTTCATACTTTCGCTACCCTACACGACCCCCTCTGTAGATGTGAGTTCTGAATGTAACTAACGCTAGAGCCAAGTTGCGTTTAGATTCGTTGCCTAACAGAAATAGAAATAGCTTTATTGTGAGATTGCATATACAGGAGGGTGCAATGATATGGTTAGTGCAATATACAATCTGCTGTATGGCGTACAATATATGGACAATCTTAACTGTATCATCGCTAAGCTGTGGTAGAAGGTGATTGCGTGGGTTTTACGAGTTAAGTACAGAACGAGTGGGACCGGTCCCCAGGTGCAGGACCGTCCGGGTACGCAATTGTAACGTTTACAATTTATTTTAATTACAAAATGTAAAATTGTAAACCAATTCAATACCTTACCACACTTGATGACACAGCTGGAGTGTAAAATATCCTCATTGAATCGGATGCGCTAAAGTAAACGAATTAATTGTCTTGTTTCCATTTCATGATTGTGGTAGAGTTCAGGTAAATAAATTACCAAAGTTTTGACATGCACATCGTATTTTTACATCTTACGTAAATATATAAAGAAATGCTGATGACGTCAGCAGAGGTCGGTGATGACTTGACGCCATGACGTTACCACTGACAAAAATGGAAGACTTCTATGTAAGGTACCGAGATCGATTCCCGTTAGTGTCTCTGAATGATGGTTGATTAGACGTGGATAGCTGCGTCATTTTCGCGAAACGTAACGTAACCAGTGACGTCAAAGGCGTCACCCGTTTTAACCACACGTGATTTTCGTTTAATTTTCATATCCTATGTTACAGTGATGCTATCTACACAAAATGATTCTATCGAAGTATGCGTATATATGCTTACGTGATTAATAATTTTATGGTATAGTTGAAGGAGGAAATGTGGAGAGAATGCATAAAAAATCTGCAGTAGACTTTTCCAGGTTTGGGCCAAACGTTGAAATCGATTGAGTAGTCGAGAGTGAGACGTAAACGAAAATTAACAATCAATCAAACAAACAGACAGATTTTCAGATTAATAATATTAGTAGATATAAGATATAAGTAAGTAGTTGGATGATTAATAAACTAAAGTGTCGATTTTATTTGGTACTTATCTATACAAGTATTTCGAGACCTGAATTTCTCTTATCAGTACGGAACATGTTTAATCAATTGGTTTCATATTACGAGGTGATTGACACAATTCTTAATGTAATTAGTTTTCTTTGTTGCCAAATCGTAATAAAATAGTGAACCTATCTCACATATTTGATACCTACGTTACCGTGGCAACAGTGTTTAATTTATTTACTACGCAATAAAAAAATTAAATGCAGAAATGCAATTGCCGAAATCGCTTGCGGCAGAACTTGATAAGTGTGTGTGTGTGTGTGTGTGTGCGTGCGTGCGTGCGTGCGTGCGTGCGTGTGGGTTACTGGACAACTCGACCGCAATAAAATCGACCGAATGGTCGAGTTGTCCACATTCAATTTTATTAATATTTTTTGATGGTCAACTCGACCGCACGTACTAAGTACAGTCATTTACAGTAGCAGATAGGTTGGGTTGAGGTATAAAAGTACAGTACAGGTATAAAAAGAAAGAGATAGCAAATCTCATTTTCGTTTAGAGACGTACCTATTATTATCTCTTGTAGTCAGGAGAAAGAGACGGCTATTGGTGACATTTAAAAAAATTACCTCGTGGGAGCGCCGTATTACCCAACGTGTTTTAGTTGTTTAAAACTGTCACTTGGTTGGTGACGTGCATGCAGGTGCTACTGTGAGTTTAGTGGAAAATTTTATACATATTACATATACATATATAAATACTTTTATTTTATATTTAAAACCTTTTTAATTTTTGTGATGTTAATTTTTACTGATGCTACTTATAATTTGTTTTTTTTTTTGTTTTATTTGTTATGAAAATCATTCATAACAAAAAAATCCTGATGTGTGATTTTCTCCTAAGATGACCTGTTTGATATTATCTATACTAATAAATAAAATTGAAGTGTCTGTCTGTAATATCGAAATAACTACCTCATATTAAGCTCATATGGTTATTTGAACGATACTATAACCGAATCACACGTTTTTAAAATTTTTGTCTGTCTGTCTGTCTGTCTGTCTGTCTGTCTGTCTGTCTGTCTGTCTGTTTGAACGGGCTAATCTTTGGAACGGCTGAACCGATTTTGACGGGACTTTCACATACAAGTAGAGAATTAACCAGGGAGTAACATAGGCTACTTTTTTAACCGACTTTCAAAAAAGGAGGAGTTGTATTTTTCTACCTATGTACACCGATATCTCCGAGATTTCTGAACCGATTTGCGTAATTTTTTTTTTAATCGATAGAGAAACATTGCGACACTGTCTTACAAAAAATTTGGATTCCAACTCCTCAATCCTGATGCTGTAGGGGATCTGATCCCCAAAACTAATGGGATTTAGACACTGTCGGTTATTTAAATTGATATTGGGGATACCAATTAAAGACTTTATTGTTGAATGACCTCGAGTAGGTACATTTCCAACTCCTCAACCCTGATGCTGTAAGGAATTGCATTCCGAAATCGTAAGGATCCCACGGAATTTTTCCGTTTTGTGGACGGGTTACTACTTACTACAGATAGGTTACTTTTTGTTCTGGAAAATCAAAGTTCCCACGAGATTTTTACAAACCTAAATACACACGGGCGAAGCCGTGGGCATCATCTAGTAGATAATAAGAGGTCATCACTTTCATGTACTTTATGTATTGACGTTCAAAAAGTGTACAGTGTACCTACTTTGAATAAATGAGTTTTGAATTTGAATTTGAATTTGTCAAAAGCTACTAATAATTTGTTTTTGTTTATTGATATAAGTGGTATTTTTTAAAACTGACTGACTGACACAATCCATGGAAATAGAAATTGTTAAGGTTTTTAATATCGATAACAATTATACAAATCTGTGATTTTATAAAGACATAGGCCATTGATAATATAAGACAAGTGATATTTTAACCAAAGAAATTGATAAGGTTTGTAATATCAATATTAATTAAACAATAATCTGTGATTTTATAAATAAGACTTAGTTTTTTATATATTTTTTGTTGTACATAACATGCTGTTTTAAATTTATACAATATACTTACCTATTTTATTGTTTACATTTTGTTTTATTTTATAGTAAAAATTCAAAGAATACCTAAATTTTGCTCTTTCAAAAAATACCATTTATACATAATATCTTGATAATAATTAATAAAACGCTGATAAATTATAAGTAATTTCATATAAGAGTTAATCAAAATATTTGATACGTGAAACACTTTTTGTATTCGACTGTACATAAACAACTCAGTATTCTGCTATTGGCCGAGTTGACCATCAAAAAATTGGATGTGGACAACTCGACCATTCGGTCGATTTTATTGCGGTCGAGTTGTCCAGTAACCCGTGCGTGTGTGTGTCTGTTCCCCTGTAGCGCTCAAACGGGTGAACCGATTTGAATGCGGTTTTTTGCAAAGGTGAATTAGTCGAGAGTGTTGTTACCTATGTTTGATGAAAATCGATCCAAGATGGCCGCCGCTACAAAATGACAGATTAGGTACATATTTCACAACTCTCTTAATATCAAAGGACTTGACTAGTAGAATAGCACTATGCAAATCCAAGATGGCTGCCGCCACAAAATGGCGAATGTGGGGGGTTTTTTAAATTCTTAATTTATACTTGTAATCGGTGATGTTTTTTTAATTGTAATTTTTTATTTATGTAAGTAGATAAGTAGGTAGGTACCTACCTAATTACAATTTCCAAAATTGTCAGGATATTTTTTTGTTAATTAACATAATTAATTTGATCTTAAAACGGTATAAGTACCTACATAAGTCAGCCATCTAAACAGTGTGCAAACACATTCTACAAAGTGTATAAACACATTTTTGCTAAAAATCAGTATGTCTTTCGTTCTAGCACAGTAAACAGAATGCATTCTGTTTACTGTGGTTCTAGTGCCCGTTGAAGGCTCTAACGAAATGATGTTGTTAATTAACTTTAAGTGGATTTGACCATCATAATATTATTACGTATAGTTTACAAGTTCGAAGCGAACACACAACCGTACCTACTCGAATTGAATCCAAACAGAAAAATTGAAATCTATAGTCTTTGTGATGAAAAGGTAGGTAGGCACTTACACAGAGTTGAGGTTATCGGTTTGAAAGTTCGCAGTAAAATAGTAAATTTACCGTAGGTACGTATCTACCTACCGAAAGTCATAGGGTACTAAAGTTTATCACAGTGTTATCGTTCCATTGCACCAAATAATTATCTTTTCTCAGTATAACGATTTCGTTCCATTCACTGTTATACCATAACATAAACATGTGACACGAGTTGCTAACCGGAGTTATTTTTTGTCATCCACCAGCCATTTAAAACATCCCACTGGGCACAGGACTCCTTTCTTACAGACAGGAGAGAGATTTTAAGACCCGCCACGCTTTCACGAATATCTTGACAGAAAACCCCAATCAATAGGCAATAGCTAACAATTTTTCGCCCGATCCGCGAATCGAACCCAGGACCTCGTGATCCGCAGACAAATATGCTAAACGCTAGAGGAACGAGTTTCTTTTTCGCTATATTCATAAGTAATTAATTAATTCTAATATGACTGTAATTTTTTTGTTTAAATCATTGAACGAAATAAATCGATTACCTGCTCACCTATTGTTTTTTTTTGTTAAACAGGTGTTATATCCTACTAAGTATTAAAATATATTATAATTAAATACACACTTATTTTTCGTTTTATAACTAATCAAAATAATCATCAATGGGAGATCGTGAGAGATCTTCTATTATGTGTAAATATTGCACAGCATAAAATACATATATGAAGTTACAACAATATAATTATTGTAACAAAAGTGATGGCTGCATTTTAGTCTTTGGAATGTATTTTAGTGTCGAATACCACACCCGCGACATTGAAATAACAAAGCGTATGACCGTTTATAAACCAAACGTAGGCGTCGTAGAACTCGTAGGCATTAGATAGGCTTTATACTTACGATCATATTACGATGTTATCATTAGTCTAGGAATAGTCTTTATAAAGACGGCTTAGCGACGGGTTTATCAAAACGATTGTTAGAAAAAAAATCATGCTCTTAACTAGTTATATAAAGCATCAAATTTTATACATTGTAGTGATTGTACGTAACATAACTTTATAACACAACTTGTAAATAATAATTATGTATTATCATCAGCGGGCGATAGAGAAATCTATCTATGCTCGGTGTTTATCCACGTGATCAGGTCAGAACTGGGAGAACCGTAGAAGAACCAGAGTAATCCACATATAAATTTATCAGTCAATAAATTCAATAACAATATCGGCTTATAATAATAAGCCGCGAAACTAAATTTGCAATGGGCGGAGCACATCTTCGAAGAACCGGTTGACGTTCTGATTCCAAGTAATTGCGGAAAGCGCAATGGTGGTAGACTCTTTACTAGGTGAAAGGGCAGCTGGTGGATACAATCGGCGTAACACCAAAGCGTGTCAAAGTCCCTACAAGTGACTTATGAAGAAGGTAGATATCTATAGCATATGACGAGATATACGTATAGAATATTTGTAGGTAATGCTTTTCATTTTTGATTTTGGTGAAAGGCCTCACAAAGGTGGCAGCCTGCTGGATACATCTTCCAATTACTATGCTAATACTGCCTGCTAGGCTTCTGTACTGTAAGCTCGTACAGTTGGAGTGATTACTGCGACGAGAACAGACGACGTCGGTCCGGAAACCTACCCGCATACTATGATAATAATTGCAGGCCGCCGGCTTGCGACAAAGTACCTACCTAAAGCCGGTGGCGTAACCCCCCTTGCTCAATCTGACCTGTCGCTTTTGTATGTAAGTTTTCTCGTTTAATAGTTAAGTAGGTACATTCAAACTGGGTACTGGGTACACCTCCAACCAAATAATCAACGCCAAGAAGCCAAAAGACACACATTTTACTCTCCAAGCACGTCCGTTCACTTGTCAAACGTACAATTCGGTATGCTATCGCGACGTGTCTCGACATTACGTGGCTGACGTAACCCTCGCATAAGGAAATGGGGACAAAGTCAAGGTCTGTGAAATTTCACTTGCCGTCGTTACATGGGAAAACCTTTATTGCATTATTGAAACGCCTATAGATTGGGGACCACCGAGCATTTTTTCATTTGAGGATAAACAATCTCCTGAGCGTAAGTGTATACTTACCTACTTTCGAATAGAGAACTTTAGAATATTCACTTTATTAGTTTTCATTATCTTACCCTTAGTATAGGCAGTTAGACTAAATGCGATAGTCCTACATCTTATAGTTTGCTTCATAATTTACGAATACAATCAAATGGATTATGATTATGACTGCATATCTAGGTATTAAAATTATTTGTATAGGTACATCTCAAATTATTTATTTCAAGTATGCTTAGGTTGATAGTTAGTACCACAGTACTTAGTAGTTACTCGTTTCATCACTCCATAGTATAAAACAAAGTCGCTTTCTCTGTCCCTATATCCCTATGTCCCTATGTATGCTTAAATCTTTAAAACTACGCAACGGATTTTCATGCGGTTTTTTTAATAGATAGAGTGATTCAAGAGGAAGGTTTATAAGTAGAAAGATTAGACCCGGTAGGTGGCGCTAATAGCGGGCAGGACGACGTCTGCCGGGTCCGCTAGTAATCAATATTTGTAACCAATTGGTGCCATCACATTCACTCTCCGCTATTTCTTGTTTTACAAAAAAAAATACATTAATTAATAAGGTTTTCATCAAGATATTATTGTCATAAGTGTCTACTGGTTTACGCCCGGATCTATTTCATGCCACAGGACAGTATTATAGATGATAACTCACTTAAAACAATACAGCTATCAAGATTGTCGAAGCTAAGAAAATGGGCTATAAACATCAGTTACATGGCATAACGACGTTGCCAACGCGTTAATAAAATACTACCGGCTAAAGGCTTGGACAGACTCACCTTGCGACGGGAGCGACGTGCGTATGGACATGCGTTAGGCCTCTTCCAGTCCCACGGTAAGAAGTCTGTCCGAGAAGGCTCGCCAAGACTGCATTGTTCACACTCACGATGTCTCACTACTCTCGCCCAAAGACCCTTTTGAAGCAGGCAAAAATACCGACACCGATCGGACAATTAAAGGCGAGCGCGAGACAGCGAGAAACCACTCATATAACATACCTATTACGCTTCTCGGGTATTCTGGGATCTTTTCGCCGTGAGTCTGCAGATACCCAAGAGTCGCACAGAGGTAACAGAGTAGAGGGATTCCCTCTACTCTGTTACCTTCGTACATTCCCATGCATTAAAAATCGTAGCAGCATAGGTCTACGCGTGTGTCGATGCCGTCGAGCTTAGTGTGGATCTGTGGTGTGGGTCCACGTCTTAAAACAAGATTGAAACAAAAAGTTACCGCGATACATGACCGGTAACGTCTAAATAAGGCGAAGAATGTACTTGAAAAAAGACTGAGTCAAGTTTTTTTTCCAATTATCGCTTTGTTCGGTATAAATTCAATTATCTGAAACGTAATGTCAGACTGAGCATTGAAGATGGGCTTAAACTGTGACATGTCTTTCTGTGCTTATGAAATTCAATTCGCGGTTGACATTTTTATAGGTACAGCTAAGCGTAAATCGCTTCGGTCTACGGGAACCTACAGTAAATAATAATTCAATAGATCCCTACCTAGATACCTAAGTGAAACTTATATTTATCTACTCAAATTATGCGAAGGTTTCACTTGAGTAGGCAACTTAATCTCCTCACATATTTGAAGATTAAAATTATATTTACATTTTTTTTACTAAAACTTTATTCATTTATTCATGTATTTACGAAATCATGTTCACTGATTAATTTAATAATTAATTTACATTACAATATGTTATTTATTTAGTAAAATACATCAGCTAAGTATATGGATAAATCGAATTAATTTCAAGGTGAATTGAGTTTGGTATATTTCTCTATGTATACGTGGCTGCATTAAAATATAAATGCTCTCTGCATAATATATACAAACTAATATATTTTTTGTATAGGATAAAGGCATAATGATTATCAGCTAAGATTGACATAATGGACTTTTACATTGATAAAAAATTGTTAAAACATTCCTGCATATTCTTATTCTTATGTAACTGCTACATTTTCATTTTATAAAATTAACTATCACTTCAAGCAGTTTAAATATTGACATGCAAATTTAAGATACGGAATTATAAGCTATATATTTTGTTGTGTGAAAAAATATCAAGATAACATTTTAGGTTCGAATTTTTGAAAAATATGTTTTCAAAATTCTATTTTGATATATTTTGAAAATATGTTCAAAATTCTTCTAGTTATTATTAGTTTATAAAATATATTGTTATTTGGTCTTGAAAAAAAAAAATGCTTGAACCACCTTTATTATTGACAAGTGGACCCAGTAGTCTTCGTCCTGCCCGGTGACATACCGACATCGGCGTCACCTACTGAGACCCGGTAGGTTACGTTACCTACCCGGTAATACCCACCCAGGATTGAAATATACAAACAAAATTTCATCCAAATCGGTCCAGCCGTTTAGAAGGAGTTGGGTGACAAACACACGTACGGAAGAAAATTGATTATATATGTAGGTACCGGGTGAGAGAGTTTACCGTATCCACGCGACGGGATGTTTGACAGCGAAATCCGTGAATATTTTGTATGGGAAAATGTTTTCTCTTTTATTTTATTTTATCGTCAATTTTCCAATGTTTTTAATAATTATTATGCTATTCAGAACAGAGACAAATACAAAAAAATCAATAACCATGAAAATCGCTCCAGCCGTTCTCGAGTTATAAGTGTTCGAACTAACACGACTGTTTTATATATATAGATATATATTATAGTGTATCTAAAAGTATTATATTATGTAGGTATCTATTCTACAAAGGCCTATATTATGCAACCAATCACAAACCAAATCAGCAACTTATGTATGTTACCGACTGTACCAACAAAGTCGCAGCACAACTCTTGCGCTTATTGCTATAATGTAATTTAGCCTGTACCTAATTGTTAAAGGTAATAACATTTATCATACCTAGATACTAGCAGTATCTAGGTAGGTAGGTACCTACTTAAGGTACAAGGAACCAGTTTCCATAAACGAGATCGCTAAATCGCCCTTGCCATAATAAATCATTCCCGCTTTACATAGTATAATTTTAGGTCTTGATAATATTGTTTATGCTAGTCGACAGCTTAATAATGTATTGAAGAAAACGCGTTTGAGATTTTTTGCTTTTAAACCTTTCCGATACTACCTAGTCTAGATGTTGAAGAAGAGCACTTATCAATTTGAAGTGTAACTAATGAGTAAATTTGAAGGCTCTAATAGAGTTAAAAGTTTATCCTACTAATATTATATCCTACTAAGTATATATATATATATATTATATATAATATTATAAATGTAAAAGTGTGGACGTTTGGATGTTTGGATGTTTGGATGTTTAGATGTTTGGATGTTAGGATGTTTGTTACTCTATAACGTCGCAACTACTGTACCAATTTGGCTGAAATTTTCAATGGAGATAGATTATGCCCTGACTTAAAATATAGGCTTTATCCTGGAAAAATCCACAGTTCCCGCGGGATTTTGAAAGACCCAAAATCTATATCTACAACTATAGGTAGATTACTATAGCGAACTTCCCTAACAGTAGGTATAAAGGTTGGAAAAGGGAGCGGGAACGGGAACGGAAAATCCACGATTCCCTCGGGATTGGTTTAAAACCGAAATTCACGCGGGCGAAGCCGCGGGTAGATGCTAGTAAAATAATATTTATATGGCTACGAAAACGCTCTATTTACAATGATTTATAAGGCTGCACCATTGCCTAATTTATTTTTTAATGTTATAGTTAAAAGAATGAAAATGATACCTATAGAAAGGAGCAAGATTTTATGTCCATAAAATAAAAAATGTATATTCCTAGAAACGGTACTATAGTGTGTAAATATATATCTTTAATGTAATTAAGAAAAAGCTGTGATAGCCTAGTGGTTAGGACGACCGACTTCTAATCGGAGGTCGTGGGTTCGATCCCGGGGCACGCACCTATAACTTTTCGGAGTTATGTGCGTTTTAAGTATTTAAATATCACTTGCTTTAACGGTGAAGGAAAACATCGGTGAGGAAACCTGCACGCCTGAGAGTTCTCCATAACGTTCTCAAAGGCGTGTGAAGTCTGCCAATCCGCTTGGCCAGCGTGGTAGACTATGGCCAAAACCCTTCTCACTCTGAGAGGAGACCCGTGCTCTGTAGTGAGCCGGTAATGGGTTGATCATGATGATGTTGATGAATTAAGAAACTAAAATTGGAAAAATACCTATGCAACTTAATTTCACTGCATTTGTCAAGCGTATTTTAATTTTTGTGATACTTTACCAATAAACTTTGACCTTCACATTGACTCGTTCACTGATTTTCCTGTAGGTATCCTCCGTCGTTTTAAAAAATGCAAAATCATGTAGGTATTTATGTACAACCGTTCGATTAAATTGAAGTAATTTTGCACTACTTTATTTTAGTTTCGTTGTTAGAACACCGCAGCTGCCTATTATGGTTTCATAGGGACAAGTTAACAAGGGATGTACCATGTAGGCCAATGTACATTGTACACTGTACAGGGACTATAAAGCCAACGTCTTACCGTCGAACTAAACCTAAACCAGAATCTACAGAGTTTAAGATAGAGGTCAAAAATGACATCCAGATTATTAACAAATCTAAATTGTTTACTGATTATGGTAAAAGCGTAGATCGAAATAACCGGCCAAGTGCGTGGCGGGCCACGCGCAGTGTAGGGTTCCGTAGTCACAATCCTCGGAAAACAGGTATAACTCCTTAACCTGTGAACCCTACTTAGCCGTGATAGTTTTCCTTTAAAATTGATTATATACCCTACTGCTGTGAATTTTTTCAAGTTCCTATATACTGCCATTTGGCTGATAGAGGGGGGGGACACTTGACTCTAATAAAAATTTGCACTTTAAAACATTATATTTTACAAACGGATCTAGAAATCGAAAAATGATGTTCCCACACCCACAGTATTTTTAAAAGACCTATTCAACGATACCCCACACTATGGGGTAGACGAGAAAAAAAATATTCATCCCCACTTTACATGTAGGGGAGCTACCCTAAAAAAAATATTTATCAAAATTTTATTTCACCACTTTGTCGGCGTGATTAATATTTATACTCATGCCAAATTACGGATTTCTAGCACTAATAGTCTTTGAGATTAACCGAGGACGGACGGACAGACGGACAGACGGACAGACGGACAGACGGACAGACGGACAGACGGACAGACGGACGGACATGGCGAAACTATAAGGGTTCCTTGTTTACTACGGAACCCTAAAAATGTATAATAGTTATATATTATGTAATTCATTGCAATTTCTGTGTGTAGATTAAAAAGAGTATTGTAATAATTTGGGCCGTTAGCCTTCAAAATGTCATTCAGTCATGAGCGGCATGAGCCTACCCGTACCCGTATTACTAATTCCCTGGAATTCTGACGTTTCGTAATGTTACCAGATATAAAGCAATTCCCACAAAAAAGATAAAAAATTCAAAGCTTATGCAAATACAAATCAACTGCCGCATGTAGATATGACAAATGCCTGACAGACACTTCATGGTGATAATGTGATTCGACATCCATTTTTGAATACATTTTTTCAATGTGCTTCTTTTGTTTTCTGTTGCTGTCAGTGTGCACTTTCTAGTTTCCACTCTTGGTGTTTTCTATTTTAAGGCGAAACGAGTAATATTATTACGCGGCATATGGCTTTTTATGATGACAGGGAACTAAAGTAGTTTGGGGTAAAATCATACTTCGTAGATGTTAACCCTGTTCTCCATACAAATAACTTATCTGTAAATGACAATGACAGCTGTCAGAATTCCGGGGAATTAGTAATACGGGTATAAGTGAAGCAGTCAACGCACGCAGGTCGCAGAAGTTAGATGAGTTGGTGAACCGATTGAAGGAATTAATCACCGAGCCAAAATGAAACCAAATTTCTTATTGTACAGACATTAATTAGTCATAATATCTATGCAAAGGATAATCAAAGTATCTATGTATAGTTCGCAAAAGTATAGGTAGGTCTAAGTATGTAGGTGTAAGTGTGTAACCTTGTGTAATTATTAATTTCCTTCGTTTTTGCAGTGCTATTTTCAAAGACTCAATTTCAATATGGGTAGTAGGCATATTTATTAAAGCCGTTTGTCTAGATTTACTTTCATTGCAGAACCCCGGTAATATAGAGCGGGTTCGCACGTAATCGATTTACTTTTTTGTTGAGGTTTTACTTTTTTACAACACAACACTGGGCGAGGCAGACTTGCGGGCGTTACGGACAAGTAAACCTGTTTTATAAAGAATCGCAAAGTTTTGCCGCCCCGAGCATAGATACACATACAAGATTATATTAGGTAGGTAGGTACGTATGTAAATTGTTTTTATATTCAACAGTAAGTTCACGTGATTAGAATGTTAAAACATGAGCAATTTCGCTTATCGTCCTTTAGATAGGTAGGTATATTCATCTCGTCCCAAAAATAATGAAATGAAAAATATTTCAGTAAAGGACTACCTACCTACGTAGCGTACTAAAAATTTGTTTTGCTCTAAAACTACCTACGTAGTTTTAGAGCAAAACAAATTTTTGATTTTAATTTTATATATATACCTATTATGTATTACTGAAATATTATTTACAAATTTACACAAGCACTGCTACCTCAAATAGTAATAAGATGAAACGGAATAACCTAGCTATCATAATACGTATATTATAACATCCAGTTTATAAATCAACTAGCGGTCCGCCCCGGCTTCGCCCGTGGTACATAATGCAATGCCTATAGCACTCAAGGATCACGTACATATCCAACGATGAAAGAATTTTTGAAATCGGTCCAGTAGTTCCTGAGATTAGCGCGATCAAAGAAACAAACTCTTCCGCTTTATTATATTAGTATGTATAAGTATAGAAGTATAGATTAAGTAACATTACCAAAAAGTTGTTAATTAAATTCATTGCAGTATCTAGGTACCATCTTTCGAGGCACATCATCATCATCATGATCAACCCATTACCGGCTCACTACAGAGCACGGGTCTCCTCTCAGAGTGAGAAGGGTTTTGGCCATAGTCTACCACGCTGGCCAAGCGGATTGGCAGACTTCACACACCTTTGAGAACGTTATGGAGAACTCTCAGGCATGCAGGTTTCCTCACGATGTTTTCCTTCACCGTTAAAGCAAATGATATTTAAATACTTAAAACGCACATAACTCCGAAAAGTTAGAGGTGCGTGCCCGGGATCGAACCCACGACCTCCGATTAGAAGTCGGTCGTCCTAACCACTAGGCTATCACAGCTTTTCGAGGCACAGGTGATAAAAGTGATCCCCATACAAATTATCTACTTACTAATCATATCCGTATCCTCAATGCTAATCCTGAGTCCTGACATTAGGTAGGTACCTACGCCTTCTTATGAATTGTCTTACTCTCCAGCTTTCATTTTAATTCTATTAAAGTCAAATATTTGCTCTATAATCTAATAATACAAAAAATATCTAGGTAGTTTTTCCGTTATAGGTATCTGCGGCTTCTCAAAAGCCTGTTGCTAAGTTACTCATACTTACCTATTCGTAGATACCATCAAGCATCTTCTAAGAAACTTATTATTGACGTTGTAGGTAATTTTTTAAGACTAATTCATGACTGAGAAAACGTGACTAGTATGCTGCAGCTATTATGTAAATTGTATAATATGCAATTTTATATGCAGTGCCGGACTGTATGTGATTAACTGATTACTGATTAGGAACACCGCGTTTTTCCTTTTACTCGGATTTTAAATAAAATATTTTTACTATATTTTACTTAATATTTACATATATATTTTACACACAAGAATGATAAAATCTATCATTTCCATAAGAATGATACTCCTAGAATCACTTTACTTTTCACTTTATCGGGATGGAACTTGATGAATAGATAAAAACATCGAAAATCAATCTACTATAGTTTCAGGTTAATTTTTAGTGTCGACTTTCTTGGCCCTATTTTATCCATTTAAAAAGTACCTACCTGCTTCACTTACATATTATAGGCTGTAGGTACCTATTAGCTATGCATTGCGATGTTGCATGATCAATTTATAGCTTGGTTCATAGGTGATTGATGCACTTGCATATTGCACGAGTGAACGTGTAGGTAATACATAATATAAAAAGTATATTATGTATTACACGTACAACATAATAATAATGGGTAGCTGATTTATCAATTAAATTTAAATTAACGATTAAATTTAATTAACGGAATAACAATGTCGATTATCGTATAAAAATCGGTTTCGAACAAAAAGCGGTTATCTGCCTTACGTTTATTAGCACAAATGATAAAATAGACATGTTAGTAATGTTGTAGAATTACTAATAAGTAATACCTATATCTTGCAACAATGGCAGTTCGATTCACATGATTCATAAAATGCACTCCATTGTAAATATCACGTGATAAATACCTAAAGTGTCGCTCGACAGAGACCAATTATTTTATATGCGATAATGCGATGACTAGTAAAATATCCTTTGTAAACGAGAAAAAGTTCCAGAAATAATAGAAATAAGAGCTAACAGTGACAAAGGAGATTGGTCAAGTTACTATGGGACTAAGTATCTCTATCAAATCTGTTGTGTCTCAATAAAATTGAACTCAATTATTAGTATGGTTCTAGTGCTTTTAACTAAACATAAAAAAATATTTATAATTCTTCGCATTTCTCATTTATGTACTCGTATGAGGTATATATCTTAACTACTTGTACCTTTACACGTTTAATAAAAAACTGTTGTAATTGTTATGATAACTTTAATTTCACTAACAATACGAGTATACTTAAGCCACTTAAAGTACCACTATAAACTTTGTCACTTATTTTTAATACAACCTCCTAGTTAATTTATGTTTTCGTGTCTGAATGGTTAATACAAAGCAATAATCAATCTTCTATAATATAATAAAACTGTAACAGATCCAATTCTGTACATTGAAGGTATTTTGAAAATTTTTATTGGAGGGCACTCTATAATCGATACTGAAGCCAAAACTGCAATTTTTTTCATTTTTGTCTGTCTGTCTGTCTGTCTGTCTGTCTGTATCTTGGCCGCGCATCACGCCGAAACTACTGAATGGATTCGAATGAAACTTGGTACGATTTGAGTTTATACTCCGAGGTAGGACATAGGATACTTTTTATCCCGGAATTCAGCACGGTTCCTTTAGGAGAGGGGATAAAAGTTAAAACGTGTATTTAGCTGTAATTCATTAACGCGTGATTCGATTTCACTCATTTTTTTTGTTAGAAAGGTAGTACTTTGTATATTGTCCCGTAAGTATTTCAAGGTCATAGGTTTTTTAGTTCAGAAATGACATACATTTATTGGGTTCAAATAACTTGGGACCCGGATCTTTGAACGTACGGCTTATTTTAAACTGGTGTGCGTTTATATTTTATGTTTGTCGGTCTGTCTATTTGTTCCAGCTAATCTCCGAAACGGCTGGATCGATTTTAATGGAACTTTTAATGTTATAAGGAGTAACTTAAGCTACATTTAGTTAGTAGTACATAAAAGAATTATGGGATCCGATCCGATCCTATATAAAAACCTATATCTACGCGAACGAAGTTGCGGGTGTCAGCTAGTAATAAATATTTGTACATACGTATTATTTACATGCATTTATTTTTAATTATCATCTTCATCATCAGCATCTTTATTCAAAACAGCACTAAAATCCTATTTTTAGCGCGATATAAAAACCGAAATAATAAAAGCTAATAAAAAACCTCTGTCCGTCAGCAATATATATGGTAATTGGCTACTATTTGTCCGAATGCGTATATATTCGTATTGCGTATACCTATTCGTATTTTGTTTACTAAGACTGAATGCCAATGAAACCTTTTATGTATTTTTTGTATCGATCCAGCCATCGATGGAATAAACAACTTTACTTATTGTGTGTCGCTCAGCCCGTCGATTGTCTAAGTGCTGCATCAACCATTGTTACAATCTCAATTGCAGTGAATGGCTGAGTTTATAACATTTTTGCTGCATCAATACATTTTAACCAATAGAAAGAGAGTATCGGCCAATCAGAGGTGAATGCGATCGTTCCACTGTAGCAATCATTTTTAGATAATCGACCCCCTGTTTTACTCAGTTCTAACAAAGTTCTAAAACGCATTCTTCACAAATATACTTGGTAAGATTCATACCAGTACTCAGATACTCCTACAAAGACACACTCAAAGACACTCATGCACACAATGTAGCTCTCGGAAAATATTAAAAAATGTCTTCAAGTCCTTTGTTAAACGTTTTAAAAGCTTTGTGTTTGAAGAGCTTGGATCACCTTGGCAGCTCTTTTTATCTTTATACCCTCCTTCTAGGCTCAATGTGTAATTTTTCAGGTTAACGTTAGCTGCGCGAAAATTTTTCATTAAGGATCAGTTACACCATAGGCGGTAAAAGTTAACGTTACGCTTACCGTTAAGTGTGATCCCCAAAAAAAGCAAAACGATTTCCTAGTGACACTGTATCTGAATTTTATTGAAAATTTTATGGTTCCTAGCTCTAAACACCTGCCAGAAATTCAAATATCTCATTTTAAAACCAACAAAACAAGTGAATCGTGAGGAATGATCTTAAAAAAGTATCGCTGTTGCGCAATTGTCAAATAAAAGAAGTTCCGGTGTATAACGAAAAAATATCGATCACTTCAAGTCGAGCTCACGAATTCGTTCCGAAGGTTCCGTGGTCAAAGATTCTGATTAAAATTGCTCGTGCATACCAAATAATTCAATGCGATTTTCGGTTCTGTTTGTGTATTCTGTCAATGATTTTCTTTTTATCTTCTATCTATTCTATCTATACATATATCTTCTATCTATACGTATAATAAAATCGTAGACTTGCCGTATCTGTACATTGAAGATTTTTGCAAAATAATAACTGGGGGATGTTAGGGATAAGTAATAGAACGTAAAAAAGCTATTTTTGAAATTTTTGTCTGTTTATCTGTTTGTCTGTTTGTCTGCTGAATAAGTTGGTGTGCGTCGGCCCATATGAATTGATTCTGCTGGTTTAGCAATGTTGATCTAAGCTGGTATTTGGATGGTTAGCTTAGTTGTCAAAGACAAAAAAGCCAGTCAACTAATAGTTGACTGGCTTTTTTGTCTTTGGAGAGCACATTAGGCCGTCGCGTCAATCCTAGTTATCATTACCATCGTTAAAACCTAGGAGTTTTAACAATAGTGATGATACGTAGTGTGGGGAATAATCTGGAAATCCACCGTAATTATCCCAAGATATTATCCCAAGAAAACCTTTACCATAATACCTAATTGATTAAATATTCTTGGAGAAGGATGTTTGACGCAGAGATTACAAATTCTTATTATAGTGGCATTTTAAGTTTATGATAATAAAATGAAGATTTGTGGTGTTCATTTATGCAAAGAACCCCGAAAGACCGAATTTTAGCAACGTAGCGAAAATAGATTAATGCAAATACCACGTTATGTAGTCACAACACAACGCGGTAACCGATCGACCAGAACGGCATAACCTGTTTTTTTTTTTGTTCTTAATCGTCCGTATTGAAGTCACCAAAGAGCAGCAGTTTGACAGTAGTTTATTCGCGAACCACATTACTTCCTGCTTCATATCAGGAACTACTTTGTGACGTCACTGATCAGAATATTTAGTAGTGTAAAGACGGTTACATACTAACAGCGTTCTGATGGAACTTAGTTCCATCCGGGTGTCCCTTGACACCTCTCAAGTTTTTTTAATACTCTGTTATGTATTATTATCTTTAAATCTCAACAAAGAATATATTCTAATAAGGTATACTAAAATTTCCACCACCCTTGCTATCACTAATTGGATCCAAAACCAAAGCAACCAAAAGCTACCTAGGTACTTTATTTCGGGCTCGTAATGCATAACATCCGACATTCTACACCTTGTTTTCCAAAATACAATGTAGTAAATGCGTTGGATCCTTTGTTTAAAATGTCATTTGAAAGTTAATTTTGCTTTTATAATCCAATCTTTCTTTGTTACTGTACGATATATATCTGATCTACCAAGAAGTGACATGCTTACTCATTATGATAAAATTGAACTTTGTAAGTTCAGACGGACACCTGAGACAAAGAATTTATGGTCCCGGGTTTGTGATATGACATTATTTTCGTTTCATTAATTACATTATTGGACCCCCGAAGGGTCGCCATATTGGTAAGAAA
Organism: Melanargia galathea; assembly: GCA_920104075.1. Taxonomy (NCBI): domain Eukaryota; kingdom Metazoa; phylum Arthropoda; class Insecta; order Lepidoptera; family Nymphalidae; genus Melanargia; species Melanargia galathea. The sequence goes on from OV049873.1 coordinate 9,812,786, forward strand.
TGATTTTAAATTTTCTGTCACTATTTCCCACTCTATCGTAGACAAAGTAGCGGGTATCAGCTAGTCATCTATACATTATAATATATGTATTTTAACTAATTAACTTGTTTCTGTTCCATGTGTTTACTAGGACCATACCAGGTACATACATACAAATTACAAATTAATGTAAAATACAGAGTAGGAACAATATTATTGTATTTTGTATAGGTAGTTAAGTACTTAGATTGAGAAATTTTTTGACAAATTTTTCGACCTTGCGTTATCGCAACATTGTAGAATCCGATTTCGCGTTATTTTTTCAAAAACCTTGTGTTCCATAGTTTTGATGCTTCTATGGCTTTATTTAAATCGTAATTTGTTTTGATCTACAGTTTGTGATATTTTTACTTACTAGTTAAAAATATGTTGTCTTTTTGTTATACCTAAATATGTAAGGTATTTATATTATTGTTAATTTTGGTATTTATCTTTGTTTTGTCTACAGTGCGCGGTAGTCTGTAGTCTGTACACTGTACAACAAGGGTCTGCTCCTAGTTTGTTGACTATAGATTACTCGGCAGGCCTCAGTCCCAACCTTGAAAGTTAAATTGCAGCGTTGCCGATAAACGGGCCGACTCGAGTTCCAGCGCTGTGTTTATGCTAATTTATTTCAATATACGATTAACATATCTACGGCGAAGAACTAATTGGCAATTTTAAGAGCGAGTGTTCATTGTATACTACACAATCGCTCTATAATGTTATTTATAATGATCGCGCATTACACGGTACACCCACACTGCAAGTTCTGCTGCAGACGCAGACCGCGCCGCAAACAATACTCGCTTGTTTGGCCTACTTGCATTTTTCAGTACTAAAAATGAAAGTCATCTCAGCAGCAAGTGTCGCGTGGTCCACACCGCATCTGAAAAGTCAAAAAAATTCAACAGCACTCATCGCAATGATTCGGCATAATAGGCAGCCATAGGATTCGTCTTGCTGACGTTATGTGCATTTTCAGCCGCCCTTTGCGGTTATTGCAAAGCTGATGGCGCGTGCGGCACAGGCATAAATGTGATACCTGCTAAACAAAACAATCTGATAATCTGTAGATAGCCTTTAATTTAATTAAAATAAAAGTAGTAGAGCCGCAACGGCAAAACATAAAAACTAAAAGAAGCTTATTTGGGTTATATTCTAAGTAACGCACCAAGTTCGATTTCATTTCAGGTTGGGACAATTCAGGGAACGATCTATTCTGAGAAAAAGATTATTCCATTCTGTTAGTTGCATTATTGATAGGGTTGATCACATAGAATTTTAAATATGGTAATAGAAACTAAAATGGTATCCGCTGTCTTTAACACTATGACAGTGCAACGTGTCGCCGATTTTTAACAACTCAAAAAAATATCCCTAAGTAGCACATTAAGAAAGCAACGTTAATTAAACGCTCTTTTACCACTTCTATACCCAGCGATATAAATGTTTACATATGTTTTTGTAAATTCTAATACCTGTTCTAAATTCTGTAGCTATTAATATATATATAGCTGTTCGTTCTGATTCACTGACTCATTCATCGCCTCTCCTGTAAAATTTTGTATGAAAATTTTTTTTTTCACAAATGGTTTCGTATAGAGGACAAAAATTCATTAAGAGGAAAAATATGGAGAGAGCTGATGATTGAGGATTTCGGAGACGGTTGAAGAGCACGCTTAAGGTATTGAAGATAGGTGGGGGGTGCTCGAACAAATGTCACTCGAAACGTCATCCAATTGGCAGTGAGCCGAAAAAAAATTCAAAATGGCGAAAAAAAGATGGCCGCCATACAAATTTCGTCGGTGTCCATCTCGAAGGGTATAAAAGATGAAAGAGTTGTTTCTTAGCAAAACATGATCAGGATCCAAAGGTCTACTCGATGAATACAAAAAAAATTCAAAATGGCGGACTTTATTTTTCCATAGAAAATGTATGGCGAATATTGAGAGAGAGTATAAAGTTGTGAACTAGGTATGCAAGGCGATTGATGCGGTTCTTTGGAGAAATCTCAAAGAAAAATATGGGAAGACATGATGATTGAGGGTTTGGAAGATGATTGATGAGCCCGGGCAGAGTTTTGTAGATAGATGGGGGCTGCTCAAACAAAAAATACTCAGAACCTCATCCAATTGGCACTGAGGTGAAAAAAAAAACCAAAATGGCGGATTCAAGATGGCGGCTATACAAATTTCGTCGGTGTCTATCTCACCAAGTATAAAAGATGGAAGAGTGGTTTCTTTGAAAAATATGATCAAGAACTAAAAAACAAGATGGCGGAATTTATTTTTCTACACAAAAAAAATTTTTGATGGTTTCGTGTAGAAAACAAAAATTCATGCGGAGGAAAAATACGGAAAGAGCTGATGATCGAAGACTTTGGAGACGGATGAAGAGCACGGCGAGGGTATTGAAGATAGGTGGGACGTGCTCAAACAAAAACTACTCGAATCCTCGCGGTCCGCTTGCGGGCCGCGCACCCACGCGCCGTACTAGTTAATATATATATAGCTGCTCGTGCTGATTCATTGACTGACTCACTGATTGATCACCCCTCCTGTAAAATTTTGTATGAAAACTTTTTTTTTCACTAATGGTTTCGTATAGAGGACAAAAATTCATTTGGAACAAAAATATGGAGAGAGCTGATGATTGAGGATTTCGGAGACAGGTGAGCAGCACGCTTAAGGTATTGAAGATAGGTGGGGGGTGCTCGAACAAATGTCACTCGAAACGTCATCCAATTGGCAGTTAGCTGAAAAAAAATTCAAAATGGCGAAAAAAAGATGGCCGCCATACAAATTTCATCGGTCTCCATCTCGGAGGGTATAAAAGATGGAAGAGTGGTTTCTTCGCAAAAGATGATGAGGATCCAAAGGTCTACTTGATGAATTGAAAAAAAAAATCAAAATGGCGGAATTTATTTTTCCATAGAAAATGTATGGCGAATATTGAAGAGACTACAAGTTGTAAACTATGCAAGGCTTTGATGCGATTCTTTGGAGAACTCTCAAAGAAAAATATGGAAAGACATGATGATTGAGGGTTTGGAAGATGGATGAGGAGCCCGGGCAGGGTATGTTAGATAGATGGGAGGTGCTCAAACAAAAATTACTCAAAACCTCATCCAATTGGCACTGAGCTGAAAAAAAAAACAAAATGGCGGATTCAAGATGGCGGCTATACAAATTTCGTCAGAGTCTATCTCACCAAGCATAAAAGATGGAAGAGTGATTTCTGGGAAAAAGATGATCAAGACCTAAAAGTCTACTTGATGAACGGAAAAAAACAAGATGGCGGAATTTATTTTTCTACACAAAAAAAAATTATTGATGGAAAAATACGGAAAGAGCTGATGATCGAAGATTTTGGAGACGGATGAAGAGCACGGCGAGGGTATTGAAGATAGGTGGGACGTGCTCAAACAAAAACTACTCGAATCCTCGCGGTCCGCTTGCGGGCCGCGCACCCACGCGCCATACTAGTTAATATATATATATAGCTGCTCGTGCTGATTCATTGACTGACTCACTGATTGATCACCCCTCCTGTAAAATTTTGTATGAAAAATTTTTTTTCACTAATGGTTTCGTATAGACGACAAAAATTCATTCGGAACAAAAATATGGAGAGAGCTGATGATTGAGGATTTCAGAGACGAGCGAATGGCACGCTTAAGGTATTGAAGATAGGTGGGGGGTGCTCGAGCAAATGTCACTCGAAACATCATCCAATTGGCAGTGAGCTGAAAAAAAATTCAAAATGGCGAAAAAAAGATGGCCGCCATACAACTTTCGTCGGTCTCCATCTCGGAGGGTATAAAAGATGGAAGAGTGGTTTCTTCGCAAAAGATGATCAAAATCCAAAGGTCTACTCGATGAATAGAAAAAAAATTCAAAATGGCGGAATTTATTTTTCCATAGAAAATGTATGGCGAATATTGAAGAGACTACAAGTTGTAAACTATGCAAGGCTTTGATGCGGTTCTTTGGAGAACTCTCAAAGAAAAATATGGGAAGACATGATGATTGAGGGTTTGGAAGATGGTTGAGGATCCCGGGCAGGGTATTGCAGATAGGCGGGAGGTGCTCAAACAAAAATTACTCAAAAACTCATCCAATTGGCACTGAGCTAAAAAAAACCCAAAATGGCGGATTCAAGATGGCGGCTATACAAATTTCGTCGGTGTCTATCTCACCAAGTATAAAAGACGGAAGAGTGGTTTCTTAGAAAAAGATTATCAAGACCTGAAGGTATACTTGACGAACAGAAAAAAGATCAAGATGGCGGAATTTATTTTTTCACACAAAATATAATTATGGGGAATATTGAAGAGACTATAAGTTGGGAAACTATACAAGACTTTGATACGGTTCCTTTTCAAAATTTGTTTTTATGGAAGAACTCTCCTTCTGGCAAATGATTCGGAGAAAAAAATTTGGAGAGTGATGATAATCGAGGGTTTGGAAGATAGATGAGGAGCACGGCCAGGGTTAAAGATGCTGAAAATGATAGAAGAAGGTGGAGGCTGCTAAAACAAAAATAATACTGAAATCCCCGCGGTCCGCTTTAGCGGGCCGCGCAGCCAAGCGCCCTACTAGTTATATATATAAAGCTACTTGAAGTCAGGTACTGATCACCTCTCCTGAACAATTTTGTATGGGACTTTTTCACCATAATTTTCATGTGTGTAAAATTCAAAAATATAAGGTCTAAAAAATTATAGAGAGAGCTGAACGTGGAAAACTGACTAGGATGCCCTAAGGGATCTCGAAAACTATCAGTCGGAAAGGTACCGTCCCGAAACAAAAAATGTTCAAAATCTTGGGCCATTGGGTGAACCGGTGAAAAAAATATGGCCACCAAACAAAAAAAAATTTCGTCTCCATACAAAAATTTTGCTAATTTTCAAGAGGCTCTCCAGAACAATTTTGTATGGAACTTTTTTCGCCTCACTATTTATATGCGTAGAACTTATGGGTCTTCCTTCAGGAAAAATACGAAACGTCATGAATGTGGAAAATTTACCAGAGTACCCCAAAGGCTCTCAAAAACTATCAGTCATAGAGACATGTTCCTGAAACTGAAAATGTTCAAAACCTTGGGCCCTTTGGTGAGCCAGTAAAAAAAAGATAGGCACCGAACAAAAAAAATTTTCGCGTCCATACAATTTTTTTTTTTAATTTTCAAGAGGCTCTCCAGAACATTTTTGTATAGAACTTTTTTTACCTCACTAAACGCATGCATAGAGCTTATGAGTGTGCTTTCAGGAAAAATACGAAACGTTATGAATGTGGAATATTTACCAGGGTACCTCATGGGTCCTCCAAAACTACCAATCATACAGACATGGTCCCAAACAAATGTTATTAAAGACCTTGGGCCATTGGGTGAACCGGTAAAAAAAAGATGGCCGCCGAACAAAAAAAAATTTTCTCCATACAAATTTTTTGGGTTCTTTTCAAGAGGCTCTCCAGAACAATTTTGTATGGAACTTTTTCCGTTCACTATTTATGTGTGTAGAACTTATGGGTCTTCCTTCAGGAAAATTATGAAACGTCATGAATGTGGAAAATTTACCAGAGTACCTCATGGGTCCTCCAAAACTACCAGTCATACAGACATGGTCCCAAACAAATGTTATTAAAAACCTTGGGCCATTGGGTGAACCGGTAAAAAAAAGATGGCCGCCGAACAAAAAAAAATTCTCTCCATACAAATTTTTTGGGTTCTTTTCAAGAGGCTCTCTTAGACATTTTTGTATGAAAAATTTTCCCCCTACTACACTTATAAATAGAACTTAAAGATTTTTTTTCACAAAAATCACAAAACGTAGTGAATGTGGAAAAATTACCAGAGTACCCTAACGGCCCTCAAAAACTATTAATCATAGAGGCATGGTCCTGAAACTAAAAATGTTCAAGACTTTAGGCCCTTTGGTGAGCCAGTAAAAAAAAGATAGCTACGGAACAAAAATATTCGTGTCCATACAAAATTTCTTTTTAATTTTCAAGTGGCTCTCCAGAACATTTTTGTATAGATCCTTTTTTTTCCACTAAACGCATGCAGAACTTACAGTTCAAAAATATTGCACGCCAGAAGTGGCAAACTGTTGATACTTATTATTAAAATTTACAACCTAATGTACCTACACAGTGAAAGCAATAAATTTATTCTTATTCTTATTCTTAGAACTGATTAGTGTCCTTTCAGAAAAGATACGAAACGTGATAGCAATATTTCTTTCTATCTTTCAAGAGACTCTCCAGAATATTCTGGTATTTGGTATGGCCTCCCATTTCTTTATTTTACGAATAGTGAAGAGACTACAAGGCACGCGAGCTGCTTGCAGCTCGCGCACCGAGCGCAACACTAGTAATAACTGTACCTAATACCTGTACCTAATATTAAGGGAAATTGAGGGAATACAACTTTATTCCTCCTTCAAGTTTCATCTTTAAGTTCAAGAAAGAGAAGTAAAAGAAGCCTATATATACTAAAACGTGAAATGTGATATTAATAAACAAGTAGGTTCCTTATTTTTGAGACCTAAGTAAGGATTCTTCGATGTTGAGCTCTTATATAAATTTTTATTGGAAAATATTGTTACTGCTTGACCTTTGTGTCGTCCAGGGGCGTAAATTATACTGTGTGATAAACTTAAATTGCTCTCATTGGCCATAAAAGTATTTTTAGACCAGCTGTGTACCTACTCGTAGATATTCAAAGCTAAGAGCAATCGTCGTCGACTTAATCGATGAGCATCCGCGGCTGGACATAGGCCTCTTGCAAGAATCGCCACAGAATAATATATGATCTTGTACCAGCAGCTGCTAGCATCTCACTCTCTAGAGCCTACATTATCGCTCCACCTAGTGTGAGGTCTACCAACGCTGCGTATCCCGGTGCGAGGATGTTATTCGAGCACCTTGGTACCAACGTCAACCCAACGTCTATCAAATCTTCGAGCTATGTACCGCGCGGATTGCCCCTTCAGTTTGCAGAGCTATGTTTGTAAATTAGGTCATATATTATGTATATTTCATTATATACATTTATTCTTTGAGCTAGCTTGAAAGCTAGCTCAAAGAGGGCTACAAGCCTCCTCATTTCTGATGAAGGTGTGAGTAAAATTGTAATTTTGAGAGCAATAAGTTTACAAGACTAAGAGGTATTCTCTTATATACTGTCTTTGTGCTAGTGCTACTGTGATATATAAACATAAATTATAATTTATGATGATGTATTTAATTATGTTGACCGACATAATTGTTTTTCCTATTCCGACATAAATGTTATGCGGAGAATCTACCTATACATATAGTTATATATATTTAACGCACATATAATATTTATAGCGAACTTGCTTTATTTAATCCTTTTGCAATAAGGAAACTGTTATTTTTTAATCGTATAGGGATATGGCATTATACTTATTGAGTTGTTTTACAATTGAACTTTACGTAAATAATTTAAGTATATTTCCCTCCTAAATACTTAATGATTTTATTTTGTAAAATAACACTTAAAGATATTTGTGACAAAAGTTAATAAAATAAAATACTTAAATAATTTAAAAAAAACTATATTGACAGGATTAATAATAATCCTTTTCCGCAGGTGTGAGGTGACGCAGGGTGGAACTAATTTTAATGTACTTACTCATATTATCTGTACATATAATAAAATCGTAGAATTGCCGTATCTGTACATTGAAGATTTTTGCAAAATAATAACTGGGGGATGTTAGGGATAAGTAATAGAACGTAAAAAAGCTATTTTTGAAATTTTTGTCGGTTTGTCTGTTTGTCTGTTTATCTGTTTGTCTGTATATTTGTGCGCGCATCACGTAAAAACTACTGAATGGATTGAAATGAAACTCGGCATGATTTAAGTTCATAGTATGGAGTAACATATAGGATACTTTTTATCCCGAAATTCAGCACGGTTCCCTTGGGAGAGGGGATGAAAGTCAAAATGTGTACTTAGCTGTAATTCGTTAACGGGTGATTCGATTTCATTCATTCTTTTTTTGTTAGAAAGGAAATACTTTAAAGATTACTGGCTAAACTCTGAAATGCTGGACCGATTTTGATGGGACTTTCACTGGCGGATGTTTACATTTTGAGCTACCTAAACATCCGCCAGTTTAACAGTTTGTTAAGTTTAACAGCCGAACTTTTAACAGTTTTTAGCAAGGTATGAGCTCAAAAGAGCTTAGGAAAAACAAAATTATTCTCACGGGATTTTTAAAAACCACAGTCTACGCGAACGAAGTCGCGGGTGTCCACTTGTGTAATACAAGTATAAATTGAAAATTTAAAAAACCCCCGACATTCGCCATTTTGTGGCGGCGACCATCTTGAATTTGCAATAGTGCTATTCTGCTAGTCAAGCCCTTTCATTTGATACCCATATTGAGGGTGTTGTGATAAAATATGTAATCCGCCATTTTGTAGCGGCGGCCATCTTGGATCGATTTTCATCAAACATAGCTAACAACACTCTCGACTAATTCACCTTTCAAACAAAAAAAACCGCATTCAAATCGGTCCACGCGTTTGAGCGCCACAGGGGAACAGACAGACACACACACACACACACACACACACACACACAGACACGTGAAACTTATAACACCCCGTCGTTTTTTCGTCGGGGGTTAATAAAGTCAGGGATGAAACGATTTTATTACCTCAATGTTGTAGACCTGTAACAACTACTAGTCTAAAGTCAAAACTAAAAGATTCATCTAGGAATTCCATTTTAGCATCTCCTCATATTTCAACATTATGTACTTTATTAATATATATATAGCTGCTCGTGCTGATTCATTGACTGACTCACTGATTGATCACCCCTCCTGTAAAATTTTGTATGAAAAATTTTTTTTTCACTAATGGTTTCGTATAGAGGACAAAAATTCATTCGGAACAAAAATATGGAGAGAGCTGATGATTGAGGATTTCGGAGACAGGTGAGCAGCACGCTTAAGGTATTGAAGATAGGTGGGGGGTGCTCGAACAAATGTCACTCGAAACGTCATCCAATTGGCAGTTAGCTGAAAAAAAATTCAAAATGGCGAAAAAAAGATGGCCGCCATACAAATTTCATCGGTCTCCATCTCGGAGGGTATAAAAGATGGAAGAGTGGTTTCTTCGCAAAAGATGATGAGGATCCAAAGGTCTACTTGATGAATTGAAAAAAGAATCAAAATGGCGGAATTTATTTTTTCATAGAAAATGTATGGCGAATATTGAAGAGACTACAAGTTGTAAACTATGCAAGGCTTTGATGCGATTCTTTGGAGAACTCTCAAAGAAAAATATGGAAAGACATGATGATTGAGGGTTTGGAAGATGGATGAGGAGCCCGGGCAGGGTATGTTAGATAGATGGGAGGTGCTCAAACAAAAATTACTCAAAACCTCATCCAATTGGCACTGAGCTGAAAAAAAAACAAAATGGCGGATTCAAGATGGCGGCTATACAAATTTCGTCAGAGTCTATCTCACCAAGCATAAAAGATGGAAGAGTGGTTTCTGGGAAAAAGATGATCAAGACCTAAAAGTCTACTTGATGAACAGAAAAAAACAAGATGGCGGAATTTATTTTTCTACACAAAAAAAAATTATTGATGGAAAAATACGGAAAGAGCTGATGATCGAAGATTTTGGAGACGGATGAAGAGCACGGCGAGGGTATTGAAGATAGGTGGGACGTGCTCAAACAAAAACTACTCGAATCCTCGCGGTCCGCTTGCGGGCCGCGCACCCACGCGCCATACTAGTATATATATATAGCTGCTCGTGCTGATTCATTGACTGACTCACTGATTGATCACCCCTCCTGTAAAATTTTGTATGAAAACTTTTTTTTTCACAAATGGTTTCGTATAGAGGACAAAAATTCATTCGGAACAAAAATATGGAGAAAGCTGATGATTGAGGATTTCAGAGACGAGCGAATGGCACGCTTAAGGTATTGAAGATAGGTGGGGGGTGCTCGAGCAAATGTCACTCGAAACGTCATCCAATTGGCAGTGAGCTGAAAAAAAAATTCAAAATGGCGAAAAAAAGATGGCCGCCATACAAATTTCGTCGGTCTCCATCTCGGAGGGTATAAAAGATGGAAGAGTGGTTTCTTCGCAAAAGATGATGAGGATCCAAAGGTCTACTTGACGAATTGAAAAAAAATTCAAAATGGCGGAATTTATTTTTCCATAGGAAATGTATGGCGAATATTGTACAGACTACAAGTTGTAAACTATGCAAGGCTTTACCGCAGTTCTTTGAAGAACTCTCAAAGAAAAATATGGGAAGACATGATGATTGAGGGTTTGGAAGATGGATGAGGAGCCCGGGAAGGGTATTGTAGATAGATGGGAGGTGCTCAAACAAAAATTACTCAAAACCTCATCCAATTGGCACTGAGCGGAAAAAAAAACAAAATGGGGAATTCAAGATGGCGGCTATAAAAATTTCGTCAGTGCCTATCTAACCAAGTATAAAAGATGGAAGAGTAGTTTCTTTGAAAAATATGATCAAGAACTAAAGATCTACTTGATGAATAGAAAAAAAAAATCAAGATGGCGGAATTTACGTTTTCAAACAAAGTTTTTTTTATTGATGGTTTCGTATAGAAGACAAAAATTTATGCGGAGGAAAAATATGGAGAGAGCTCATGATTGAGGATTTTGGAGACGGGTGAAAAGCACGGCTAGGGTGTTGACGATAGGTAGGAGGTGCTCAAACAAAAGTTACTCGAAACCTCATCCAATCGGCAGTGAGCTGAAAAAAAAGTCCTAAATGGCGGATTCAAGATGGCGGTGATAAAAATTTCGTCGGTGTCTATATCACGGATTATAAAAGATGGAAGAGTGTTTTTTGGCAAAAGATCATCAAAACGTGATTTACTTGATAGTTAGATCGAAAAAAAAACAAGATGACGAAATTTATTTATCTATACAACATGTACGACGAATATTGAAGATAATCATCATCATGATCAACCCATTACCGGCTCACTACAGAGCACGGGTCTCCTCTCAGAGTGAGAAGGGTTTTGGCCATAGTCTACCACGCTGGCCAAGCGGATTGGCAGACTTCACACACCTTTGAGAACGTTATGGAGAACTCTCAGGCATTATGAGGTTTCCTCACGATGTTTTCCTTCACCGTTAAAGCAAGTGATATTTAAATACTTAAAACGCACATAACTCCGAAAAGTTAGAGGTGCGTGCCCGGGATCGAACCCACAACCTCCGATTAGAAGTCGGTCGTCCTAACCACTAGGCTATCACAGCTTCTTTTTTTTATAAGAATATGAAGATAATGCAAGTTGGAAACTATGCAAGACTTTAATACAGTTTCTTTTCAAAATTTGTTTTTATGGAAGAACTCTCATTATGACAAAAGAATCGGAGAAAAAATATGGAAAGTGATAATGATCGGGGGTTTGGAAGATAGGTGGAGGCTGCTCAAGCAAAAAATACCCGATAATGAAACCTCGCGGTCCGCTTTAGCGGGCCGCGCACCCACGCGCCATACTAGTATATATATAAAGCTACTTGAAGTCAGGTACTGATCACCTCTCCTGAACAATTTTGTATGGGACTTTTTCACCATAATTTTCATGTGTGTAAAATTCAAAAATATAAGGTCTACAAAATTATAGAGAGAGCTGAACGTGGAAAACTGACTAGGGTGCCCTAAGGGATCTCGAAAACTATCAGTCGCAAAGGTACCGTCCCCAAACAAAAAATGTTCAAAACCTTGGGCCATTGGGTGAACCGGTGAAAAAAATATGGCCACCAAACAAAAAAAAATTTCGTCTCCATACAAAAATTTTGCTAATTTTCAAGAGGCTCTCCAGAACAATTTTGTATGGAACTTTTTTCGCCTCACTATTTACATGCGTAGAACTTATGGGTCTTCCTTCAGGAAAAATATGAAACGTCATGAATGTGGAAAATTTACAAGAGTATCCCAAAGGCTCTCAAAAACTATCAGTCATAGAGACATGGTCCTGAAACTGAAAATGTTCAAAACCTTGGGCCCTTTGGTGAGCCAGTAAAAAAAAGATAGGCACCGAACAAAAAAATTTTTCGCGTCCATACAAATTTTTTTTTTAATTTTCAAGAGGCTCTCCAGAACATTTTTGTATAGAACTTTTTTTACCTCACTAAGCGCATGCATAGAGCTCATGAGTGTCCTTTCAGGAAAAATACTAAACGTTATGAATGTGGAATATTTACCAGAGAACCTCATGGGTCCTCCAAAACTACCAGTCATACAGACATGGTCCCAAACAAATGTTATTAAAGACCTTGGGCCATTGGGTGAACCGGTAAAAAAAGATGGCCGCCGAACAAAAAAAAATTTTCTCCATACAAATTTTTGGGTTCTTTTCAAGAGGCTCTCCAGAACAATTTTGTATGGGACTTTTTTCCTTTCACTATTTATGTGCGTAGAACTTATGGGTCTTCCTTCAGGAAAATTATGAAACGTCATGAATGGGGACAATTTACCAGAGTACCTCATGGGTCCTCCAAAACTACCAATCATACAGACATGGTCCCAAACAAATGTTATTAAAGACCTTGGGCCATTGGGTAAACCGGTAAAAAAAAGATGGCCGCCGAACAAAAAAAAATTTTCTCCATACAAATTTTTTGGGTTCTTTTCAAGAGGCTCTCTTAGACATTTTTGTATGAAAAATTTTCCCCCTACTACACTTAACTTAAAGATTTTTTTCACAAAAATCACAAAACGTAGTGAATGTGGAAAAATTACCAGAGTATCCTAACGGCCCTCAAAAACTATCAATCATAGAGGCATGATCCTGAAACTAAAAATGTTCAAGACCTTAGGCCCTTTGGTGAGCCAGTAAAAAAAAGATAGCTACGGAACAAAAAAATTCGTGTCCATACAAAATTTCTTTTTAATTTTCAAGTGGCTCTCCAGAACATTTTTGTATAGATCCTTTTTTTTCCACTAAACGCATGCATAGAATTAATTAGTGTCCTTTCAAAAAGATACGAAACGTGATACCAATATTTCTTTCTATCTTTCAAGAGACTCTAGAATATTCTGGTATTTGGTATGGCCTCCCATTTCTTTATTTTACGAATATTGAAGAGACTACAAGGCACGCGAGCTGCTTGCAGCTCGCGCACCGAGCGCAACACTAGTTTATTAATTTAGGTACCTACTTTTGTAATTTTGTTAGTTAAGTATAAAATAATAATAATATAATAGGTAATAATATGGTAAACTCGTTTTTTTTTCTAATTAATTTCTATTCAAAACGTTAGAATCTGAATGATGTATGTAACATGCACGTAATGTCGCAAGCGCCTAATCCAGGTGAGAGGCGCTTGCTCAAGTCGCTTGCCAACAAGGAAGTGATGGTATGAGGCAAGCAGCGGGTGACCTTGGTATGCCGCTTGCGTACTGCTTGCGCACTTACTTGGTGACGTTCCGAATAGTTGCTTGCTCATCTGCACGCCTATTCCGTATCTCGGTGGTTGCGATTTCGTTGTGCATTACGAAAAGTGTCAAACAACGTAACGATGTACATGATAGCATCCCTGTCAAAGTCTGTACCGGCAGGCAGGGTCAATCAAGGAATCTATGATTTCTTATTTTTAACCCCCGACGCAAAAACGACGGACTGTTATTAGTTTTACGTGTGTGTGTGTGTGTGTGTGCGTGTGTCTGTTCCCCCGTAGCGCTCAAACGGGTGAACCGATTTGAATGCGTTTTTTGTTTGAAAGGTGAATTTGTCGGGAGTGTTCTTAGCTATGTTTGATGAAAATCGGTCCAAGATGGCCGCCCTCACAAAATGGTGAATGTCGGGGTATTTTAAATTTAAATACATATATTGATTCAGGTTTCAGCTGCGGCGTTACCACGTGAATGATCACTTCTTTTCAGCAACAGATAGGTATGTGTGTTAGCTAAGTCAGACCCTGAGGGATGCGACTAGTGTCACCTCGATTGCTCTCGTACGTACTTACATATGTATACAAAGCAGTGTGAAAGTGTAGCCATGGTGTAGCCACACGAGTAGTAAATCTACAGAGAGGAAACTTCCACAAGCGGCCCGCTGTTACTCACACAAACACACTCACCAACGGTTCACGGACGCCCGCTCGTTCCACTACCGGTACAGTTGGTGACAAACGTGCGCATATGTGTACCTACAGCGGGCCGCTTGTAGAACCTTCCCCTCTGTAAGTACTCTGTGGTGTAGCCTCCTAGGAGTCGCATGCCGTGATCGCGCGTCACGGTCTCTACCTCTTACCTACCTCGCGGTCTTACTTTTGGTTTTACGTTTCCCATGCAACCCTCGGAAGCGGCTCGGGCTCGACTGAGGTATTTGAGCATAACAAAGCTGCTGTTTCAAAGCTTGAGCTTCTTTAGACGGTATGACCTTAGAGGCTTGACGCTTAGACGATAATAGCCCGTGTCGTAAGATACAAGATACGTATGTAGATATCTGAGTACAAACACAGAATAAATAGTTAAGTACAATAATCTCAGAATCTACGTAAATTATTCTAAGCAATTTAGGCGGTATGTATATCTCATTTTTGCAATGCCTCGCACTATAAAATTAATGTAATACGGCCATTACACATTTGAAATTTAGAACACGCGGTTGCGTCGCCTTTGAGTTATACTTATCCACTGTCATTTATAAATGTCGATTCTCGTATCCAATTCTATATTACTTACCATAAAATTCTGAAACTCTTAATAAAAAGTAATATAGACATTAACCATATTTTATTAAAATAAGATCAATCTCCAATAGTGTCGTATCCATTCCTTCTTATCACGATCTAAACACTTAATTTAGTTAAGAGAACATTTTTTGAGAATCTACACAAACTGAAAAAATAATACGAAGGACCGCAATGAAAATAAAAAAAAAATTGGGGGAAAACTGTGAAGGAGGCTATAAGTCCTCTTAGCACAAAAGTTGTTACTTACCGCTGAATACGCCGGTGGTGGTGGTAGTAAGGTTCATAGTGGTACCCCAGATTATAACATAACGATTGACATAATATCTACTTTTAATATTGTTTTATCTAAGACATAAAACTAAGAAGGCTGAATAGTATCTATATTCAGCCTTCTCAAACTAATTTTTCTCGAAAACATGTAAAATTCGTATGTTGTTTTTGTTTAACAATATTTAACGCTAAACTCCAGCAAGAAAATGAATACAAAGCCGATAAGCCCGATGCGTAGATAGCCATTTATAACCGTTGTCCATGTGAAGAAAAACACGATTCCCTTGATTTGAAAATTGCATACAATTTAGTCTAAACGAGGCACAATTGTGGAGAGTGTTGCTTTAGGCTATCTGTGCAAGACCTGAAATGATCACAGCTTATTTATTCTGTTGCATGTGACGATGCGTATCGATGCAGCTCCTCTGGTTTAATTAGATACACTAGTTAACTTCCAAGTGGGAAGTTTTTGTAATGGGACCGATTTTATAAATGTTGACACATCTTCAGGTTTTAGGCATCTATAAGTTCTAGAGTCCAATGCTACTAAAGTTTTTAATTGGATGTCGGTGTGTGTGTATGTACCTATAACTATACCTATGTGCGTAGGTATGTGCGTTTGGAATTATTTTTCGCCTCCATTATCTCGCGAACAAAACATGGGACAAAGTTCATTTGACGCTTACTTAATTAGGTACTTAACTTTAAACTGATTAAGTAGATTTTTATCAAAAATCGGTTCAGCCACTATTTTCGCCACTGGAAAGTTAGTCGTGTGGACCCTGCGAGTTGCACCTAGACTACTTCTTCATTTTAGTGTTTACCTACTGTTTTTGGCCTCAGCTTCGCCTGCTTGAGATTTGTGTCAAACTTGATCTCTGTAGTCTGTGGTAGTTGGAATACCTAATAATAAATAGATACATCGACTTTTAAAAAGCATCGTAGCGGAAATAAAAGTAAAAGTAAAAGTTAAACCACTTGGTTTGGCTTTGTCGACAAACTGGTAAAAGGAGAAGCTAAAGTCTAGAAATAATTAAAGCATGTTAAAAAGTCATTTTTGACTAGATTGTCTACTATAAAATCCATATTAGTTATCAGTCAATACCGGAATCAAATCTGGGATCGCTTACCTACTTTGCGAGACAGGATAGGGCATTCGTTGTGTGTAGGTATACATACGTTAGACGGTTAGACACATAAATAGACTAAACACAGTATAATGGAGGTTGTTGGTTTAGGCTATCTCCGTAATGTCTGAAATGATCAGAGCTCGTCCTGTACTATAGGCACTTGTATTGTACCTACAAGTAGCTACTTACTGCATATCGATGGACCCCATCTACGAGTAGTTTATTAAGGGAAATAGCATACAACTGCCTGTTGTTACTTCAATGTTTTTCTTAATTCTCTCAAGGCATTATCTATAATTATACTAGCTGACCCCCGTGACTTCGTTCGCGTGTTTTTCTTTGCTATAAACCTCACGGAGCCCGAGACCTTTCCAACGAATGCAAAACCGTGGAAATCGGTTCGTGCGTTCTGGAGTTATAGCGTCAGGAAGGAAAACCCGACTTATTTTTATATTACTTACCTATATAATAAAGCGGAAGAGTTTGTTTGTTTGAACGCGCTAATCTCGGAAACTACTGGACCGATTTCAAAAATTCTTTCACCGTTGGATATGTAGGTAAGTACGTGATCCTTGAGTGCTATAGACTATATATTATGTACCACGGGCGAAGCCGGGGCGGACCGCTAGTGAATTATATTTGAAACATAGACATATTATGTACAAGCGAATACCCGCGACTTCGCTCGCGTGGATATTGGTTTTTAAAAATCCCGTGGGAATCATTTTATTTTTCCTAAGTTCCTTTGAGCTCATACCTTGGTAAAAACTGTTAAAAATTCACTGACGGATGTTTAGGTAGATCAAAATGTAAACATCAAAGTAAACATCAAAGTATTGAAAATTTTATGCAACACAAAAACCTAGAAATTGAGTTTTGTTGACATAATCTTCATATTATGCATATTATTCTACTAGTGTATAAAAACTAAATTCTACCTAATTGCAATCTATCTTCTATCTATACATATAATAAAATCGTAGAATTGCCGTATCTGTACATTGAAGATTTTTGCAAAATAATAACTGGGGGATGTTAGGGATAAGTAATAGAACGTAAAAAAGCTATTTTTGAAATTTTTGTCTGTTTGTCTGTTTGTCTGTTTATCTGTTTGTCTGTTTGTCTGTATGTTTGTGCGCGCATCACGTAAAAACTACTGAATGGATTGAAATGAAACGGCATGATTTAAGTTAATACTATGGAGTAACATATAGGATACTTTTTATCCCGAAATTCAGCACGGTTCCCTTGGGAGAGGGGATGAAAGGCAAAATGTGTACTTAGCTGTAATTCGTTAACGGGTGGTCCGATTTCATTCATTCTTTTTTTGTTAGAAAGTAGATACTTTAAAGACTACTGGCTAATCTCCGAAAGGCTGGACCGATTTTGATGGGACTTTCACTGGCGGATGTTTACATTTTGATGTACCTAAACATCCGCCAGTGAACTTTTAACAGTTTTTAGCAAGGTTTAAGCTCAAAGGAGCATAGGAAAAACAAAATGATTCCCACGGGATTATTAAAATCAATATCCACGCGAACGAAGTCGCGGGTATCCGCTCGTTAATAATAATTGATACCCAGTGAATAGAAATCCAATATTCAAATCAACGCCAGAATAATAATTGTTCTATATTCTGGCGTTGATTTGAATATTGGATTTCTCTTCACTTAAAAATATTTTCAACTCAAATAACTATATCACAAACCATTTCCGAGTTATATTTGCATTTCCTATCTGAGTTGATTCCTTAAATAAATTTTCAAAGCGAACCTTATCAAGTTATCGCTGTCAAGTCGACACATTAAGCACTATTTGCCCTGTGAATTGATAAGCATGCGGGCTCCGGTAATCGATATTGCACTCAAACCGTGAGTGTCACAGAAATCCTAATAATAAGGCATTAGAACTGCTGTGTACCAATTCAAACTAATGCATGTCGCCGCCTTACTACATACATAAACATAGTTCTACGCAATCACGCAAACACATTTACGTTCAATGCTGTACAGACCGAATTAAGCCGTAGAATTAGCGTCTTAAGGTTGTGAATGCGTCACATCATTTGCTTACCTCACACATCGTTGTGCTTGTGACGTCCGCGTCCTCAGTATGGCGACAAGGTCACGCGTACACAGCATTTCTAGTGTCTTTTTATTAGGATTTCTGTGGTGAGTGTACAGAAAAAAATACCCAAGTGTTAATCCAACGTAGGTTCAAATATTTGGTGACATACATTAACTGGAGCGTTAGACGAATGAATGAAAAATGTTTTACATTTTTGATAGTAACGAATACATATTATGTATATCTAATAATTATATTTACAAACAAGGCATATGGATGCATACATTAAACATATAGTTAGTGATAAATAAAAGTAAGCCTGTATTAAATTAAATTTTAACAGATTTTTTAATGTAAAAGATTTTACTTTATCTCTTAATTCAATCAGTTTCCTGCTATTTTTTATTATTAATTTCGAGCACCTTATCTTAGAACCCTGTAACGCTATATTTCATTTTCTGTTTTCTTTATCATTCGCTCATGACTCTACTGTATTATTGAGTTGCTTCAATAAGTACCTTTTTTATAATAATTCATTCATTCCGCTGCATTTACCTCGATCGATATACAAATATCGATAACAACATATAATTAATATCTATACTAATACTAATATAATAAAGCGGAAGAGTTTGTTTGTTTGTTTGTTTGTTTGTTTGTTTGAACGCGCTAATCTCTGGAAGTACCTGTCGGATTTGAAAAATTCTTTTTGCATTTGGGAGTCCAATTTTTGGGGCAGGTTATAGGCTATTTAATATCCCTAAAATCCTCCCCTAAGGGGATAAAATGGGGGTAGAAAGTTTGTATGAAAGTCCTATGTTTTTAAAGTTACAGACCTGAAAATCGGCATTTATATTATTAGTTTTAAATAATAAAAAACTGTATATTTTATTTTAAAAAATCTTCCCTTAAGGGTGGTAAAATAGGGGATGAAAGTTTTAATGGGAAGTTTTAATTATGTTATTGTTATTATCAACTTGAAATTTGGAAAGTAGGTTCATTCTAAGGCTTAGATATCAGCCTAGAAAAGATTTCACGAAAATCCTCCCCTAAGGGGGTAAAATGGGGGTAGAAAGTTTGTATGAAAGTCCTATGTTTTTAAAGTTACAGACCTGAAAATCGGCATTTCGATTATTAGTTTTAAACAATAAAAAGCTGTATATTTTATTTTGAAAAATCTTCCCTTAAGGGTGGTAAAATAGGGGATGAAAGTTTTAATGGGAATTTTTAATTTATATTATTGTTATTATCAACTTGAAATTTGGTAGGTAGGTTCATTCTAGGGTTTAGATATCAGCCTAGAAAAGATTTCACGAAAATCCTCCCCTAAGGGGGTAAAATGGGGGTAGGAAGGTTATATTTTTGAAGTTATGTTGTGTTTAGTTCAAGTGCTTAGTGAAAGTGTTTAGTGCCAGTATTTAGTGCCAGTGTTTAGTGCAAGTGTTTAGTGAAAGTGTTTAGATTCAGTATTTAGTGCAAGTGATAGCGCAAGTGTTTAGTGCCAGTGTTTAGTGCAAGTGTTTAGTGCAAGTGCTTAGTGCAAGTGTTTAGTGCCAGTGTTTAGTGCAAGTGTTTAGTGGAGGTTTATTGTAAGTGTTTAGTTCAAGTGTTTAGTACCAGTGTTTAGTGCAAGTGATTAGTGCCAGTGTTTAGTGCAAGTGATAGTGCACGTGTTTAGTGCCGGTGTTTAGTTCAAGTCCAGTATTTAGTGCAAGTGATAGTACCAGTGTTTAGTTCAAGTGTTTAGTGCAAGTGTTTAGTTCAAGTGTTTAGTGCAAGTGATTAGTGCCAGTGTTTAGTGCCAGTGATAGTGCAAGTGTTTAGTGCCAGTGTTTAGTTCAAGTGATTAGTGCCAGTATTTAGTGCAAGTGATAGTGCCAGTGTTTAGTTCAAGTGTTTAGTGCAAGTGATAGTGCAAGTATTTAGTGCCAGTGCTTAGTGTCAGTGTTTAGTGCAAGTGTTTAGTGCCAGTGTTTAGTGCAACTGATAGTGCAAGTGTTTAGTACAAGTGATAGTGCAAGTATTTAGTGTCAGTGTTTAGTGCAAGTGATAGTGCAAGTATTTAGTACCAGTGTTTAGTTCAAGTGTTTAGTGCAAGTGATTAGTTCAAGTTTTTAGTGCAAGTGATTAGTGCCAGTGTTTAGTGCCAGTGATAGTGCAAGTGTTTAGTGCCAGTATTTAGTTCAAGTGATTAGTGCCAGTATTTAGTGCAAGTGATAGTGCCAGTGTTTAGTTCAAGTGTTTAGTGCAAGTGATAGTGCAAGTATTTAGTGCCAGTGCTTAGTGCCAGTGTTTAGTGCAATGATAGTGCAAGTGTTTAGTGCCAGTGTTTAGTGCAACTGATAGTGCAAGTGTTTAGTGCCAGTGTTAGTTCAAGTTATTAGTGTCAGTATTTAGTGCAAGTGATAGTGCAAGTGTTTAGTACAAGTGATAGTGCAAGTATTTAGTGTCAGTGTTTAGTGCAAGTGATAGTGCAAATATTTAGTGCCAGTGCTTAGTGCCAGTGTTTAGTGCAAGTGTTTAGTGCCAGTGTTTAGTGCAAGTGATAGTGCAAGTGTTTAGTACAAGTGATAGTGCAAGTATTTAGTGTCAGTGTTTAGTGCAAGTGATAGTGCAAGTATTTAGTACCAGTGTTTAGTTCAAGTGTTTAGTGCAAGTGTTTAGTTCAAGTGTTTAGTGCAAGTGATTAGTGCCAGTGTTTAGTGCCAGTGATAGTGCAAGTGTTTAGTGCCAGTGTTTAGTTCAAGTGATTAGTGCCAGTATTTAGTGCAAGTGATAGTGCCAGTGTTTAGTTCAAGTGTTTAGTGCAAGTGATAGTGCAAGTATTTAGTGCCAGTGCTTAGTGTCAGTGTTTAGTGCAAGTGTTTAGTGCCAGTGTTTAGTGCAACTGATAGTGCAAGTGTTTAGTGCCAGTGTTAGTTCAAGTTATTAGTGTCAGTATTTAGTGCAAGTGATAGTGCAAGTATTTAGTGTCAGTGTTTAGTGCAAGTGATAGTGCAAGTATTTAGTGCCAGTACTTAGTGCCAGTGTTTAGTGCAAGTGTTTAGTGCCAGTGTTTAGTGCAACTGATAGTGCAAGTGTTTAGTGCCAGTGTTAGTTCAAGTTATTAGTGTCAGTATTTAGTGCAAGTGATAGTGCAAGTGTTTAGTGCGAGTGATAGTGCAAGTGTTTAGTGCCAGTGTTTAGTGCAATGATAGTGCAAGTGTTTAGTGCCAGTGTTTAGTACAAGTGTTTAGTGCAAGTGATAGTGCAAGTGTTTAGTGCCAGTGTTTAGTGCAAGTGTTTAGTGAAGTATTTAGGTTCAGTATTTAGTGCAACTTATTAGTGTAAGTGTTTAGTTCAAGTGTTTAGTGCCAGTGATTAGTGCAAGTGTTTAGTGCCAGTGTTTAGTGCAAGTGATTAGTGCCAGTGTTTAGTGCAAGTGATAGTGCAAGTGCTTAGTGTAAGTGCAAGTGTTTAGTGTAAGTGTTCAGTTTAAGTGCTTAGTGCAAGTGTTTAGTGCCAGTGTTTAGTGCAAGTGTTTAGGTTCAGTATTTAGTGCATGTGTAAGTGTTAAGTGTCAGTGTTTAGTGCCAGTTTTAAGTTACTTTGCTGTAATAATTCCAGGTACGTTAGCCATTAATGTATCACACTAATATTATAAAGGTGAAAGTTTGTGTGTGTCTGTATGTTGGCTGAAATTTTGAATGGAGCTACATTATGCCCTGGTACACATAGGCTACTTTTTATCCCGGAAAAGTATTCCTGTGGGACTAAAATAGATATAGACTTCCAAAAACGCGATAAATGGCGCTGACTTTTCTTAGGTAAATCACGCTCACATAGCACATTATTACAATAGTTGCATGCAACTCTTGTCATACGCATACAGATGCACTTTTTATCCTGGAAAAATCCACAGTTCCCATGGAATTTTGAAAAACCGAAATTTATAGCTACAGCTATAGGTAGATTAGGCTATAGCAAACTTCCTTGAAAGTAGCGGGAAGGGGAACCGGAAATCCACGATTCCCTCGGGATTTGTGAAAAACCGAAATTCACGCGGGCGAAGCCGCGGGCAGAAGCTAGTATCGATAATATAATATGTTGTTATCGATATTTTTTCTCAAGCTCTTTGCCTATGAACAAGAGAACAAGGGTGATTATTCTGTTGTGTACATCATACATGTATAACGCTGAATCTGCAAAGTATATAACATAAAAGTTATAATAAATTATGTCTAGTTTATTCACACCACGTACGAGCGTATAACTCAATAATTTATATTCATAGTGGAAAAATCCTAAAAACACTTAAGAATAAAACATCATAAAAATATTAGTAGTAGGTACCACCGTATAGTAGGACCACCGTAGGACCTACTCAAACAAAAATCTATGCAGTTATGCTGACAGAAATTGGTTTTGAAGTCAAATATATACCTACCTACTCGTGTGCCTGTTGAAAGCCCAAGATATTTGGCAAGTAGGTAGTAGTACTACCTACTTGCCAAATATCTTGGGCTTTCAACAGGCACACGAGTAGGTAGGTATATATTTGATTTGAGTTAGTATAATTATGTACTGTGAAATGGTCGATATCGTTAGTTTTATACAAACGGTAGAATTACATAAAAGTGTCTTTCATAGTAAACGATGTAGGTACTACTAGGTATAATTATTACAAGCTGCATTAATTACCAGGATATTTCTATATCATTAGAACTACAATACCTATACATTTTCAATATTTTACCTTCGAAGACTCGAGCTTTAATGGCACCTTCACTTCCAGCCAAGGTGAACTCTTGGACGATCCAACAAAAACGACGAATATGATGGATTTACGTTACTTGTGAATCAACATTAAATTGCTATTCAAGTCGATTGCAATGACATTTCGGCCTCCTATCGCCGACCCAAGATGACTAAACGCTTATAAGAAAACTCGTTTAAATCTCGATGATACTGAGGCGAGCAAGAGACGAGCAATATAACAGGAAATGGGAGTAAAAGAGACAATCTCTTGTAGCACACCCCTCCTTTTTTAAGTGGGAAGAGAGGGCAAAGCGATCGCGTTGAAAGTAAAAGTGGACGCTTTTCTGTGTTGTAAGATCGTTAGACGTTATTCTGTACCCTACAGACCTTGATTTCCTTAATCGGATTAATAGAGAATATTGTCGTAATAATTTATGGAAACCGGATTCTCGATTCGAAATATTTTGTTAGATAATTTATGTGAGTTATTTAATAATATAGAGTTTATAATAAATGTAGATTGATCTGTATATGCGTGTAAGGCGATTATTAAGTAGGTACCTACGTTAGCTTCTCTATTTTGGTGTGATTTTGGTATATGAATAATAACTACCATTAATGTAATGTTATTAAATATATAGATAATTCGTTTTTAAACAGTTTTATTTATATTCACTTCCGTACGTTCGTCATATTTGTGCTGTTGTTATATTATGTCGTCCGAAGGGTTTTTCAATTTTACTTTATTTTTGCACTGTTTGCAGTGCTTGATATAAAGAGATGAGGCCTAAAATATTTCCTAAATTAATGTATGATTACACAAATCAATTTAATTATTTATTTATCTAACAAAATATGTAATATGAGTAATAATATGTTAATGTACCTACTTAATTAACTATTTATTAACAGCCTTGTTAAGATAGACGTTTCTATTTATAAACGATTAAGATAATAAATAATCGAATTATCTACAACCACTAAGTATCTACTAATTATTTATTTACCATATAATTAATCTGTCTATATCTATCTATACATATAATAAAATCGTAGACTTGCCGTATCTGTACATTAAAGATTTTTGCAAAATAATAACTGGGGGATGTTAGGGATAAGTAATAGAACGAAAAAAATAATTTTTGGAATTTTTGTCTGTTTGTCTGTCTGTATGTTTGTGCGCGCATCACGCAAAAACTACTGAATGGATTGAAATGAAACTTGGCATGATTTAAGCTCATACTACGGAGTAACATATAGGATACTTTTTATCCCGAAATTCAGCACGGTTCCCTTGGGAGAGGGGAAGAAAGTCAAAATATGTACTTAGCTGTAATTCATTAACACGTGGTCCGATTCCATTCATTCTTTTTTTGTTAGAAAGGAAATACTTTAAAGATCTCTTTAAAGGCTAATCTCTCAAAAGCTGGATCGATTTTGATGGGACTTTCACTGGCGGATGTTTACATTTTGATCTACCTAAACATGCGCCAGTGAACTTTTAACAGTTTTTAGCAAGGTATGAGCTCAAAGGAGCTTAGGAAAGACAAAATGATTCCCACGGGATGTTTAAAAACCAATATCCATAATAATCGTACAATAGACAAAATAGAATGACAAAATAGCATCGATGTAAAATAGGTAATTCGGTGTTATAATTTCCACGGTGCTATAATATCAAAGCTATTAACATTGGTTCATGTTTTTTGTGGAAGAGCTCTTTTCGAGGTTCTTAGAAGCACCCGGGTGCGCCGAAGCAAACAACGTTAACTCATATCAACAATCGTGAGTTTGTCATTTGGGCTTTAGGGTCCGTTCAGATAGACCGGCGCGGAGAGCAGAGCAAATTTTAATCGCATTTAAAATAGAATCTTAAGACATTGAAATAAGCTTTATTTTTACATTTTATCACATTTATGATAAGAGGATGCTCGAGGATGCTCCAGATACGCTCGGTGTGAATATTAAGAGCACGAGCATGGAGCTTGGCTGCTCCATGCTCGTGCTCTTTCGCGTTCGAGCATCCGACTGGCTCCGTTCGCGTGCTCTTTCATGCTCCCGCAGCCGACCGTACGCCGACCTTTCCGGCCCAAGAGCGTACGCTCGGCTCCGAACGCATCTGCGTGTCCGTTCACACAGACCGGTGCGGAGAGCAGAAAACGGCCGGTCTGTGTGAAAAAAAAAATGCTCTCCGACGCTCTCCGCGCCGCGCCGGTCTATCTGAAAGGTCCCTTAAACTCGCGGTTGACTCCTTATCTCTAGATAGCCTCGACCTCTTCCCCTCGACATCGGCTTAAATTGCATTTTGAACCTTATCATACCGTAATAAGGACAGCGCAAGCTGAGGTAAGTACGCCGATAGTGCCTATACCTACCCTTGTGCAATGTATCTATGCTATCAATGATACGCTAACAAGGAAGCTTATAACGTAGATGTGATAATTGATATTGTGGCTAATTCTGTTGTACACAATCTCTAAACCTAAACTAAATTGACAGGTTTAAAAATGGTGCTATCCCCTTCAGCAGGGAGGATTGTGAAAGAGACAGGAATATATTTAGACCTGTCATTTAAGTTTAGATTTAGAGATTGTGTACAACAGAATCGGCCACAATGTATAGAAAAAATTTTAAAGTTGCGAAATATGTAACTTTTTGTGTCCTGAATTTTTCCGAGCCCAAAATAATTTTTAATTTGTTAGTCTTCCAAACATCTTATAGTAGTTTATGAAACGGTTGCATAATAGAGGTTATTAAAACACGAGTGTTAGTTTAAAAAACGAGCCGCAGGCGAGTTTTTTAATAGTATTACACGAGTGTTTTAATAACTAATTATGTAGAGTTTCATACACTACTTTATCTAAGCTCATCAATAGGTATCTTACGTATAAAAGAAAAGACTAAGAAATTAACAAAATTATTTATTATAATAAGTATTCATGTTTTGGATATTGCAATTTATAAATGTACTCAATTCTTCAGGGGAGAACGTTTTTGCATTTTTTCCCTGAAAGCCCTGCGATTTTCTTTTTAAAACAGCAATCAGTCTTGTGTATTTAATAATATCGATTTGGTTGTAGATACTCAATATACTTTTGAGCATTGAGTATTTAGCCCATAAGGACAAAGACTTAAATTTATTTGATAATTCTTGGAAATATGCTAGCATTACATTTTCTGAAAATGAAGTGGTTTTTTTCCAAATTTTCCAACTCATAAAATCTTGGTAACATTTATCGTAAATTTTCTTTGATTTTGCTGGCAAAAGATTATTTGTCATTCCCGATGCTATTTCCAGAATGTCTGGTGGAGTTAAATTCTCTTCAGTATCACTGCTAGACATTTTTCCGCGCAACAAAAATCACTTGCAAAATTTTGAGTTACAAAAACTGAATAGTAAATAAATAATAAATTAAAAATTTAAATAATAGGCGCCAAAATTCAATTGTCAATTTCGAATGTGCGGTGCGTGCAGTGCGTCTATGGTCAATTATGGTAGCACTACACTCTGTCCTCTGGCCGCATCTTGCTACCGCCACACTTTCGCAGTAGTAGTAATAGGGTAACTTTGATAGCGGGATAATCATTGTAAGTAACAAAATTAAACTAACTAACTATTGTAAACTAACTATTGTACCTATTTCTTTTAAAATGTTTCTTTTGTTTAATTTATGTTTTTTTGGTGTACAATAAAGTATTAAATAATAATAATAATAATAATAAACACCCGGCATGGCTCAAAAATACCAGAACCCAGTGCCTGTACTATAATGTAGAAAAAATTATTTTTTAACATTGTTTTGCAATAATTTCCTAACAAAGTAGTGTTATAATGAACTTTTTTAATTTTTTTTTAAATATTATAGATGTATGTGAATAAAGTAGTCCAATATATGACACATTTTGATTTCATATTCGGAATTTTATGATATGAGAGTAGATAAAATAAAATATACATGTATGTGAGTTATTTAAAAATTCCAACTTTGTTTTATTAATAAACTTACACAAAATACAATACAAACGTACACTATCAGCTCACAATCGATAGTTCCTAAATTCCAACATTTTAGGTGGGCAGTAACCCTTGCAGCATCATGAAGAGTTTGAACCTACAATCTTTATAGGAACAAACTTTTTTTATCGACTAATAAAATAATCACGCAAATCGTTCCGTAGAGTAGATATACATATATTTACGCGCTGATTTGATACTCCTCCTTTTTGAAAGACTTCTAAAATTTTATGGCCCGCCCCGGAACTCGAACCCGGGACTAAACGTGTGCGCCGATGCTAAAATCTCCGGTGGCGCACGCCGGTCAAAAATCGGCGGCGGCGGCGTGTTTTCGGCGTAATTTCGGCGCGGATAATTTTAGTAAAACTGTCTAACTTGTAGAATTATTTTTACTGAAAATCAGATTGATACAATTAAATAAAACTTTTGCAATAAAAACAACTTGCCAAATAGTCCAGTAACTTTAACGTTTGCAAGTATATGTACCTTGCGTTCAGATTTTGGCGATTTTGGCGAACCGTAAAGGACTAGTTTTTGATAGTACATTTTCAGGACATTTACAATAACTTCCGTTTATGATAAATAAGTAAATGATTATGATTATGATGTAGGGGCCCACTAAAAAAGGATTATTGGAAATTCTACCCCTAAGGGGGTTAAATAGGGGATGAAAGTTTGGATGAAAATCTATCATTTTTTAAGTTATATCCATGAAAATTGGTATTTGGGCTTGCGATATAAAATAAAATTAAACGTAACTAACGTTAAATAGGGGATGAAAATTTAAATGAGACCCCGTCACGTTTTCACGTCATTTATCAAGTTATATCCATGAAAATTGGTATTTAGATTGTCGGTTAAAAATTAAGAGTTACGTGTTAAGAAATTTTATAAAAACTACCCCCAAGTTGGTTAAATAGGAGATGGAAGTTTGTATAACATTAAAAATCACATCCATACGCTGCGGCAGATTATACAGAAGACTGAAGAGTATAACCGGCCACTTTTCTTAGCGTTTGTGGATTATGAGAAAGCCTTTGGTTTGGTGGAAACTTGGGCTGTATTGAGATCACAGCAGAGATGCCGGATCGACTATCGGTACATCCAAGCGTTGAAGTGTTTGTACGAAAACGCCACTATGTCAGTCCTTATAGGAACAGGACCAGACTACGAGGCCAATCCAGTTGTAGTGAGGAGTGCGTCAGGGAGATGTTATCTCCCCGAAGCTATTTACCGCTGCGTTGGAAGAGGTCTTTAAGCTTCTGGACTGGAACGGACTACCGATGATATAGTCGTGATGGTAGAGACTCTGGAAGACCTCAGTACAAAGCTCAATGATCTCAGCAGAGTTTCTCAACAGGTGGGCTTAAAAATGAACATGAGTAAGGCGAAGGTCATGTCTAATGCTAATGTTCCACTCCACCCGGTAATCGTTGAGAACTCGGCACTCGAAATTGTTGACTAGTATATATACCTGGGACACACGGTCCAGCTAGGTAGGTCCAATTTTGAGAAAGAGATCAACTGCCAATCAACAAGAAACTCAGATTCAAAAGTACTTGTAAAAGTTTATTTAAATAAAAAACTTTTATATTCTATTCTATTCTAATAAGTCTTCTAACCCCTCGTTAGATACACTATCGAAATGCATGAGTGATCTACAAATCGACAAACATCCCTTGCGAGAGGATTCTTGGAAAGCCAAACTAAATGGATATTTATTTTAGCTTTTACAAGATGATGAAGCAGATGTTGTCGGAGTAAGTTTTTTAGTTAGGTAAGTTTGTTAGTTAAGTTTTATTATGAATAGGAAGGTGTAACTTCATATCGATCGAAATTTTTTTGTAATTTATTGTATAGAAATATGGAATATGGAATGGTGTAATCGTTAGGTTATTTGGTATAGAAGAGGGTAAATGATGTTGGAGGGTGTTCTAAAACATTTAGAACTCGCGCCGATTTTACGCCGACACGAAGATCGGCGGCGGCGGCGTCGAAAAAATGACGGCGGCGGCGGCGGATCGGCGCGGCGCACACGTCTACCCGGGACATTATGATACGCAGACAAGCTAGCCACTAGACCAACGAGGCTATCTTTTATTTCATATGGTTATTAGCCACCAAAAGTAAGTAGGTATTCTGAGAAGCCGTGAGACTTTGAGCAGAAGATTCCAGTAATTAGGAAATCGTGGGTTTATGATATATTGTAAAAATTCATCGTAATATGATCTATCTAATAAAATACTTGGATGAAGCAGTTGGCGGAGTTTTTATTGCTTAATAAAACCCTTATCTCATTCCATCTTAAAAACACATAAACGATCATTAAATCTTAACGCTACGTGCGCATGTAGGTATCTACCAATAAATGATTATTATATTAAGATTAAGTACCTATTTAATGTAATTTCACAATTCATTGTGAATTAAAGTATGGAAATCTTATCAAAATCTAACCATTTATCCTTGATTGCGTATTGTAAATGGTGCTCAGGCATTCAGTGGGTGTGGCAACCAGAAGTGGCAATTTATAGCGACAACCGTCTCACTGCGCCTTCGTATTTTATATTGCCTAGTGTTCAACCCTGGTACTTGTGTATTTACATTTTCTATCAGGAAATCTGACAAGTACCTAATAATACAGTATAATATTAGTATAATATTGTATGAGGTGGCATAAGACGGGTTGTGTTGATTGATAAAGCAACTTATATAAAGCCTAACTTAAATAAAAATATATGTGTTGAATGGAAGCAGGCGTTACTTTGCGGAATTCCATGATATACAATGAATATAAAAATTATTTTGCTATAATCCGCTAACAGTGACAAATTCGTAGGCACAACACCACACAATCTTGTAGGCACAACACCACACAATCTTGTACTGCCTACAAGATTGTGTGGTGTTGTGCCTACAAGATTGTGTGGTGTTGTGCCTACAAATTTGTCACTGTTAGCGGATTATAGCAAAATAATTTTTATATTCATTGTAAAAATATATGAACCTACCTATCTCCAGCAATATTAGGTAATATATAGGTAATTACTAAACAAAATCTTTCCATTTACACAAATGCAAGAGTAAATAATAAATATAGATATATTCTATTTACCTACCACATCCGTGGTTTATAATCTACTAGATGATACCCACGGCTTCGCCCGTGTGGATTTAGGTTTTTAAAAATCCCGTGGGAACTTTTGATTTTCCAGAACACAAAGTAGCCTATCTGTAGTAACCCATCCCCAAAACTGAAAAATCCCGTGGGATCCCTACGATTTCGGAATGCAATTCCTCACAGCAGTGTTGAGGAGTTGGATATGTACCTACTGGAGTTCATTAAAAGATAAAGTCATTAATTGGTACCCCCAATCAATTTAAATAACCGACAGTTCCTAAATCCCATTAGTTTTGGGGGTCAGGTCCCCTACAACATTAGGATTGAGGAGTCGGAATCCAAATGTTTTATAGGACAGTATTGCAATGTTTCTTTATGGATTTAAAAAAAAATACGCAAATCTGTTCAGAAATCTCGGAGATATCGGTGTACATAGGTAGAAAAACACAACTCCTCCTTTTTTGAAAGTCGGTTAAAAAAGTAGCCTATGTCCTTTCTCAGGCTCTAGAGTATTTGTGCACGAAATTTCATTTAAATCGGTTCAGTAGTTTTAGCGTGAAAGCGTAACAAACAGACAGACAGAGTTACTTTCGCATTTATAATATTAGTAAGGATATCATAAATCGTCTAAGCTGCATCGACGAAGTTATCGCGTGTCTACTCAAACATTCAGGCCTTCAAAATCCTATGTTTGTATATCTACCATTCTACATACATAATATTCTAGATATCACGAATGCTGTTCAAAATGACTATTAAGTAGGTACGTGTCCATATTTGCCAATAGAAGCGGTTAAGTGAATAAGTCATCGAACTATTAGGAATAAGTATATGTATTATGTATATGTTACAGCCAAAGTAATAAATAAGGATATTATGTATACTATCCAGCCATTATAAATATTATCAACTCAATTTGGATAAAGTAATAATTGACACAGAATTATTAAAATTATCTAGCTATTATAAATAATATTCAGCTATTTTATATAATATCTTGGAAGACTTGGATAAAGTAACAAAACAAGGACTTATGTTTAACTGATCACCAGATATTGCAAAATATAACGTCAAATAAACAGTTTATACCACCCAAAAACATAGTTACTTCTGCAACAGCTTCGGCGCTGGGGGAAGTGCAGCCCCATCGCCCAGGTTGCGTAGCAAATCCCAGGCACCCACGCTCACCACCGCAGCTTCGGCTTGCTGGTCGCCTTCGACCTGCCTCATCCGCTACGGCTCGCGCGGGTCCCTACGATTTTCCACGGCGGGCGGGGGCGCGTATTTACATAATATACATAGCCAGAATGCACCCATAGGATT
This sequence comes from Melanargia galathea, assembly GCA_920104075.1. Taxonomy (NCBI): domain Eukaryota; kingdom Metazoa; phylum Arthropoda; class Insecta; order Lepidoptera; family Nymphalidae; genus Melanargia; species Melanargia galathea. The sequence goes on from OV049873.1 coordinate 9,844,221, forward strand.
CTGCTTATGTATACATTGTAATGCAGTTTTCAAATTTTGTACTACAAAGTATACACGAATTTTGTGTACTACTAGTATATATTTTGTAACGTGGACGCGCGCGAGCATCGTTCCAATATATACAAGGCCAAAATGCAACCATACGTTTTTTTTTTTCAAAATTAATTAGGTAACTGTATGAATTTAACCGACTTATTGCTTTGGGTTGGGGTGCTCAGATTTCGTTTTGGACCACATTCTACCTAGGATCCAATAGAACCTAAGTGCCCGGCCTGCGGCCGGACACCTCAATATTTATGTTCTAACCTAACCTAACCTAGCTTCTGTAAGTGGCACGCATCCACTAGTTCAATAATAATACTTATTTTCGTGAGGTACTTATCTTCTGAGGTGTCTCCGGAGAAATTACAACAGCTATGCATATAATGTTTCTATCATCAGCTTTGGCACGGTCTACATCAGGAATTTTAGGCTAGGTTAGGTTAGGTTAGGTTAGGATAGGGTAGTTTAGATTACGAGATCGTGGTGATCACGCCACACCACAAAGGAATGAGATACGGGAGGGGAAGCAAGGCGGGCCGTATTTATCATTTTGACCAACGTTCATCTGCTATTATGAATAATGTCTGGTTTGACATGATATTATGAATAATATCTGGACAATTTATCTATTATTTATAATTGCCAGTCATTATGAATAAAAGCTAATTAATTACTTTGGCTGTAACATATATACAAACTCATGGCAAAAGCAGGGAACATAATGAATGAGGTTCGAGCATAGAATAAACTAGTGTTGAGCTCGGTGCGCGAGCTGCAAGCAGCTCGCGGGCCTTGTAGTCTCTTCAATATTCGTAAAATAAAGAAATGGGAGGCCATACCAAATATAAGCCGCGCCAATAAAGAAAGGAATCTTAAGGTGCGTCCAGACTTGAACATTTCACCGAACCGAACAGCGAACATTTCGGCGAACTTGTTACGCTCAATGTGGACGGCGCGCTTGGAGCGCTTGAGATGGGTTACTGCGTAACAGTTCGGCGAAACTTTCGCCGAACTGTTACGCAGTAACCCATCTCAAGCGCTCCAAGCGCGTTCGGCGAAACTTCGCCGAACTGTTACGCAGTAACCCATCTCAAGCGCTCCAAGCGCGCCGTCCACATTGAGCGTAACAAGTTCGCCGAAATGTTCGCTGTTCGGTTCGGTGAAATGTTCAAGTCTGGACGCACCTTAAAATGGCGGCTTGTACTTGTAATGACAAGTACAGGTTGGACCGTCAGCAAAAAACGAAGCGAAACTGAACTGCTGTATGTGTAGCTATACAGACCACATAAATGCTGTTAAAATATAGATATACTATATTACTATTTAATTATATATTAATTATTATTATTAATTAATATATATTAAATACGTTAACAATAAACAATAACGAACGTCAATAACAACAAAAAAACTTAACAGAAAACAAAACAAGTAACAGTAACAAAAACAATTATTATTAACAATTTAACAATGAATTTAGAAAGTACGGAGCGCGTCTAGGCGCGTCAAGACAGTATGCAAGCAGTTACAGACTGATTATTTTTTTGCGCGCTGTAACAAGGTGTGTGAGTAAAGACAGGAATAACGTGCGAGTGAGAGGGAATGATTAGCGACGCCATTTATAATTCCTTTCTTTATTGGCGCGGGTTATACCAGAATATTCTGGAGTGTCTCTTGAAAGATAGAAAGAAATATTGAAATCACGTTTCGTATCTTTTCTGAAAGGACACTAATGAGTTCTATGCATGCGTTTAGTGGGAAAAAAAAGATCTATACAAAAATGTTTTGGAGAGCCATTTGAAAATTAAAAAGAAATTTTGTATGGACACGAATTTTTTTTGTTCCGTAGCTATCTTTTTTTTACTGGCTGACCAAAGGGCCTAAGGAACATTTTTAGTTTCAGAACCATGCCTCTATGATTGATAGTTTTTGAGGGCCGTTAGGGTACTCTGGTAATTTTTCCACATTCACTACGTTTTGTATTTTTTGTGAAAAAAAATCTTTTAAGTTCTATTTACTTATACTTGTAGTGGGGGGAAAAAGTTTCATATAAAAATGTCTAAGAGAGCCTCTTAAAAAGAACCCAAAAAAATTGTATGGAGAGAATTTTTTTTTTGTTATGCGGCCATCTTTTTTTTACCCATTCACCCAATGGCACAAGGTCTTTAACAAAATTTGTTTGGGACCATGCCTGTATAACTGGTAGTTTTGGAGGACCTATGAGGTACTCTGGTAAATTTTCCACAATCATGATGTTTCAGAATTTTTCTGAAGGAAGACCCATAAGTTCGACGTATATATAAATAGTTAAGGGAAAAGTTTCCATACAAAATTGTTCTGGAGAGCCTCTTGAAAAGAACCCAAAAAATTTGTATGGAGAGAATTTTTTTTGTTCGGCGGCCATCTTTTTTTTACCGGTTCACCTAATGGCCCAAGGTCTTTAAAAACATTTGTTTGGGACCATGTCTGTATGACTGGTAGTTTTGGAGGACCCATGAGGTACTCTGGTAAATTTTCCACATTCATGACATTTCATAATTTTCTGAAGGAAGACCCATACGTTCTACGCACATAAATAGTGAAGGGAAAAAAGTTCCATACAAAATTGTTCTGGAGATCCTCTTGAAAAGAACCCAAAAAATTTATATGGAGAAAATTTTTTTTTGTTCGGCGGCCATCTTTTTTTTACCGGTTCACCCAATTGCCCAAGGTCTTTAATAACATTTGTTTGGGACCATGTCTGTATGACTGATAGTTTTGGAGGATCCATGAGGTACTCTGGTAAATTTTCCACATTCATGACATTTCATAATTTTCTGAAGGAAGACCCATAAGTTCTACGCACATAAGTAGTGAAGGGAAAAAAGTTCCATACAAAATTGTTCTGGAGAGCCTCTTGAAAATTAGGAAATTTTTTGTATGGAGACGAAATTTTTTTTGCATGGTGGCCATATTTTTTTTACCGGTTGACCCAATGGCCCAAGGTTTTGAACATTTTTTGTTTCGAGACGATACCTCTCCGACTGATAGTTTTTGAGATCCCCTAGGGCACTCTAGTCAGTTTTCCACGTCCAGCTCTCTCTATAATTTTATAGACCTTAGATTTTTGAATTTTAAACACATGGAAAATATGGTGAAAAAGTCCCATACAAAATTGTTCAGGAGAGGTGATCAGTACGTAACTTCAAGTAGCTTTATATATATAAATAATCTTATTTTAATCCTTTTGTAATAAAAATGGCTGTTTGTACTTAAAAATATAATAGATAATAATGAATTAAAATTCTGACTAAGTAGTAGTCTGAATTAATTAATTATCAGTAATATTATTGAGATTGTAACGTAACAGCAGCATAACTGCAGTTACGTTGCAGTCTGGCGAGATGTGCTTCATACTGTCCCTTGTATTACAAACTAGCGGACCTGGCAGACGTCGTCCTGCCCGGTGACATACCGACATCAGCGCCACCTACCGCGACTCTGTAGGTTACCTTTACCTACCCGGTAATTATATTTTCAAATCATCCAGGAACCCATTGAAATACCTATACACACAAAATTTCATCCAAATCGGTCCAACCGTTTAGAAGGAATTAGGTAAAAAAACACGTACAGAAGAACTGTGTAGATACGGGTGAGATAGTTTACCGTATCGACGGGATCAATCTATACTAATAAATAAAATTGAAGTGTCTGTCTGTAATATCGAAATAACTACCTCATATTAAGCTCATATGGTTATTTGAACGCTACCATAACCGAATCACACGTTTTTAAAATTTTTGTCTGTCTGTCTGCCTGCCTGTCTGTCTGTCTGTCTGTCTGTCTGTCTGTTTGAATGGGCTAATCTTCGGAACGGCTGAACCGATTTTGACGGGACCTTCACATACAAGTAGAGAATTAACCAGGGAGTAACATAGGCTACTTTTTTAACCGACTTTCAGAAAAGGAGGAGTTGTGTTTTTCTACCTATGTACACCGATATCTCCGAGATTTCTGAACCGATTTGCGTAATTTTTTTTTAATCGATAGAGAAACATTGCGACCCTGTTCTATAAAAAAATTTGGATTCCAACTCCTCAATCCTGATGCTGTAGGGGACCTAATCCCCAAAACTAATGGGTTTTAGAAACTTTCGGTTATTTAAATTGATATTGGGGGTACCAACTATTGATATTGGGACTTTATCGTTGAATGAACTCAAGTAGGTACATATCCAACTCCTCAACCCTGATGCTGTAAGGAATTGTATTCCGAAATCGTGGGGATCCCACGGGATTTTTCCGTTTTGGGGATGGGTTTCTACAGATAAGCTGATTTTTGTTCTGGAAAATCAAAAGTTCCCACGGGATTTTTAAAAACCTAAATCCACACGGGCGAAGCCGTGGGCATCATCTAGTATTAAAATATGTTTGAGAGTTACGAAACCCATGTAAAATCCAACCACCACCATCCACCCAAAATATTTTTTCTCTTATTTTATTTTTCTGTCAATTGTCTAATACTTTTAATAGTTATTCTGCTATTCTGGACGAAGACAAATACAACAAATCAAAAACCATGAAAATCGGTCCAGCAGTTCTCGAGTTATAAGTGTTCGAACAAATAGCCTAGTGGTTAGGACGACCGACTTCTAATCGGAGGTCGTGGGTTCGATCCCGGGCATGCACCTCTAACTTTTCGGAGTTATGTGCGTTTTAAGTATTTAAATTACACTTGCTTTAACGGTGAAGGAAAACATCGTGAGGAAACCTGCATGCCTGAGAGTTCTCCATAACGTTCTCAAAGGTGTGTGAAGTCTGCCAATTCGCTTGGCCAGCGTGGTAGACTATGGCCAAAACCCTTCTCACTCTGAGAGGAGATCCGTGCTCTGTAGTGAGCCGGTAATGGGTTGATGATGATGATGATGATATATATATTATAATTATATAAGATATAAGACTGCACACAGATACGCGCGCATTCACTGTGAACTCCTGCCATGCAGTTACCTTCGCTTTAATAACATTCAACCTCTATAATATAAATTCTAGCCTCTACAGTAACAGCCCTACAAATAATTACTAACAAGAAAATTACACAGTGTTGGTAAACTCGACAAAAAAGTAAACTGTTTACGCTAGAACATCAAGCTCGCGAATGCTGCAGAGCGAGATTATTTTCGCTCAGGGGGACGAGCTAAATGTAGTTCAAGTGTTCTCGGAAAGCTGTCGGTGGCCGGAGGCCTTTTGTTTTTGAACGTGACTTGCGACTTAGATGCACACAAATTAACTAAATTTGGCCCCGCTCGAGGGAAGTTCACTTTGACTTTGCTGTGATGACATTAAGCTTTTGCATGTTTTGCACCAATATTGAGTTTTGAATGCGGTTTTTTTTTGAAACGATTTGAATGCGGTTTTTTTTTGTTTGAAAGGTGAATTAGTCGGGAGTGTTCTTAGCTATATTTGACGAAAATCGACGATCGAAAAAGATGACCGCCGACACAAAATGGTGGATTACATATATTTTCACAACTAGGTACCTCAATATGGTTATCAAATGAAAGGGCTTGACTAGTAGAATAGCACTATGCAAATTCAAGATGGCTGCCACCACAAAATGGTGAATGTCGGTGTATACATTTTTAATTTATACTTTTGTACAAGAAGGGGCGTAGAAACAGTGAAATAGTGCTTAAAAGGGATAATATTCTTGTTATATAAGTTTAATTCCAAAGGTATGGTCAATCTAAGCCGCGGTGTTATTTACTACTTACCTTGGCTTTGCAAACCTCCAGGGAACAAAGCCTGACTAAGCCCTCGTAATGTGTGCATAAAGGCTGCATTACAAAGCTTCATCACATTGGATCAAAATGTTCACGACATCTAGGGGAATATTATATTGAAAATAGTGGTGACTTGCAAGGTGAGTCGAAATCCAGTAAAAGCTATCCAATATAAGATATTTTGTGTTATGAAACTTTAGGTACAGTCTACGTAAAATCATTCGTACCAGTGTCTAGCAAAACAATACTAGACAAGAACCCAATTTTTAAATTTCACGAAGTAATTTCTAAACAAGTAAATTACAGGGTATTTGAGTGGACGTTAAAAAATAGACAGCCTAGACTGCGCTAAAGGAAATCAGAAATAGGAGGTTGTAGAGCTGAATTATTTTGTTTAGAGGGACGAGCTAAATGTATAGTTCTAATAGAGAATGCCCGCGGCTTCGCTCGCGTGAATTTCGGTTTTAAACAAATCCCAAGGGAATCGTGGATTTCCGGTTCCCGTTCCCGCTCCCTTTTCCAATCTTTATACCTACTATCAAGGAAGCTCGCTATAGTAATCTACCTATAGCTGTAGCTATAGATTTCGGGTTTTTCAAAATCCCGTGGGAACTGTGCATTTTTCCAGGATAAAAAGTAGCCTATGTTTTAAGTCAGGGCATAATCTATCTCCATTCAAAATTTCAGCCGGTTCAGTAGTTGCGGCGTGATTGAGTAACAAACATCTAAACATCTAAACATCCAAACATCCAAACATCCAAACATCCAAACATCAAAACATCCAAACATCCACAGTTTCACATTTATAATATTAGTAGGATAGTGTTCTCGGAAAGCTGTCGGTGGCCTCGAGCCTTTGGTTTTGAACGTGACAGGCTTTGTAGATGTACGCAAATTAACTTAATTTGGCGCCGCTCTAGCATGTGCGGTTTGTCTATTCTATTGCGCAGAATTTGTTTTAAATGAATGTATATAATTCGTATCTTATAATATTTCTTGTTATTTGGAATGGTTGGCTAGTCAAATCAGGCTCTTAAAAGTTCAAGTTCGTAAATGATAGTTATTTAAGGTGTAGTTGGGAAACGACTGCCTTATTCTTTTATGCGTTTAACGCGTTACGTCGCGTCAGCAATCTGAACTCGCCTTTATTTTTTTCGAATGCCTTTACTAATCTCGAGCTATTCAAAAGCGCTAAGTTAAAGTTCATTTATAAATGTTAAAAAAAATTTCTACTCTGTTAAGTTATTATAACAAGAAAATATCGGTGGTAATTATTATTAGGAACTGAATCCGCAACTCTACGTTGAATCCAAGTGGTGTAACCGCTCCATCCACGCTTCATAAACCGTTGTAATTGTCGTATAATAATCACATTGTTGGCCTGTTGGCTGTTGATCCATTTTAAAAGCCCCTTTCGTGTTAAATAAGGCGGTTGGGGGAAAAACTAGATTGGCGCACCGCCATGCCATTATCCGCCCGATGCGGGTAGTTCACAATTCACATCGAGCGCGGTTCCCCACTGGTTCTTCAGTAGGCGGCGGTTAGCGATCTAAATGATTAACATAATATTGATTTTGCTCTGATAAGCAATAATTTTTACAATTAGAAAATTTTTCTTTCGATATACAATACATAGTTTCCGTTCTTGTATGTGTATTTGATGTAGGTAATTTCAAAGAAACAAGCATGAATAAACCTTAACAAAATCTTTATCAATAAAGCAACTGGATTTCATTCATTTACTTCACACAACAATTCATACAACAATTGCGAGGAAACAAAACAATATGGACGAATAAGGTGAATGACATTCTAATTTGATAAAATCTCTTTAAAAATTGATATAGGTTAGTTCTAATCTTAGGTTTTAACAAAAGCTTTTATTATTTTTATTTTGCAAGTAAGTAGATAATATTATTTAAACAAAAAAGTAATATAAAATGGTCAGAATTCCGACAAATTATTGACAAACACAAATATTGCATTCTAGAGTGTGTCTAAAAAAATCATTGAGCTTATTTGATAAAATAGTATAAGTTATCATACTTCGTTTGTATAGAGTGCGCTAGGGAGAACTGTATTTAAGGATGGTGTGAGAATAATAATTAGTAGATATGGCGTGTAGAGGGCGCGAAAAGCAATAAAAGATCGTTAACCGAATTTATCATATGTTACTGCTCTTGAACTATAATATAGTGTAGGGCGTTGGTGTGGCCCCAAAATAACGCAATCTGTGTGAAAGAAGGGCAAAGCATGCGGGTCCTCGTGAACTCATATTTTTATTCATATTACAACTGCGCAATGTATTATATATCCTAATATTTGGAAAATATGGTTCAAAATAAATATTCCCGGGGAACCGAAATTTTTTGCAATCTGCTATTAACGAGGAAATCAAAACAGGGAAGATTGATGCCATGGGAACTTGACGTGGGATCCTGATAGCTTTATAATTATTATTAGTTATTTATTATCGCTATCAGAAAAACTTGCAATCATGGCGAAGGGTTGATTGGACAGAGTTATTTCTTTTATGGAAATTGCGTATTGCTATCCTAACAGGCTAACCTAACATGTAACCTAATAGAATATAACTTAACAAACAAAAGAATGGCCATTTGTTTAGAAGATTAAAATGGTGGTAGGTGTACTTATTTTTATATAAATTAAAATCGCGTGCTCCTCTCCGTAATCTTTTAACTGGAAAAATTGGAGAGGGCCCGATGGAGAGGGCCCGAAATAATTTATTACATTAGTGTAAAACACAGACGGCATACGCAATCCTCATTTGACGTTCTTGATATAGAGAAACAGAAGCCACACTTGAGCTTAGCTAAATACAATAAATAAATCACTTGTGACGGAAGAAACCATGACAATAATGACATAAATGTATTAAACGTCAAACGTTTAACTCTTCCGTGTACGTATACTTGCCTTTCATAAGTGCACCTTTTAAGAATTGCATGTTTTCCTTGTTTTCTTTACAGGTAACAAAGCATAAAAATGTTATTTATGTATTTATTAAGTTTCTTTTTCTTAACAATATTATGGTTTTAATTTGCAAAGAGTCATAAAGGCGTTTCATGCAATGGCAACATTTCCGCTGCCAATGACGAGTCCTAAATATGAGAGAAAAAAAAATCGGAAAAAGCGCTGATTATTCCAGTAGCAATCCAACGCTGAAGTGGAATGGTGTAATGTCATTGGAATAATAATATCTACTAGATGATGCCCACGGCTTCGCCCGTGTGTATTTAGGTTTGTAAAAATCTCGTGGGAACTTCGATTTTCCCGAACAAAAAGTAGCCTTTCTGTAGTAAGCAGTAACCCGTCCACAAAACGGAAAAATTCCGTGGGATCCTTACGATTTCGGAATGCAATTCCTTACAGCATCAGGGTTGAGGAGTTGGACATGTACCTACTCGAGGTCATTCAACAATAAAGTCTTTAATTGGTATCCCCAATATCAATTTAAATAACCGACAGTGCCTAAATCCCATTAGTTTTGGGGATCAGATCCCCTACAGCATCAGGATTGAGGAGTTGGAATCCAATTTTTTTGTAGGACAGTGTCGCAATGTTTTTCTATCGATTAAAAAAAAATCACGCAAATCGGTTCAGAAATCTCGGAGATATCGGTGTACATAGGTAGAAAAACACAACTCCTCCTTTTTTGAAAGTCGGTTAAAAAAGTAGCCTATGTTACTCCCTGGTTAATTCTCTACTTGTATGTGAAAGTCCCGTCAAAATCGGTTCAGCCGTTCCAAAGATTAGCCCGTTCAAACAGACAGACAGACAGACAGACAGACATAAATTTTAAAAACGTGTGATTCGGTTATAGTATCGTTCAAATAACCATATGAGCTTAATATATTGAGGTAGTTATTTCGATATTACAGACAGACACTTCAATTTTATTTATTAGTATAGATAATATAGATTAACGTGCTTCAATTTTATCTATCTACTAGCTTTTGCCCGCGGCTTCGCCCGCGTGAATTTCGGTTTTTCACAAATCCTGAGGGATAAGTAGATTTCTGGTCCACCCGCCCCCCGCCACGCGGCGGCGTACCGCGGTACCGCGTACGACGGGCGCAGGGCGCAGGGCGCAGGGGCGCGCGGCGCGGGGAGTTCCGTGCAGCGCGAGCGTCGCGGTCGGCCGTCGTCGCGCGCAGCGAAAATACCTATCAGGGCGTTTTTTACCGATTTCAACACAAATCCTTTTTTGAAAGTCGGTTAAAAAAGTAGCCTATGTTACTCCTTGGTTAATCCTCTACTTGTCTGTGAAAGTCCCGTCAAAATCGGTTCAGCCGTTTCGAAGATTAGCCCGTTCAAACAGACAGACAGACAGACAAAAATTTTAAAAACGTGTGATTCGGTTATGGTATCGTTCAAATAACCATATGAGCTTAATATGTGGTAGTTATTTCGAAATTACAGACAGACACTTCAATTTTATTTATTAGTAAGTATAGATACTTCTATATATTATACTAATAAATAAAATTGAAGTGTCTGTCTGTAATTTCGAAATAACTACCTCATATTAAGCTCATACGGTTATTTGAACTGTACCATAACCGAATTACACGTTTTTAAAATTTTTGTCTGTCTGTCTGTCTGTCTGTTTGAACGGGCTAATCTTCGGAACGGCTGAACCGATTTTGACGGGACTTTCACATACAAGTAGAGAATTAACCAGGGAGTAACATAGGCTACTTTTTTAACCGACTTTTAAAAAAGGAGGAGTTGTGTTTTTCTATCTATGTACACCGATATCGCCGAGATTTCTGAACCGATTTTAGTAATTCTTTTTTTAATCGATAGAAAACTTTGCGACCCTGTTCTATAAAAAAAATGGATTCCAACTCCTCAATCCTGATGCTGTAGAGGACCTGATCCCCAAAACTAATGGGATTTAGAAACTTTCGGTTATTTAAATTGATATTGGGGGTAACAATTAAAGACTTTATCGTTGAATGAACTCGAGTAGGTACATATCCAACTCCTCAACCCTGACGCTGTAAGAAATTGCATTCCGAAATCGTGGGGATCCCGCGGGAGTATTCTGTTTTGGGGACGGGTTACTACAGATAAGCTACTTTTTGTTCTGGAACATCAAAAGTTCCCACGGGATTATTAAAAACCTAAATCCACACGGACGAAGCCGTGGGCATTATCTAGTCTATACATATAATAAAATCGTAGACTTGCCGTATCTGTACATTAAAGATTTTTGCAAAATAATAACTGGGGGATGTTAGGGATAAGTAATAGAACGTAAAAAAGCTATTTTTGAAATTTTTGTCTGTTTGTCTGTTTGTCTGTTTGTCTGTTTATCTGTTTGTCTGTTTGTCTGTATGTTTGTGCGCGCATCACGCGAAAACTACTGAATGGATTGAAACGAAACTTGGTACGATTTAAGTTCATACTAAGGAGTAACATATAGGATACTTTTTATCCCGAAATCTAGCACGGTTCCCAAGGGAGAGGGGATGAAAGTCAAAACGTGTATTAAGCTGTAATTCAATAACGCGTGGTCCGATTTTATTCATTCTTTTTTTGTTAGAAAGTAGAAATACTTTAAAGATTATCTTCTTCTATATCTATCTTCTATCTATACATATAATAAAATCGTAGACTTGCCGTATCTGTACATTAAAGATTTTTGCAAAATAATAACTGGGGGTATTGGGGATAAGTAATAGAACGTAAAAAAGCTATTTTTGAAATTTTTGTCTGTTTGTTTGTTTATCTGTTTGTCTGTATGTTTGTGCGCGCATCACGCGAAAACTACTGAATAGATTGAAACGAAACTTGGTACGATTTATGTTCATACTAAGGAGTAACATATAGGATACTTTTTATCCCGAAATTCAGCACGGTTCCCAAGGGAGAGGGGATGAAATTCAAAACGTGTATTTAGGTGTAATTCAATAACGCATGGTCCGATTTTATTCATTCTTTTTTTGTTAGAAAGTAGATACTGTAAAGATTATCTTCTTCTTCTATCCTCACTATCTTCACTATATTAATATTATAAATGCGAAAGTAACTCTGTCTGTCTATCTGTCTGTCTGTGATGCTTTCACGCCAAAACTACTGAACCGATTTGAATGAAATTTGGTACACAAATACTCTAGAGCCTGAGAAAGGACATTGGCTACTATTTTAATTAAAAAAAGTGCTGTAAAGGGTTAAAAAGGGGGTTGAAATGTTGTATGGAAGTATCGTCTTTTTAAAGCTAAAAGCTTGAAATTTATTTTTTAGGCTGTTAATCCTTATCCTTATCCTTACTTCCTTACGTATATCCTTTCCTTACTTATATCCTTACTAATATTATAAATGCGAAAGTAACTCTGTCTGTCTGTCTGTCTGTCTGTCTGTCTGTCTGTCTGTCTGTCTGTCTGTCACGCTTTCACGCCAAAACTACTGAACCGATTTGAATGAAATTTTGTACACAGATACTCTAGAGCCTGAGAAAGGACATAGGCTACTTTTTGATGCGAAAAAAGGGCTGTAAAGGGTTAAAAAGGGGGTTGAAATGTTGTATGGAAGTATCGTCATTTTAAAGCTAAAAGTGAAATTTGTGAAAAATCTAAATTCACGCGGGCGAAGCCGCGGGCAGAAGCTAGTTCAAAATATAGAGTGCCCTACTCTCACCTACCACAATTATTAAAATGAAATATCAATATTATATAACACTAAGCCATATTTAGAAACACGTAACTCAATTAGTCGTGTGTTGAAGAGGGGTGAGATTCATTGCGTTCACCAACGGACGTGCTCTCACCCTCGCCCGCGCCGGGGTGAAGGTTAACGTATTCACTTATCAACTGTTAACTTAGGGTTGATAACACAAAACGGTTACCGGTCAATACGAAAAGTACTTAAAGCCTATTGATTTGTATGGCTTTAAACTTGGAATATATACTTTAACTGCCTCGTTGGTCTAGCGGTTAGCACGTTCGACTGTGGATCACGAGGTCCTGGGTTCGATTCCCGGGTCGGGCCAATAAAAAAAATGAGGTATTGGGTTTTTCTGTCAAGAAATTCTCAGTGCCAGCCCGGAGTTGGAAGTTGGCGGTGTTTAGATACACCCCCGTGCCTCGGAGAGCACGTAAAGCCGTCGGTCCTGCGCCTAATCTCTCTCCGGTCGTGTCGCATTGGCGTCCCATCGGACTATGAGAGTGAGGGAATAGAGAGTGCATCTATGTATTCGCACACACTTGTGCACTATAATATCTCCTGTGCAGATGGCTAGTCTCTGCCTCGGTTGAGATTGGCCGACCTCCTGACCGAATTTCGGCCACGAGGACATTATTATTGTTATTATATATTTTATAATTACCTAAGTACTTAAATAATTTGTTTAAAATTCCTAACACAGAATATAGGTAACAAATCGTCGTTATCGTCGTTTCAACTGATAGACGTTCACTGTTACATATAACTTCTGCTTGAATTTCCACTAGATTCCCAGCAACTCGCTTGAGATCCTCTATCCAGCTAGTGGGTCCTGGGATGTCTCCCAGCGCTGGGATTTCTGGTGTGGGGTCGCCATTACAGCATCTCGGACCCTAACGTTTATCCGTTCCTTGAGCTATTTCCTGCTCATTGACATATTTCAGCTTTGTAATTCGTTGAGCTATGTCAGTTATTCTGGTTCTTGACTTCTATAGATCTTGTAATTCCTAATTTGATCACGTATTGAGATATATACTCCGAGCATGTTTTCCACCCGTATCAGCTCCGTTTTGTTAACAATACAAGTTTGCCGGTTTTTTTTTCAACCCAATAGCATTGAGGCTGCAGCGGCGCGGCAGCGGCTGCGTGTCATATCGCGTGCGAGTGGAGCGGAGAAGTATAGCGTCTTTAAAATGATAAAAATTTAAACTGAACTTTATCCACATACAGTTGAAATTTGTACAATGTCACGGAGGAGTTTCGGCTTAGCCAAAGTAAACCAACATTCCGTCGATAAGTACTTATATTACAAGTGTAAATTGAAAATTTAAAAAACCCCCGACATTCGCCATTTAGTGGCGGCGGCCATCTTGAATTTGCAATAGTGCTATTCTACTAGTCAAGCCCTTTCATTTGATACCCATATCAAGGGAGTTGTGAAAAAATATATCATCCGCCATTTTGTAGCGGCGGCCATCTTGGACCGATTTTCATCAAACATAGCTAAGAACACTCTCGACTAATTCACCTTTCAAACAAAAAAAACCGCATTCAAATCGGTCCACCCGTTTGAGCGCCACAGGGGAACAGACAGACACACACACACACACACACACACACACACACACACACACACACACACACACGTCAAACTTATAACACCCCGTCGTTTTTGCGTCGGGGGTTAAAAACAAAAATAAGTCAACAGTCTCCTTCATAAGATATGTCCTTTGATCTTTGTATTGAAAATGCAATTAACACCATTAGCACTCTATTAAAGTGCTAATGGCATTAATTGCATTAGTTTATAAAAAAACGTTAGATACGAGTAACTTTAATTTAATTGGAAGGGCTTTTAATTTTAGAATTGAAATGCATCCAAATATTTCATTTCTTTTGACACAAATTTCATTTTATACAGTGATTAATTTAATAACTGTGATAGTTTATTTTTCAGGTTATAATTTATGTGAAAGTGAATTTGTTGTATTGGTTTATTAACGGTTTATTGGTTTGTTAGTTTGTTGGTTTAATCTTTAAACACGCCGTAACACTCCAGGCGAACAAAGTCGCGGGCAAAAGCTAGTGAATAATAATAATTATTTCTTTTTGATCCAAAATGGTTATAACCATTTTGATGATTGACTGCGAGAAAAATTATGAATAATATTAGGAATAATAAGTATCTACTTAAGTGTCGAGAAGTGCTATAATAAAAGCTATAATAAAATTATGAGGCCAATCAGCTAACTATGAAGAGAGGAATGTAATTTATAAAATCCCTACTAATAATAATTATAAATGCGAAAGCGTACCTATTTGCTTGTTTGTTTGTTGGTTTGTTCTTCAATCAACAATCGCCGCAACAAAGCTACGGACAGACATACGTGAGTACTGAGTATGTACCTATGTCATGATGTATAGTTGAGCGATCTAGACATTTATAGAGTGACATAATATAATAGTTTTTATCTTGTGAAAGCGAACAGTTCCTGCGGGAAAGTGTCTTATTTTACACATATTTGTTCTTCCAATCATGCCGCGATAAGCGGCAGCTATGGATCGACAATTTTTTTTGTTTTTGCATAGATACAGTTAAGGTCCTACAGAGTGATACAGAATATTTTTTATCCCGGGTTAAAAAACCTTACTCCACGTAGACGAAGCCGCAGGCAAAAGCCAGTTACACAATCATTTTAATTTAAAATCAAATGAGTAATCTAAATTCTTTAAAAGTAGACAAGCGTGTGTCGCAAACATGAGCTTTTGTTTATATTATATTCTTCGTTAATTATATTTTTTTATAAACAGTCGTGAATTCATAATGACAGATGATGTTGCTAATAGGATCCGGTTTGAAATATCAACCGGTGTGTACTCTTCGTAACACCTCTCTGTATATGTAAATCTGTTTAAAACGTCGGAGCCTTGATCTTTCACACCTCCCCTCGGCTCGCTGCTCACCCCGTCTAAATGATACTTATAATAAAGCATATTGTCGTTCGTTTAAATAGCTCATCGCGTAGTGCGTTCGTGTTTTGAGTGCTGTTGAAACTTTTTATTCAAATTTGCGTAGTATAGGGGACACGCGCGATGCACGCGACCCGCATGTTCGCAGCTAGGGTTCGTTTTTTTCAATAATAATCGGCGAACGGCGGGTATTGGATACACTTTATTGCGCTAAAAGGAACTAACGGCTATAAAAGCTTTATATAGCTGCGGTTTCGAAGTTGAAGAACGCGGTTAAACTTCATAAAACGACAACGAAAAACACTCTTCGTACGTAGCGGGAACTGACGGTTTTTTCCGAAGCATTCTTTCCCCAGCAAAATGTACGGGAACTTTAAGTTCTCTCATAATTTTAAAAATGCTTTGTTCTTTCAATTGACTTCGTTTTGTACCTGCCTGATTTTTCGCTTCGTAGGTATCTCAGCTCATTATTGTGATATTCATATGTATACAATATAGTTGTACATATGTAGGTAAGTACCTACTTAACCTACTTTATGTAAAGAAGAATTAAACATTACCAGAAAAATCTGTAAAAACTCTTGTACTTGAAAAATAAGTATATCTATAACAGATTCTAGGGTCGATTTGGGTTTAAAAAAATACACAACCAAATTAAAACCACCTTATTTTTGGAGTCCGTTAAATACGATCCAACTTTGATTAAATAATTGTTACTAACATTTCTTCTAGACTGTACGAATGTTGAGAAAAAATTTATAAGATATATAACCTAATGGAAGGGTTGTCAAAAAACTTTTGTAAAACGCGATTGTAATAGTAGGGGAGCCCAAGAGGGGATTTTTGGATTTACTCGAGTGCGTCAGATTAAAATAAGGGAGTCATTCTGCATCCTGCTGAGTACCCTCTACCATATATATAAGTATATAAGAAACAGAACAGCAGAAATACTCAGAAATGTCAGATTAAAGTATGGTGGGTTAATTACGAGATAAAAAAAATATATTTAGAAAATTAGACTATTTGAACGTAACGTACGAGAGTGGGAGCGTTACAAAGTTGCAAAAAAACGTTAACTTGTTAACTTTTGTTTTTCCTATGCTCCTTTGAGCTTAAACCTTGCTAAAAACTGTTAAAAGTTCACTGGCGGATGTTTAGGTACATCAAAATGTAAACATCCGCCAGTGAAAGTCCCATCAAAATCGGTCCAGCCTTTCGGAGATTAGCCAGTAGTCTTTAAAGTATCTACTTTCTAACAAAAAAAGAATGAATGAAATCGGACCACCCGTTAACGAATTACAGCTAAGTACACATTTTGACTTTCATCCCCTCTCCCAAGGGAACCGTGCTGAATTTCGGGATAAAAAGTATCCTATATGTTACTCCATTGTATTAACTTAAATCATGTCGAGTTTCATTTCAATCCATTCAGTAGTTTTTACGTGATGCGCGCACAAACATACAGACAAACAGATAAACAGACAAACAGACAAAAATTTCAAAAATAGCTTTTTTACGTTCTATTACTTATCCCTAACATCCCCCAGTTATTATTTTGCAAAAATCTTCAATGTACAGATACGGCAATTCTACGATTTTATTATATGTATAGATGTATAGATTTATTATATGTATAGAAGATATGAGTCTACGTGTTTAATGTAAGGTGCGTAAACTACCTTTTGTGCTCGGCACTGAGTCACCGTCCACCGAGTTAGTTCCGAGATAAAACCTGAACGAGTAAATAGCTTGTCATTAGACACATTGTCTTAGCTTATTAACAAATATGAGCTCGTATAACACGAGCATGATAAACGTACGAGTATTTTATCGTTCGTCGACCCTGCGGCGGGCGGCCTGCACTCGAGGCCGACTATTAAACTGACCATCGATTTCGTAAAGCATATAAAAACTAGGGCTGTGACTATATCCTCACATTATCTGTATATATGGAAGCTGTGATAGCCTAGTGGTTAGGACAACCGACTTCTAATCGGAGGTCGTGGGTTCGATCCCGGGGCACGCACCTCTAACTTTTCGGAGTTATGTGCGTTTTAAGTATTTAAATATCACTTGCTTTAACGGTGAAGGAAAACATCGTGAGGAAACCTGCATGCCTGAGAGTTCTCCATAACGTTCTCAAAGGTGTGTGAAGTCTGCCAATCCGCTTGGCCAGCGTGGTAGACTATGGCCAAAACCCTCTCACTCTGAGAGGAGACCCGTGCTCTGTAGTGAGCCGGTAATGGGTTGATCATAATGATGATGATGATCTGTATATATGTAATACAGATAATGTGAGAAGAAAGGTAATGTGAAAAGTACATCTGATCTCAAAATTATTTCCCTCAACTTTTGCTGCTTATATATAAATATCTATCTAAATAAAAGGAAAATGGGAGCGGGAACGGGAACCGGAAATCCACGATTCCCTCGGGATTTGTGAAAAACTGAAATTCACGCGGGCTAACCCGCGGGCGAAACCTATTAGTATCCATAAAAAGCGTTTTTTTAATTCTATGATGGTATTCTCGTAATAAAATTATTACTTATGAGGACTAAGACGTTCAGAAGAAACAAACATATTGACTTTTCGTATTAAAAACTATCTAAATAGTTGTAACTCCTGTAAAAATTTATTTATTTTACAAGTATAAATTAAAAATTTAAAAAATCCCCGACATTCGCCATTTTGTGGCGGCGCGGCGGCCATCTTTTGTTTGCATAGTGTTACTCTACTAATCAAGCCCTTTCATTTGATACCCATATTAAGGGAATTGTGAAAAAATATGTAATTCGTCATTTTGTAGCGGCGGCCATCTTGGACATCTCGGTCGGTTCACCCGTTTGAGTGCTACAGGGGAACAGACAGACACACACACACACACACCACACACACACACACACATTCAGACACGTCAAACTCATAACACCCGTTTTTGCGTCGGGGGTTAAAAAATGGTGTTCATATAGCCAATGCATTTGGTACACAGTAGATGCAATCGCGCCCGCAGCCCGCATCGCTAGGAGCACCGCACGAGGTACAACCCTAACAAAACACGGAGACTTTAGTCGTACATGTATGTATGAGATGAAGTGGGTAGGTATGTAAATTTTGCTTTATATTCATAAGCTCTTTAACACACCGATACCTTGATTCGCTGTTATTGTTGTATCCGAGAACTGATAAATATTAATCCGTCTCGTAAACACGCCGTCCTTTACCGGTACAGCGGGAGAGACGTTTTTTCATTAGGCGAGTGGAAAAGTTCAGAATAAAGGAGATCGCACATCGCCGCAAGAGACTCGAGATGCATTTTCTAGTATTAAGAATGTGACCAACGAGTTACCTATACCGTGAAAGAAGCACTTCAGCGCCGACATATACTGGCGTCATCAGCACTTCTTCGATGCGGCCATTTTCAGTATTTTAGTTTCCATAACTGTGCCAAATTTCACTTTTGCATCTATAATTGTTTCTGAATAAAATAGCCTTTGAAGGTTTCCGTGATAAAAATATCACGGAAACTTACAAACGCGTTGCGTGTGCCTGCTGCGGATCTGACGGATTTTGCGCCTGTTTTAGATCATATCGTAGTATGCGATCATCATTAGTGTCGACTCAGATTATGGTGTCATTATTCAGTACAGCCACTGAAGTCAGTGAGTACAGCTCTACATTTATCAGAAAAAAAATATCATTCAATGGTTTAATACCATAAAGGTACCTACTCGTAAGTATATTTTTTGTAGAAATCGACTAAGAGTAGGTAGGTGTAAATAATTCAAGGATACTATTTCAAATATTAAATGAAAACTGACCAACACATTTAATTAAGTATAATTTATAAGAGATCTATTCTCCTAAAAATTGTTTACGTCCTAGTGAAGAATGACCAAATTACCGAAATATATTAAACAAAAAAAAAAAAGTCTCAGAGCTCGCCATTAGTTAGTTGCAGACTCCAATGAATGTAAATTGTAATCCTAAGTATTGGTTGACTGAAAACTGCGGGTCATCTTAGACAGGCCGGAGTTTTAAAATCAGCATACCCATGAGTAAGCTAACTGTAGGTATATTCAAATTTAACGATTGCAAATTATGTAGTTATAATTGTATGTAGTATGTGCGTACCTAATATTATTATAATACAAGTGTAAATTGAAAATTTAAAAAACCCCCGACATTCGCCATTTAGTGGCGGCGGCCATCTTGAATTTGCAATAGTGCTATTCTACTAGTCAAGCCCTTTCATTTGATACCCATATCAAGGGAGTTGTGAAAAAATATATCATCCGCCATTTTGTAGCGGCGGCCATCTTGGACCGATTTTCATCAAACATAGCTAAGAACACTCTCGACTAATTCACCTTTCAAACAAAAAAAACCGCATTCAAATCGGTCCACCCGTTTGAGCGCCACAGGGGAACAGACAGACACACACACACACACACAGACACGTCAAACTTATAAATTGAAAATTTAAAAAACCCCCGACATTCGCCATTTAGTGGCGGCGGCCATCTTGAATTTGCAATAGTGCTATTCTACTAGTCAAGCCCTTTCATTTGATACCCATATCAAGGGAGTTGTGAAAAAATATATCATCCGCCATTTTGTAGCGGCGGCCATCTTGGACCGATTTTCATCAAACATAGCTAAGAACACTCTCGACTAATTCACCTTTCAAACAAAAAAAACCGCATTCAAATCGGTCCACCCGTTTGAGCGCCACAGGGGAACAGACAGACACACACACACACACACACACACACACACACACACACACACACACACACAGACACGTCAAACTTATAACACCCCGTCGTTTTTGCGTCGGGGGTTAAAAATAGCCAGTAATAAAAATTAGCACGCTTAGACATTAGCGGAATAGACACGTTTGTCTATACAAATTGATTTCTATAAGTGGTGTGTGGTAGAGCCGCAGTGCAGATACGATATGCTCTAAACTTTATAGACTAGCGGAAAGCAAATAATTGTACCTACTTGTGTTAAACTGACTTGTATAGATTAATGACTGGCCTACAAGAGTCCAGTCATAAATTCATAACATGTAGATAACAATATATCCAGGCCTTCCAGCTGAAGCGAATACTGACGCATCCCCCCTTCCCCCCATTGTTTCGCACATCACACCCCCCCCCCCATGGTTACCCCCCAGCCCTCCTGCCTCCTCCGCAGGCCTCAGGTAATTAATATACGAGTGCGTTTGACAAATTATGTCACCACAAAAGCGCTGTTCGCCGCCGCCGTTGGCAGTTGTGATGTTTGTACACAACTTGATACAGGCTTAGGTTTATACAAAACATGGTTAGGTATAATTTGAGGTTTGAAAGTGCAAGTCTAACAAGTGTAAATTGAAAATTTAAAAAACCCCCGACATTCGCCATTTAGTGGCGGCGGCCATCTTGAATTTTCAATAGTGCTATTCTACTAGTCAAGCCCTTTCATTTGATACCCATATCAAGGGAGTTGTGAAAAAATATATCATCCGCCATTTTGTAGCGGCGGCCATCTTGGACCGATTTTCATCAAACATAGCTAAGAACACTCTCGACTAATTCACCTTTCAAACAAAAAAAACCGCATTCAAATCGGTCCACCCGTTTGAGCGCCACAGGGGAACAGACAGACACACACACACACACACACACACACACACACACACACACACACACACACAGACACGTCAAACTTATAACACCCCGTCGTTTTTGCGTCGGGGGTTAAAAATATGTAACGTTTCGTTACATTATTCACGTAACTGTAAGTGCATAAGTGAAATCGCATCCCGATTCCAAATTTCACCGTTTCCAATATAGAATGGGCACGTGCTAAATATATCAGTTTACTTTCTCTCACCTACCAATTTGCAAAATTTACATCCACCGCCAATTACTTCCATCGGTGTAGGTGTTTTGGAATGAACGTAACAAAAGTCCATTTGTGGATATCTCGGTATCAGTTTCCAATCTACGCAGGAGCAATCAATTTTTCTGGAAGTAGTTCTTCAGTTATAAATTTCTTAACTATGGGTGGTTGGAAGACATTACCTACTCCTAGTAGATATGATCATTATATTGCTTGAAATTTATTATAAAGCTATTTAAATAAAAATAAAAAAAAACATTATTTCTCCGTAGGATCAATGTAAAGATACCTACTTTGATCCTGAGACCTAAATCTGACGAAAACTCTAAGGAAACCTGCTTTCATTAAATTATTTATATATCATATTATTACGTTATATTTTTTTGATGTTATTAAGTAGTTAGTATTAATTTTAAAAATCTCATAGGAATATTCTTAGTTATCCAGAGATGAAAATCTGCCTATGCCGACTTTCAAAATGCAAACTTTCTCTGTGCCCAGCTTCACTAAGCGGTTCAGTGTTACGCCATGAAAATGTAACAGACAGACAGAGAGATAGACAGACAGTTGCGCATTCGTAGTGTTTGTTATGTTTCTTATTAATTTGGATGTATGGATGATTAGACAGAAATCTCAGTTAATGAGTCCGGTCATCGCCATGATTTATTGTTTGCTAACAAAAACTAGCCATATCTAAATCATAATTATCGACACCTATACACACATATTTTTCCATAGCTCTATCCTACGAATTGTTCACAATACAGACGTAATTTTTTCGCCAGCAAAGATCAAGGTTGCAGATAAAACTTTTTGCCGCCGTTCGTGACCAGTCTTTGGGATCACAAAAAAAAGTGCGTGCTAAATTTTAAATGGGCTCCGAAATGATACTGCCACAGAACCAGCCAATATCGGAATCGACTGCCGGAAATAATTTTTAATGTCCCAAATCCAGTAATATTAATTAAGATTCCGAGACTGAAATCGGCCAACAATGTGGCTAATTCTGTTGTACACAAATCTCTAAACTAAACTAAAATGACAGGTCTAAATCTATTGCTATCCTTTTCCGCAGTGAGAACTGTGAAAGAGATAGGAATAAATTTAGACCTGTCATTTTAGTTTAATTTAGAGAATTGTGTACAACAGAATTGGCCACAATATCACACAACGTAGAAACTGTTTGAATAAAAATTCTGTCTAGACTAAAATCTACGAGTATGTAACTATCTCTAGAGTACAATATCTTATTCGCTATCAAAATATTTTCTAGCACTTGCAATTTCTTGCTTAAGTAGGTAGTAGGTACCAGTCAATACTGTGATTTTATATAAGTAATTTCTATATAATATCAGCGAAGTTTGTCAAAACGTGACTTTTTTTATGGATCTTGCTTTACAACACATCGTCCCTTCAAAAGCAGCATAAATTACTGGAGCATAAATATGTATTCTGTTCCGATGCTTAAGATACGGAAAGAATTAACTTACTGAATGTACAAAGCCAAGGTCACAGCAGGCGGATACACTCGTGCCGAACTTAATTCACAATGTTCTCCGAGGAAAATAGGAACGGATTACATATACTAACTTAACATAATATTATTTTGTACAATTTTGCCGTGTTCATAAAGAGTTGGTCCTAATAAATAACGTTGGGCATATTAGACTTATTCTATTGGAATGTTTCTTTAAAACTAAGCTCCATTGTATATGTGTCATAATTATTATAAGAACCATTATTACATTTAGCCAACCGTTACAGAAGTAATTAAAAAGAAATGCCTATGTAAATATTTGTATTCTATTGAATAATGCAGTTCTGTTGCTATTCGAGTAATAAATAACTATTACGTAGACGATGCGGGTACGTCAATTCATACAGAAGAAAATTACATATTTATAGCATTTTTGAAAAAAAGGTAGATTGTAATAATAATTGTAGAACATTAAGATTTTACAAATATCTACTTTGCTGAAGGTATTTGCGAGGTAAGCATAGATTAGTATCTATTTATGGCTACGGTAATTTGTTTACGGTTAGAGAACAGACAAATGATTTTTATTTATATACTTAAATCTATACTAATATAATAAAGCGGAAGAGTTTGTTTGTTTGAACGCGCTAATCTCAGGAACTACTGGATCGATTTCAAAAATTCTTTCACCGTTGGATATGTACGTGATCCTTGAGTGCTATAGGCTATATTATATGTACCACGGGTGAAGCCGGGGCGAACCGCTAGTTTTTAATAAAATCTCTTGTATCTACTACTTTGTACTACTACCTTATGACAACCTTCATAATATGTAACTACTAAGGTTCGAATCAACGACCAAGTTGGAGAATCAATATTATGTTGTATTATAATTAAAATAAAGAAAATAATCTGAGTATGTACCTACCCCACGCGAAGGTTTTTTTGTACGTTCGTTATTTTTGGGAAGAAATATCGAGTAACTTTTTTATTAAGTAAGTACCTAAATCTACATAAATTTTGTAACGCATCGTCGGGCTCGGTTAAAGTAGCGTTTTTTAAATTTCCTCGGCTTAAATCAAGTCGACAGGGAGATGACTATCTATTCTGTGGTCACTCAAATGTAAGCACGCCGCAGGTCTTATACAAAAACTTTTGATAAAAATTGTAATTTAATACCATTTACATAAAACAAAAACAAAAGTATTCTGTTGGAAGCTTTAAACTGTATCATTTCAAATTATCTACTTAATTAATTTCTTAATTCAGTTCTTGACATAATATTAAATGTATTTAAACATTCATTCGTACTATAAAGATCATTTTGATTTAAAAAATATTGTTGTTATTTCTTCTCTCTCTATATAACAAAAACTATACATTTATAATAAAAAAAGTGGTTGGCCCTTTGAAATATGTTATACAATATATACGTAGAGAGAATACACTGTACTATAACATAAATATTTTTAAGAGTAAAAAATAAAGTATCTACTATTATATTGTTAACTATAATTTATTTAATACTTCCATTAAGTAAAATAAATCGGATATGATAATAAAACTATTAAAACCTGCTTGATAAATTTTTAAATATGGGAATACCTAATGTTTATGTTTTTATACATAATAAATAACAAATTCATAAAATATCATAATGTTAAGTCGTATATTTTACAAAAACAAGCTTAAAATGTTCAACATAGATAATTACGACTTCCTATTGTGTGTAAGTGTGTAAGTAAGGCAATGGTGTGGTACGAGTGCCATTATCTAACAGTGAAAGTGTACGTGTGTGTGTGCGGGTGATGTAATGGCGGACCGGCGCGGGCGCTTGCCACTCTCACTGATGCTGATTTTCGAGCGAACTAGGAAGTTCCAGGCAAACTAGATACTGTACGTGTTGAGTTTGTTTTATCTCATGTTTGATTTGACTTTGTGGTGACAAAGTTGCGTTAATCTTTCAGTTTACCTTTATAACTGACAAGGGACTAGGGAGAATGTTGTGCATTTAAGTGCAATTTAAGAATGTAATGCAATTTAATTTGTAATGGTGATATAGAGGCCGAGCCAAGAACTGGTTTAAAAGCTTTAGGCTGACTGATTTCCGTTTACTTTTTTTTTGAAGCTAACCTCAAGCGCGTTGAACTCTTTAGTCTAATTTTTGTCTTTTCACATAATTAGCCTCCGAGGGGCTCAATTTTTGAATCCGTTTAATGTAAATAGAATGTTTATTAATCAAGTCACGTGGGATAACATTGCCTACAGCCTAGGCGTAGGTGTAATAGTGTTATTTTGTAATTCATGAAAAGTCCTTCATATAGAGTTATTGATTAAATTTACATGGTATTGTACCTACTACGACCTTTATCTGCTATTGAAATACACACTCCTACGTGTCTAAATAAGTAAGCACGTTCCATCAGTCCTTTGTCCCTAATATAACTAAGTATACAAGTCCTACCTATCATATTATTTCCTGTTCCGTATGTAAGGTAATAAAAAACTAGTAGGTACAATAATGCAATATATAATTGCAGAATCTATGTGCATTGTATTAACAACAATAGTAATCAGAGTATTATTGAATAATACGTATCTAGTCGTAGTTCTCGTTTCGTAAGCGGTTGTCGGCGGTCGGCGCTAACGAACGCCGTTGTAATCGTTCCAGTTTACATTAATATATTACCGGCGTAATTACCGAGAGTAATTGTTTGTAATTTGAATAAAATATTCACAAGTATTTGTGCAATTATTCAATGAGACCATTAAAGGAATTTGGATTACGTTGTCAAAATATTTTAAAACCATTTTTGCTGTAAGTGAGTTGGTTGGCTTTAAATAAGATATCATTGCGTCCTTATTTGAATGAGTGATAAAAATAAATATGAAACGAAGCTCTTTTTTGGAGCTTTAGGAACTTCTAGAAATGAACATTCTAAGACTCAAACCTTTAGCTTTATATCCCTTGTAACTAATCTCAAAGCCAGTCTATATATACTAAAGGATTTATTTTCAGACACAATATTACAATATTATTAGTACAATTGTTATCATATGTATGTTACGCTATTTATTATTTCATTTCCTAACTTAAAATATATACATTATACACTAATTGATATAGAACAATATCAGATCCCGGAAACGACATCTGTGTCCGCCTGGTTGGTGTCTGTTTGCCCTCTGGCAAAGGCCTCCTCTAACCTTTTCCATACATCTCTGTCCCTTGCTTTTCTTGTCCAGGTTTTGCCTGCCACTTTGACTATTTCGTCGTCCCATCTGGTCCTTTGTCTTCCTTTCTTACGCTTCCCTATTCTTGGTTGCCACAGTGTAACCAGTTTACTCCATTTATCTTCAAAGCCAGTCTATAAAAGTGTAAATATTAGATTTTCGGAAGCCACGAAACTTTTAATTAAGAAGCTAATCAGACATCGGTCAAAAATTATAAAAAAGCTTACATTACGCGGACTCTCTGTCGTTTACCTACTTTACCTTTTTTGCATGGTAGGTAGGTTAATAACTCAATTAGACCCTTTTCCTTTGATTCGATCTCATGTCTTCGGCGTGACATCACATCTCGATTGATCTGAGATGGGTTCGGGGGATGCAGTGACTCGGCGAACTCCTGTGCAGCGATTCGAACCGTCGCGGCTCACCGAGCCGAGCTATTTTTACTTTTTGCCTTACTTTAGTGCCGTAAGACCTCCGCACATAACATTATAAGTAGATAGTAGAGATCAGCATTGTTATTTCTGTGTTACATTATTACAAACAGTATTATAGAAGCGACACTCACTCCCCCTTGCGGCCCTCGCCAATATCGTCGCCCGCAACTTATTTTTCCCTTTTCCTACAACTTGAGCTTGTCAGTAGAAGTAGGTAATGTCAATTGGCTTGTATGAAGTGTCAGGGATGTGGTATAAAGGGACAGAATTAGTTATATAGGTAGTAGGTAAGAGTTGATAGTTAATTTTCGAATAAGTAGCCGTTTGTTTGACCATTTTGATCATACCCATTAGACTTTTGTCATATTCTGAGAGAAAAACAGATTTAAGGTACGTAGTAGGTACTAGGTAGTACCTACTAGTAGGGTGAGACTAAAATTACCTAGATGCAACCCGTATATTCATGGTCACTTTATGGTTTTGTCTGTAAGCAAATTAGTAGTTATCATACTAAAAAATCTGTTTGTCACTTTAGTTAGGATATGAAAATAAAAGTTCGTAGATATTGTTTTTGTAAAACAAATGTCGATAAAAAATAAAATACATACTCGTAGATACATATGTACATAGTTTTTAATAGTTAGGTACATACTTTTGCTTAAACTTAATAAGGTTCATTACAAAACTAATATGTAAAACAAAACTAATAAAATAGTTTTGTTATTGACCTCATTTAAGTTTAATTACCCGTCTGAAAACTGTGGAGTCTACAGCTAGGTATTTATTTGGGTTATAATTTTTCACGCATTGAACACTTCTGAAAAACAAGTCGCAATTTGAATACAGAAATGTAGATTAAGTACACATTAAACACATGTACAAACTGAACAATATGCTCATTGCTCATAACTAGTTAAACTGTACCGGATTTTCCAGAAAAAATTAAACGAGGGTTAAAAAGACGAAAGAAAAGTGTTTATATAAATCGTACTACCATTTCTCAGATTTACAATACAAAAACTGTCATATGTACGTCTATAGTATCAGTTGAACATGTTTAAAGTTTTTTGTGGTATGAGGGTGTTGTTACCTTATTTTTGACAAAGCATATACCTAAATAGATTGTGCTAGAAATAGCAACGTTGACCAAAGGCTATAAGTGGTTCATCCACTCACAGCCTTTGGTCAACGTTGAACTTTGGAGATCCAAATCGAGCCTTTATAATATATTTTCAATGCCTTGGAGAGCGCGTTAAGCAATTGATCCCTAAAATATTGTTTACTATTCTCTTACTGTATACTCTTCTTAGGCGTAGTATTGGCAGACTATCCTTAGTTGTGGCTCGCTTGACAATACATCTTTCCTAACGGGTTTCCTTTCTCGTACGTACTCTGTTCTAAAAGCATATTTTCAATGGTAGCATTGCATTGATCCGACCATCCCAAGGGCGATCTGGCCCGTTTTCCGATGCCTTCGACTTTTTACTTGAACCACCAGTCACCGACAAGGCGACAAACCTTCACGCGTAGACACGTGACCTATAAGGAAGTGAAAATTCGAGCCATGACAGGAGAGTATCGACGACGCTCTAGCGTACTTCATGTCAAGTTCTTCGACTTGTACGTCAAGAAAGTGTTCTACCAAACTCCCAACATTCTTCTCCAGCACTTTTGGAAAGCGTAGCGTGTGTCGTACATACAGATAAAATTTCCAATTTAACGACTATGGCTTAAATGCCTAAACGTTTATATGCATTAGTGAACCTATTTTTGATGAAAAGATTGATGTCATCTTACATCACAATAGGTAACCGCGGAACGGTTATTATCTTTTGGCACACTCATCCGATCCAACCTTTCAGTGCATTGTTATTTGATTCCGACAAACTTTCGCTTCATAATAATGTATGCACGATTGTACATCCATGTCTTTACATGAGTGACCTAAAAAGAAGACAATTTAATATTTACACATCAAGAATACTTAAATGAAATGAAAATCAATAAAAAAGGCATAGTTTTAGGAGGTATCTTTTGTAAAATAAAAAGAAAAAGCTGAAAAAGAAATTGAAAATGAAGACCTTTATGATAGAAAAGCCATGTACGTAGATAGATTTCAGCTAAAAATCTTAATCTTAGTTTATCACGGCTTTTTATCACAATAAACAGTAATTTCAAACCAACCTTTAACAGAGTATTTGAAATACAGATGAGACTTATTGCACCCGTATTTTATGACCAGGAAAACGTGAAATAGAAAAGCTACCTTTTGCTTTAACATCGGATTCTTGTGTAAAAATTACAAAATAAAAGCAATTCAAAAGTAAGAAGAAGGAGAAAATAGAAATAAAAAGACACACGAAGAAAGACATGGCGAAGAATTTAAAAAGAAAAAAAGACAATGCACCAGCAAACAGAAAAGTAACTAAAAATCTATAATATAATAAAACTGTAACAGATCCAATTCTGTACATTGAAGATATTTTGAAAATTTTTATTGGAGGGCACTCTATAATCGATACTGAATCCAAAACTGCAATTTTTTTCATTTTTGTCTGTCTGTCTGTCTGTCTGTCTGTCTGTCTGTCTGTCTGTATCTTGGCCGCGCATCACGCCGAAACTACTGAATGGATTCGAATGAAACTTGGTACGATTTGAGTTTATACTCCGAGGTAGGTTATAGGATACTTTTTATCCCGAAATTTAGTACGGTTCCCTTGGGAGAGGGGAAGAAAGTTAAAACGTGTATTTAGCTGTAATTCATTAACGGGTAGCTCGATTTAACTCATTCTTTTTTTGTTAGAAAGGTAATACTTTAAGTATTGTCCCGTAAATATTTCAAGGTCATAAGTTTTATAGTTCAGAAATGACAGACATTTATTGGGTTCAAATAACTTGGGACCCGGATCTTTGTACGTACGGCTTATTTAAAACTGGCGTGCGTTTAAATTTTTGTTTGTCGACCACTCTATTTGTTCCAGCTAATCTCCGAAACGGCTGGATCGATTTTGATGGAACTTTCAATGGCAGATATAGGTGATGTTATAAGGAGTAACTTAGGCTACATTTAGTTTAGGTATAAAAAAGGGTTATGGGATCCGATCCGATCCTATATAAAAACCTATATCTACGCGAACGAAGTTGCGGGGTTCAGCTTGTAGAAAATAAAACTAAACAGTTATGAAACTAATATTGCCAGAAAGTTCTGTTACCAATAAAAAAGCCTAGAAAATGAACTTATATGTAGTGATGTAGTTTAAAAACCTATACTTACCGCTTACGATTACACGACTGAAAGTATTTCTATGTAAACAATTAAAGGGCGCAATGTACTTATATAAATCAATAAAAAAGGAAACATGAAATTCATCTTTATCAAATGCGTATCTCGGTGGCAAGTCGTAATTTCGCGCCTCGTAATATGTTGCATAATATATAAGAAGGAAGTAAACAAAAGTTTGATTTAGTTATAACAAAAAATCATTGTTATTGTTAAACCATTGTTAAATCTATACGTAGTTCTCGAGCATAACCGACCGTTCACTTCGCTATGAAACCGACATGAGAATTCGAATTTGAAAATACGTACTCGTATTTATGTAGGTATATAATATAAAATATGTTTTATTGAATTACAATTGCAATCCTTTTACTTATATGATTTCATATAATCATTAGGTACCTGATTATTTAATTTATTATGTACCGTTATATTTATTATATGTATGTATATACAATTTTGTATCTAATTGCTACATAATATGTATATCCTCGTCAACCTCACAATACTTATTTTATTACTAGCAGATGCCAGCGACTTCGTCCGCTTGGATTCTTATAAATCTCACTTGGGGGTGGAATTTCCAAAATTCCTGAAACACGTACTTCTTTATTTTTAACCGACAATACAAATACCGATTTTCATTGATATAACTTTAAAAATGACGGACTTTCATACAAACTATCAACTCCCATTTAACCCACTTGGGGCTATTTTTTCCAAAATTTTTTAAACGTGTAACTCTTTATTTTTAACCGAAAACCTAAATACCAATTTTCTTGGATATAACTTGAAAAATGACGGACTTTCATACAAACTTTTATCCCATATTTAACCCCTTTAGGGACGGAATTCGCAATAATCCTTTCTTAGTGTGCGCCTACGTCATATAAGGAAGCTACTGTGAAAATTTCAAGTTTCAGTTGTTGATTGTCAGTCAGGACAAGCTACTTTATATTATTATAGATAGATTAAATTATTTGATACACAAAGAATAAATAATCAATATATTTGATTGATAGGTACAAATTATTGGTATTTAAGGTAGTTATGTATTTAAAAATGGAGCACGTCCCATATCTAAGAAGACAATTATAATATTTTGTATTTGAAATTCTGTAACATTTTTTCCCACTGATAACCGAGTTTATCATACCGGCAGTAACATACTCGTAGTTCTAAAGTTAGGGGTCATCCGATAACTAGGTCATAATTTTATCGCTGGAATGGGAAAAATCAATTTACATTCTTACATACTTAAATATTTTTCAAAGTCCGATACTGCCATCGCAAACTGATCTACGAATACGTACATAGAGGCTCATAATATAGTATGTATAATAAAAGGTGCAAACAAACTGATGATATCGCAGCCTTTATCTGTAAATATTTTATTAAAGTCCGCGTTTGGTTGTACCTACGAGCATTATTTTCGTTACCTTTCAATACTTATATCACTGGATTGATTCAGTGCGGTTCTCACTATAATTTAGGATATTTCATAAGGCCGGTTTATATCTTGTGTTATTTAATACATTCATATTGTCTACTAGCTGACCCCCGCGACTTCGTCCACGTGGTTATATAGGTTTTTAAATAGGATCAGATTGGATCCCATAATCCTTTTGTGTACCTAAACTAAATGTAGCCTAAGTTATTCCATATAACATCACCTATCTGCCATTGAAAGTTCCATCAAAATCGATCCAGCCGTTTCGGAAATTAGCTGGAACAAATAAACAGATCGCCAAACATAACTCTAAACCTACACCAGTTTAAAATAAGCCGTACGTTCAAAGATCCGGGTCCCAAGTTATTTGAGCCCAATAAATGTATGTCATTTCTGAACTAAAAAACCTATGACCTTGAAATATTTACGGGACAATACTTAAAGTACTACCTTTCTAACAAAAAAAGAATGAGTTAAATCGAACTACGCATTATTGAATTAGAGCTAAATACACGTTTTAACTTTCTTCCCCTCTCCCAGGGGAACCTTGCTGAATTTCGGGATAAAAAGTATCCTATGTCCTACCTCGGAGTATAAACTCATATCGTACCAAGTTTCATTCGAATCCATTCAGTAGTTTCGGCGTGATGCGCGGCCAAGATACAGACAGACAGACAGACAGACAGACAAAAATGAAAAAAATTGCAGTTTTGGCTTCAGTATCGATTATAGAGTGCCCCCCAATAAAAAATTTCAAAATATCTTCAATCTACAGAATTGGATCTGTTACAGTTTTATTATATTATAGATAGATAAAATAGGTAAGCCTACCTCTCTACTTACCTTGCGAAACTAGAGCGAATCGGCTAGTTTTAATACATAAATTTTACGTGCTCCAAAATCGTATCGCACAATATAGGAAGCCTGTAGCGCCATCGATGTGTCCAAAATGAAGTTGCGCAATATTAATAATATGTTGTGATATTATCGTTGACGTAATTCTTGTTTTGGTGGGTCGTGGTAAGTATGTCGGCCATTACGGTCAGCCGATGGCCCACTGGCGGTGACATAACTTCTCTTCCGCCGTTCGCTCGGTGAAAGGCGCTAGAGGCAAAACGCGGACATTTCCACCGAACACTTCATCTGATCGCATACTATCAAAAGATGCAAGATACCGAGTACCAGCAATAGACTCAAGTGTACAGCACTTGAGTCTATTAGAAGACAAAAATTTCACACAAAACGCATTTTTCAGTACTGAAAATGCAAATTATGTCAGCAGCGAAAGTAAGCTGCATCGGACACCTTGCTGAAGTATGGATTACTCATGCCATGAGAAAATGCTTAATTCGCATTTTCAGTACGGAAATTGCGTTGTGTCTCTCACGGTTATGGCGACGATGCGGTGTGCGATCAACTTTACTCAGAGGGTTTTGCGTATTCCACATAACAAGCTCGAGATGTCAATATCAATGTCGTATTTTGTTAAATTTGGGCCAATATATCACGTAACACGAAAATAACAAAATAACTGCTACTTGTTTTTACGGAAAATAAAATTTTGATTTTTTACCCTGTTATGAAATTATGTTACAAATGATTTCATTATCACATCTCAATACAGTTTGGCAGTGCTGTGGAGGACATCAAATCAAATCTGCTCTATGAGTCTCAGCTTTATTGCTAACGACTTTTTCCGGGTTTCTGGGCTGGGTCGTTTTTTATACGAACCACCGCGCCGGGCGAATCTATCTGACCTTTTACAAAGTATCGTAAAGGTTAGCTTTTGAGGATTAAGTAGGTAAATAGACAATTATTATAATTTAGTTATCCTTCATTATGTTTTATCATAGTCTATGGTCAAACATAATGAACGATATTTAGAGTAAGTAGCAAATCTTACATATATCTTAGGTGTCAAAAAACGTCCACACCTAACGATTAGTTAGTACCTAGTTGCCTAGATGGCTAAAGCAAAGCTAAAAACTAAAAGTGGATTTTAACACCAGTCAATTAGAGTCCATTTCACCTGAGATTGCTGCATGAATACAATGTATCTATCTATCTTCTATATTATCTATCTATAATATAATAAAACTGTAACAGATCCAATTCTGTACATTGAAGATATTTTGAAATTTTTTATTGGAGGCCACTCTATAATCGATACTGAAGCCAAAACTGCAATTTTTTTCATTTTTGTCTGTCTGTCTGTCTGTATCTTGGCCGCGCATCACGCCGAAACTACTGAATGGATTCAAATGACACTTGGTACGATTTGAGAGTATACTCCGAGGTAGGACATAGGATACTTTTTATCCTGAAATTCAGCACGGTTCCTTTGGGAGAGGGGAAGAGAGTTAAAACGTGTATTTAGCTGTGATTCATTAACGCGTAGTTCGATTTAACTCATTCTTTTTTTGTTAGAAAGGTAGTACTTTAAGAATTGTCCCGTAAATATTTCAAGGTCATAGGTTTTTTAGTTCAGAAAGGACCAGACATTTATTGGGTTTATATAACTTAGGACCCGGATCTTTGAACGTACGGCTTATTTTAAACTGGGTGTGCATTTAAATTTATGTTTGTTGATCTGTCTATTTGTTCTAGATAATTTCCGAAACGGCTGGATCGATTTTGACGGAACTTTCAATGGCAGATAGGTGATGTTATATGGAGTAACTTAGGCTACATATAGTCTAGGTACAAAAAAGGATTATGGGATCCAATCCGATCCTATATAAAAACCTATATCCACGCGGACGAAGTCGCGGGGATCAGCTAGTAAATAAATAAGACTGAAGTGTGTCTGTGATTTCGTAACAACTGCTCATCTGATTATTTGAACGATACCATAACCCAAGGTTACATCCCGGTGACGCACTGTTATTTATCCCGGGAATGATTCCAAGAGATTTTTCAACCAACCTTCATCGACGCAAACGAAGTCGCGGGCATGAGTTAGTTAGTAATTTAACTCTCTGTTATTCTTGATTTAGAGGTTCAGACAAAATGTTTCTAGATACGCAGTTTTACTAAAAGCAAAATGAATCTTAGGCCACTCATTGTTATCGGTGTTGGTAACATTTTATACAGAATAATTATTGTATAACGACTAGCTTATTTATTACCATAAATTAATGGTATCTATTTAAGAGTATTACAATAATATTTATTACTAGCTGATCCCCGCAACTTCGTTCGCGTAGATATAGGTGTTTATATAGGATCGGATCGGATCACATAATTCTTTTATGTACCTAAACTAAATGTAGCCTAAGTTATTCCTTTTAACATCACCTATTTGCCATTAAAAATTCCGTCAAAATCGATCCAGCCATTTTGGAGATTAGCTGTAACAAATATAAATTTAAACGCACGCCAGTTTAAAATAAGCCGTACGTACAAAGATCCGGGTCCCAAGTTATTTGAACACAATAAATGTCTGTCATTTCTGAACTGAAAAACCTATGACCTTGAAATATTTACGGGACAATACTTAAAGTACTACCTTTCTAACAAAAAAAGAATGAGTTAAATCGAACTACGCGTTAATGAATTACAGCTAAATACACGTTTTAACTTTCTTCCCCTCTCCCATGGGAACCGTGCTGAATTTCGGGATAGAAAGTATCCTATGTCCTACCTCGGAGTATAAACTTAAAGCGTACCAAGTTTCATTTGAATCCATTCAGTAGTTTCGGCGTGATGCGCGGCCAAGATACAGACAGACAGACAGACAGACAGACAGACAGACAGACAGAAAGACAGACAGACAGACAAAAATGAAACAAATTGCTGTTTTGGCTTCAGTATCGATTATAGAGTGTCCTCCAATAAAAAATTTCAAAATATCTTCAATGTACAGAATTGGATCTGTTACAGTTTTATTATATTATAGATAGATAGATAGATAGATATACCGAAGCAAATTATTGACACAAAGTAGACAAACTACCGGTTGGGATTGCAATATAAATAATGTAACCATAAAATATAATCTGGAAATTGGTCATTTCATATTTTTGTAATTGTTTATTTAGCTAAATTGCTCATTAATTTGCAATTTTATAGAAATAAAAGAATTAAGTGGGTAGGGAACATTGAGTTAAAAAGTAAAAAGAAAATTAAAAAAAATACCTAATTAATTATTTCGTAGCGGTTTTGTATTCCTGAAAACCTAATTCTGAATGATATTGAAATCCTACAAAACGTAGGTAAGGATGTATACTTACTCAATTTCGTAATTGTTACATATTTCATTGAAAGGATCATTGGGATAATACTTGCAACACAGAGCGTAGTCTGTTGAACAACTGTAAAGCACCAAAGCTAGCTTGGAGGCCTCCTAGCTTTAGGCTAGAAATATGACTTATTGCAACTAGTCATTGTCGTTGCTACAACTAGTTTTGCGACCACTTTTACTATATTACCAGTTCCTACCTACACAATGGAACGTAGTTTGCTTGTTACGGCAGTGACCGTAGTTATTATTAGGTAAGTATACGTACTGTAACCTCCAAGTGTGCCTGGGTGCTGCTGGTCCTCTTGGATACGTCCGAGGGGAAGAGCAGTATTCGGGCCGGTGCGCCCCGGTAACATGGTTAATAATTTTCCTACGGGGATATTGTTAGCCATGGCCAATGACCTGGCGGAGGGAGGTTTCTCCGCGTGTCCCTCTGATTAGCAGAGGGCACTGCGGATGAAACTGGGGGTGAGACACCCCGGGGCGGGAGGCAGCGATGCCCATCGCGGGAGGAAGAAAACCTCGTTAAAAAATTACGGGAGGGCGCGAGCCTTTGGAGGGACAGCCCAGAGGCGAGCGGGAGCCCCAGCTGGGGCGGCTGCCGGACACCTGGGATGCATACTTTGGGTTCCCCAGGCGTCCAGCACAGACAGCATGAGGGTCATGCCGTGGTGGTTTTAGTGGGTATACCTGGTTGGAGTCCCACATAACCTTCGTTCTGCCGCATTCGGCCGCAGAACGGGGGTACCTATTGGCGTGGATATTGGTTTTTATAAATCCCATGAGAATCATTTAGTTTTTCCTAAGCACCTTGCTAAAAGCTGTCAAAAGTTCACTGGCGAATGTTTAGGTAGATCAAAATGTAAACATCCGCCAGTGAAAGTCCCATCAAAATCGATCCAGCCTTTCAGAGATTAGTCGGTAATCTTTAAAGTATCTCCTTTCTAACAAAAAAAGAATGAATGGAATCGGACCACGTGTTAATGAATTACAGCTAAGTACACATTTTGACTTTCATCCCCTCTTCCAAGGGAATCGTGCTGAATTTCGGGATAAAAAGTATCCTGTATGTTACTCCGTAGTATGAACTTAAATCATACCAAGTTTCGTTTCAATCCATTCATTTGCAGTATCTGCACGATAAAGCAGTCTTATCTTTTTCCCTAAGCAGTCTTATCTTTTTCCCTAAGCAGTCTTATCTTTTTCCCTACCTACTCTAAATCGTAATCTAACCCTGACATCTAAGCCCAAAGGGTGGGCTTCATATAAATTTGAGCATTCAAACCGTCTCGGCTATACCGTATTAAGTTATCGAAGCTCTTATAAAATATCGTTTGCACAAGACCAGAATTTTATGTTGAGAGATAGAGAGGTGAATGAGATAAACCATATTATCAATATCGACAAGTAACAAAACAATTTGACAGTGATTTAATCGGTACGTTTCAGCCTTAGTCCAAATATTAACTAGTATCATTTATTTATCTCTATAATTTTGTAATAAAACGTTGCGTTAAAGGGTCTAGCCGGATAAGCATAGCGAATTGGCCCCCTAATGACAACCTATTTCGAAAGTTATGTTTCAATATCGGCTTGATGTATGAACGCGATTGATATGAGTTTCACGACCGTACTCCGCTTTGACCTTGAGATATTTAAAAAAAATGACTGCAACTATGACTTTCGTTCAAAGTGACATATCTCGGAAACTATTAAAGCTAGAAACTTAAAACCAACGGGATATTTTAGGTAACATTTAAGAGCATATCTTATATTTTTTTTGGATTTTTCGAAAAGTTACGAATATTTTTTAAAAAATAAATAAAAATATAATTATTATTATTCTTATGTTTCTTAAGAGATACAATCACAGAAAAAATATATATTATAGTACTTAGGATGCACTAATACTCATAAAAAATTCGTTTGAAAAAAAGCACTGGAACACTTTGAAAAAACTGGTTACACCAGCATTCAGCCATATTGCTGCAATTGCCCTAATGACAATGTGCAATTGCAATTGCCTTACGCACAGTGGGATGCTGCTCTCATGTAGCAGCTATCATACTGATGGTATGTGTACGTTTTGCTAATGTACTAATCAAGATATTTAAGATTCAAAATATTCCAACTATTATTAATTATTAGCTTCTGCCCGCGGCTTCGCCCGCTTGAATTTCGGTTTTCACAAATCTCGAGGGAATCGTGAATTTCCGATTCCCGTTCCCGCTCCCTTTTACAATCTTTTATAGGTACTTTCAAGGAAGTTAATAGCATTCTACCTATAGCTGTAGCTATAGATTTCGGTTTTTTCAAAATCCCGTGGGAACTGTAGATTTTTCCAGGATAAAGTAGCATATGTGTTAAGTCTGGGCATAATCTATCTCCATTCAAAATTTCAGCCAAATCGGTTCAGTAGTTACGACGTTAAAGAGTAACAAACATAAACACACAAACTTTTCCTTTATAATAGCGATGATGATAAAAAATTGTTTAGTTCAGTTTAATTAACATTAAAAATTGTGTGTTTTTCTTTATATTTTTACAATTATAATATTTTATAAAGTGTTTATATACGTATAATATGTGTATTGTGTCTTTGTTAAGTTCGTATCCTTTGATGTATTTTTTTCGGATCGAAAAATTTTTTTTTTTAAAAGTGTTACAGTGCTTTGTTTCAAACGAATTTTTTATGAGTATTAGTGCATCTTAAGTACTATAATATATATTTTTTCTGTGATTGTATCTCATAAGAAACATAGGAATAATAATAATTATATTTTTATTTATTTTTAAAAAAATATTCGTAACTATTCAAAAAACCCAAAAAAATTATAAGATATGCTCTTAAATGTTACCTAAAATATACCGTTGGTTTTAAGTTTCTAGCTTTAATAGTTTCCGAGATATGTCACTTTGAACGAAAGTCATAGTTGCAGTCATTTTTTTTAATATCTCAAGGCCAAAGCGGAGTACGGTCGTGAAACTCATATCAATCGCGTTCATACATCAAGCCGATATTGAAACATAAGTTTCGAAATAGGTTGTCATTAGGGGGCCATTTCGCTATGCTTATCCGGCTAGACCCTTTAAAGACAGTTGTGCAGCTATTTAAGTTAATTTGATTACTGCAGTTTACACTCTATTAATTTGATACACGGGCTGTGGACATAGTTTATTGTCATTTTTCAAAATTCAAAACATGTAATATTTAGGTTGCAAACCTATATAATATACTTAATTATAATAAGCCACTGAAGCCGCTAATTAATAATTGGTGCTGTTATAAAAACTTACCTTAAAACAAATTATTAGAATAAGGCCCGGACTCCACCAGAGCGAAGATGTTCGGAGATGTCTGAAGCGGAGACGTGAAGAGATGTTCTTCAGCAAGGGTGTATCCACCGAAGCTGTGCGGAGATGCGTACTGGCTAGACTGGAGCGGAGATGTCTGCTGGCTAAAGCGGAGATGTCTGCTGGCTAGAGCGGAGATGTCTGCTGGCTAGAGCGGAGATGTCTGCTGGATAAAGCGGAGATGTCTGCTGGCTAGAGCGGAGATGTGTGCTGGCTAGAGCGGAGATGTCTGCTGGCTAGAGTGGAGATGTGTGCTGGCTAGAGCGAAACTGAGCTGCGTGTTGCGAGCGTTGGATGTCGAGTTGAACGCACAGTTTAGCGCGATCTGACACGAAAGGCAGGCGTCTCAGTCATGTCACTATTACAAAAACTGTATCTTCTTTTACTTGAAGTCTGAAGAAGCAGAATTGATAGCTGTATACCTAAACAAAAGTAGCTTCGGTGGATACACCCTTACTGAAAAACATCTCCTCTCGTCTCCACTCTGTGCTTCAGACATCTCCGCACATCTCCGCTCTGGTGGAGTTAAGGCCTTAGTGGACGACCGAAGTCTCAGCTCAAAATGCAGTGTCTGCTCCATTTTCAAAGATTTTTGCTGCGCCGTTCGTATATTTTCGAATCACGCTAGGCCTGAGACACACAAGTCCTCGCCGCCAGCTAAACCCCATCTTACGATCGGTCAGTTCGCCGATCCTTTTAATTTTAAGGTACAATTCAAATTTTAAGTTTTCGGTTTCGGCCGCAAACAGAACCAACCTAAGGTTGAAATGCGGTTTCCATTTGGGATAAAAATCCATTTTCCGTCAATAACCATAATAAAAGAAGTAAGAACATTTACTTTATCTCGATAATTCCGCTTTAATATGATCACAAGTGACAAAGTAATCATGCAGTAGTATAAATATCCATATCGCTGGTTGTTTATCATTTGGTATACATAATATGTCCCACTGTGGATGTCCACAGGCTGATACGATGATAATAATTTGGGTACCTATTCGCCCATTTAATATTCAGTTCAAATCAGGTGCACATATGACATTGTTGCAATTTGTGACTTGACTCAAACTTAAGTTCTATGTCATAAGGTCATAAGTCATAACTGATCGCTGTCATATTTGTGCCTAGTAACCTCAGATTAAGTATCAAGTTCTCTTCTAGTAACCTCAGATTAAGTATCAAGTTCTCTTTCTGAGCTAGTAACCATTTCAATTCAACATCATAGTAACTTTCTCTCTCAGGATGGACACCCGAACATCTGGGGAAACTCTCTCGAAATATGATAGGGGTGGCCATAATGGGCATCCCTATCATATTTCGAGAGAGTTTGGGATCACTACGGAACAGACATACCTACATAGGTAGAACTCGTAAGGCAAATTACTTATTTATAAAGCAGGAGAAGCACTTAGGTTATAGCCACAGGCAAAGTGGATTCATAATTCATGCTATTCGTTACAGGCTACAGCGTGCATTTGCTTAGTAGGCAGTAACAACTAACAACCTAATGAGTTACGAGTACGTATATTTATACGCCTGCACTGGTCAAAGCAATTTAGCACTTCCGTATTCGTAACAAAAAGCACGCTCATTGCTCCGAGTTGTAATTCGCCTGGCTATTTTTTTTGTAATAATGAGCTCAATAGCATGGTTACTCAACATTTTAGAGTGTAACGCGGTCGTTGGTTTTTTTTCGTTGCCTACCATACTAGCTCACCGATTCATTCGAAATCAAAATTTTATTTCATTAAATCATAATAATACTTAAGTATCTAATTAATAATATTTTTTCCCACAATTTGGTGAGTGTGTACTTTTTGATTGTCATACTATATTCTTTTACGTTTGTCTCATATTAATCACCAATCTTTTGCTTTTCAATGCTTAACCAAATTCTAAAATAATTGATTTATATAGAAATACAATGAAAATGGGATTTTAATTTAAAAAAAGAACAGTGCAATATGGAAACCTTATGAATGCCATAGAAACAGTTTTATACAGAAGTGTAACAAAAGTCATTTCAATTTTATTTTTGAACAACGAAAATCAACCAAAAATCCAAGTCATGCATCTAATTTTATCCCAAGAAAAAAACTATTTCGATCGAGGCTTACAAAGGTTTGACAAAAATATAGTCAAACGGGTGTTCAATTAAGTTCAAGTTAGCAACCGTGAAGAGCGTGAAGACTTTTAAGTTTTTACCTAAATACCTACTGTTCCACCGAGAGAACAATCATGTAACGCGTGATTACATGCGACGGTGTGGCATACATAATACACCGACTGGTGTATGACCCGGCCACAATACATTTACAATCATTACGAAACGATATTCTGAAATATTTTATAGAGAAACACGTCGGCAAACATGGAAAAATATACCTTGTGACCCTCCTGTAGCTGTAGATGTTACACCATAATTTGTACACTCAGTCATCGTCCACTATTCTAGATTCTGGAGGTTTATTTCAATACGTGACTAGACATTTATTTCATTCTGTCGTAATGAACGACATGAAATTATGGAAATGAAAACAATTATGAAGCTATAGTCGCAGAAGATATAGGTGAGATATAGCATGACTCAAAAACTCTTTGATGAGTTGGCATTATTTCGAACGCTCAGGATAAAGATACACATTAGAATATAACATATAAGTTTTTTTTACTCGAATATGGGTACAAAAATAGACATGATTTGATTGACCTTTGCTAACTAGCGGCATGCTGTGTTAAAAGTGGTAGAAGATCAAACATTACGCCCTTAATATCAATTATTAAAAATTAAGAACGCCTTAGAAAACAGTTCTAGATGGTACTGCTGATACTTTATTCAATGCGTTACGTTCGTGGCACTAAAGATGTAACGAGAGCACGCAGTGTTCGAGGAACGACCGACATGTGTTGTGTTTGTTCCCGAAATAAAGGATCAATCATTCTCAATTGTCATTTGTTAAAACGGCCTATTCATAATATTGATTGAACACACGACGAAGACAGCTCGGGACATTGTTACGAATAGGTTCAGTAACTGTTTATAGGTCAATTACTGATTTACAATAGCAATCCATTCAAATATACATTTTTCATTCAATAGTAAAATCTTTGCAACTGATACTTACTATGAAACCTACTATTTATAGTCCTACAAACTTATCTGACCCGGTGGCAGAAAGTGGAATTAATGAGGCCACTTTGAAATTAACAACATTTAATATGGAGCGAGCGACGCTGTCACCGGATCAGATATGTTTGTAGGACTATATATTGACTAGTAGGGCGCTTGGCTGCGCGGCCCGCTAAAGCGGACCGCGGGGATTTCAGTATTATTTTTGTTTTAGCAGCCTCCACCTTCTTCTATCATTTTCAGCATCTTTAACCCTGGCCGTGCTCCTCATCCATCTTCCAAACCCTCGATCATCATCACTCTCCAAATTTTTTTCTCCGAATCATTTGCCAGAAGGAGAGTTCTTCCATAAAAACAAATTTTGAAAAGGAACTGTATCAAAGTCTTGCATAGTTCCCAACTTGTATTCTCTTCAATATTCGCCATATATTTTGCATGGAAAAGTAAAGTAAACACGTCTTGACCATCTTTTGCCAAATAACCACTCTTCCATCTTTTATACTCAGTGAGATAGACACCGATGAAATTTGTATGCCATCTTGAATCCACCATTTTGGGTTTATTTTTCAGCTCATTGCCAATTGGGTGAGGTTTCGAGTAATTTTTGTTTGAGCACCTTCCCCCTATCTACAATACCCTGCCCGGGCTCCTAAACCATCTTCCAAACCCTCAATCATCACGTCTTCCCATATTTTTCTTTGAGAGTTCTACAAAGAACCGCATCATAGCCTTGCATAGTTTACAACTTGTAGTCTCTTCAATATTCCCCATACATTTGTTATGGAAAAATAAATTCCGCCATTTTGAATTTTTTTTCTATTCATCGAGTAGACCTTAGGATTTTCATCATCTTTTGCCAAGAAACCACTCTTCCATCTTTTATACCCTCCGAGATAGACACCGATGAAATTTGTATGGCGGCCATCTTTTTTTCGCCATTTTGAATTTTTTTTTCAGCTTACTGCCAATTGGACGACATTTCGAGTGACATTTGCTCGAGCACCCCTCACCTATATTCAATATCTTAAGCGTGCTCTTTACCCGTCTCCGAAATCCTCAATCATCAGCTCTCACCATATTTTTCCTCTTAATGAATTTTTGTCCTCTATACGACACCATTATTGAAAAAAAAATTTTTCATACAAAATTGTTCAGGAGAGGTGATCAATGAGTCAGTGACTCAATCAGCACGAGCAGCTATATATACAGTATGTAGAAAAAAACCCTGTCAGATCCGAAAGGGAAAGATTGTTATCACACAGACATCACTGAAAAAAATATTTAAAAAATTTTATTCATTAAGATAAAAATGTTATTGTAATTTAAAATGCACATTTTTAGTGCCATAATTCCCCAATATTGCGCAAATTTTTGAAATGTGACAGCACCAGAGTCGGCGGGCGGCATCTTTTGTAAATACCGCTGGCACGTGTAAGCCTGTAAAGGCGTGTTCACAATAAGCTTAGAATCGACCGGCGCAGCATATTGTTGCCGACTAAAATAAAAAAAAACAACCAAGTGCGAGTCGGCCTTGACTCGAGAGAGCCGCACTCTTTTAGGGTTCCGTACATAATTATGAACAACATAATATTTTGGGTGTAAGAAATATTAGTTAATTTCCGAGCTAGACATCGCAACAAACCGTGAAAGAAAAATCCAAAAAATGTTCGTTTGTTCGGTCACAGCTTACAAACTACTACGAGCTAGAGACCTGTGTGACCGGCGCACAGACGGCCGGACGGACAGACAGACGGACAGACAGGCAGGCAGGCAGGCAGACAGACAGACAGACAGACAGACAGTAGAGAGAGATTAATAGGGCTCCCTTTTTACCCTTTGGGTACGGAACCCTAAGAAGCAACAAATCACCCAGCTCACACTCTCAGTCAGTGGCCTGAGCTGAGCCACAGACTCACGTACCTATTGAATTGGTTAGTGTGATCAAAATAAAAACTATCGAATAATTTTATGAATAAAACTGCTGATTGAATCAGATAGCGCGCGTATCGCAGCCGGCTGTATGCATTTGCGTGCGTAATTACTGCCGCTGACAGAACAAGTCGTTGTTTAGCAGCAAACTGTAACATTAGACATACCTCCATACTATTGGACCCTAACGCGTAATGAGCATAATGTGAAG
Organism: Melanargia galathea; assembly: GCA_920104075.1. Classification (NCBI taxonomy): domain Eukaryota; kingdom Metazoa; phylum Arthropoda; class Insecta; order Lepidoptera; family Nymphalidae; genus Melanargia; species Melanargia galathea. Next base: position 9,888,319 of record OV049873.1, read on the forward strand.
ATGCCTTAAGCTATCCCGACCTTGAAATAAGTTTATTTATTTTATTACCATTCGTTTACACCAGGGATTCTCAAAGTATTTTGGGCAAGAGACCCCTTTTCCAAAATGAACTGATAGCTTAGACCCCCATAAACCAATTACATTAAAATCCTACCTCTAGTTTTCTCTATTGATACAAAATATTTACCAATTTAAAAACTTTGCGGTTGGTTAAGTGAGTAAATTTGACATCATTAATTATTGGTAAAATATTAATCATTCTTATAACAAGTTGGTAACACAACTTAGGTAACTTGAAATTTTGAATAAAGCAAGGTACTCACCTAGCCGTGTAGCATGTAACGTATCTGATACTGTATCAAGTGAGTACGTAGGCACGAGCCCGCTGCGAGCCGCTCGCCCGTGAAGCGCAATAAGTTCGTAGTGTCCCCCCTAGTGGCGGTATCACTGCGAACACAAAGGCGGCTCCCAATGTGCGCGTGGACGGCAAGACGACCGTGGACGAGCCGTACCCACTTGCAAGTTGATACAGTATCAGATACGTTACATGCTATACGTCTAGGTGAATACCCTACTTAAGAACTTGTGTTAATTAACAGGGTTTGACACCTCGTCGACCCCCAAAATCAGTTTTCATTTATGTCGACCCCTGTGGTCGATATCGACCCCCCACTTTGGGAATCCCTGGTTTAGGTACATAAATTTCGCTTTGTTAAAAGCCGTCATAAATGCCGCCAGTTCATACCGAAAGGCGGCGTCGGTTTCTTCAAAGACTCGACTGGGCGGCACGTCACAGAGGGTGGGCACGTGTCACCTCTGAAGTCCTGAAGTCACACAGTTTCGCGCGTAAACTGTTTCCGAGTGGTCGTTCCGTAGCTGTGTTTGTGTTCTGTCATTTCTGCGATATGTCTTATTCTAATCAAGAGTATTTCAATATGTCAATGTGTCTGGGTGCTAGCTAGATGAAGCCTTAGAAGTCTTGGATGTGGCTGCCCATCGGTCAATGTGGTTCCAGCATGATAGTGCCCCGCCACATTTCACCCGTTCCGTGCGTGAATACCTAAACGAGCAGTATGGAGAACGGTGGATTGGTAGAGGTGGACCAACTAAGTAGGTACGTGGCCAGCGCGGTCTTCTTTCTAAAGCAGTTTCATTTTTACCTCATCATAACCTGACCAAAGCTTTGTTTTAATTTTTTTAATTTGTCGTATTTAATATCCGTTCCAATATTACCTACCTTATTTTAACTAGGATTGATAATAATTAGGATCTGGTTTCTGTCGACGTATTGATTCAAAAACTAAAAGAAATGTTTAAAAGGATCAAAATAAAACATGTGCTATAGTAAGTACATAGTATTGTTCTGTATTGTCCCGTTAAACAATAGAATAGAATAGAATAGAATAGAATAGAAAAGTTTTTTATTCAAATAAACTTTTACAAGTGCTTTTGAATAGTCAGATGAATCTACCACTATGAATAAAGATAATTAAGTACAGCTGTGCCCTTGAAATCTCACGCCTATTATCTTTTTGTACAGACGATAAGTACCTAAAATACTTTGTACCCGATAGGTACTTTACCCGATACCTACTGAGCGCTGACGCCGCGTCTGTGTTACCATGTGACTTTCCCCATTTGATAAAATTAAATTTTAGTTTTTTTAAGGGTAATTTTTTTACTTAGTATTTCAAAATGATTACCATATATAGAACCAACTCACGATACCTAATTACAACGTCACGGATCTGACAGGGTTTTTTTTTACATACTGTATAGCTGCTCGTGCTGCGAAAAATAAATTCCGCCATTTTGAATTTTTTTTCTATTCATCGAGTAGACCTTAGGATTTTCATCATCTTTTGCGAAGAAACCACTCTTCCATCTTGTATACCCTTCGAGATGGAGACCGACGAAATTTGTATGGCGGCCATCTTTTTTTCGCCATTTTGAATTTTTTTTCAGCTGACTGCCAATTGGATGACGTTTCGAGTGACATTTGCTCGAGCACCCCCCACCTATCTTCAATACCTTAAGCGTGCCCGTCGCTCGTCTCTGAAATCCTCAATCATCAGCTCTCTCCATATTTTTGTTCCGAATGAATTTTTGTCCTCTCTACGACACCATTATTGAAAAAAAAAATTTTCATTCAAAATTGTTCAGGAGAGGTGATCAATCAGTCAGTCAGTCAGTCAATCAGTGAATGAATCAGCACGAGCAGCTATATATATATTAACTAGTACGGCGCGTGCGTGCGCGGCCCGCTAAAGCGGACCGCGTGGACGGACCGAGTAAACAACAGAAACAGGAGTCCGCTTGGATTTATAGCTTTGGTGTGTAACCGTTTTGATTTTTAGTAGGTATAGGTATATTGTATTAAGAATTTAGTCATCATCTTCAGGTCACATCACCCTGGGAGTCATATCACTAAAGAAACTTAGCAACAAAATGAATATCTGAAACAGTGAAATTAGCTTCGGTAGCTCGAAAACTGGCTCACTATAATTCTTTATATTATAAATACGTATAAACTTTTTCGTGTAGGTACGTATTACTTTATAATATAAAAAGTGTAGTGGGCCAGTTTCCAAGCCACCCAGGAGGTATGGCATCAGCTCGTTTTTTTTTACGTGGTTCTCCCATTAACAGACATTTAAAACAGAATTAAAATTTAACTATAAACATATGTACATAGACTGCTAAAATCATAACCGTTACTTTTGGCTTTAACGTAATCGGGTAAAAAATATTCTGCATGCCTGAATAATGAGACCTATTGCAATTTAGCAAAAATATTACAAAAATTTAAATATTTTTGCCACCTTGCTCCACGATACATAAATAAATACTTAAAATAAACATTAAAACAAATATTGTGTCGTTATTAAGCATTAATCCTTAAATAAATATGAAAAACAGCATAATTAAAAAAATATCTACTTACATCTTAGAATAATGACTTACATATTTAAAAATATGTTTTGATATATGAAACAAAAGATCCCTGTGATTCAGATGTGTTATAGTAAAAAACCCTTATATTACTGTAACATCTTAAGTTTCTGACTGGGGGTATTTGTGAAGTAAGAATAAAGTAAGGTATTATGATTGAAAATTTAATGTTTGGTATATTAAGCCATTTAAAATTATTGAAATAAAATAATAATAACACAAAGAAAAGTATAGAAAGTGAACATAATATTGTTTAAGTATATTCTATTACAACGCTATCTACCTACTTATATTACACATTACATAATATTATTTACATATTACTGTTTTTGTCCGATTTTCTTTTGAATTTTAGGTCAGTAGTGATTTATAAACTATATTTTTAGTAAGAGCGTAATTTCTGCTAACTCTTTCTGGCGGCACCAAGACTTGCAAATTGTGACTGTGCCGCACTCTGCCCAAAGCAACGTATAGTTGTCCATGTGAAAAAACATCACTTCTTAGATCTACTCCCACACGATCAAGAGTTTGCCCTTGAGATTTATTGAACGTCATAGCATAAGCCAACTTGACAGGGAATTGCTTGCGTGTCATTTCTACACCGTTTCGCCCTATTTTAAATTTAAAAGTTATGCGAGGTATGACGATGGGCTCACTACTATTTGGGTGATGCGCTAACAGAGTGAATTTTGAGACTTGATCTATAATTAATTTAGTACCATTAACTAAACGGTGTGTGAAACTGATATTTCGAATAAGTATTACGACCGCGCCTACTTTCAGTTTCAAGTCATGATCGGGCACACCGGGTGCTGTGATAGAATTTAAAACATTGCCTTCTAATCGTTCAGCTGAGTTGTCATTCAGGTGGTCAGTAGTGTCGGCACTGTAACAGATAGTCATTGGTCCAGGTATCAATTCAAGTATTTTTTGATTAATATCTCTTATGTTTTCATTAGTTCCCGATAGAATCGCCCTTTTACATATATTTTCTGGGTCACAGACTTCGTACTTTGGATATATAATATAAATTAATTGTTGCAAGCTATTTACGTAATTGATATTTTTTAAAATTAATAAATCTTCTTCAGTTGTTTCAGCTTCACCTTCTCCAATACTCAATACAAAGTTAGCAAAATAGGGGTCTTCTTTTGCACGCTGATTTTCAGTTAACTTGAATTTTTGAACGTAGTGCCAAATTTCAGAATTTTTTATTGAGGCCCGGCATATGTCACGTTCTCCTGCTCCTGTTATCACTGGTGGTATTTGTCTAAAATCACCAGCTAATACTAACACTTTGCCTCCAAAGGGTTTGGTATTGCATTCCATTAGATCTTTGAGACCGCGGTCAATTGTTTCAAGCAGGTACCTGTGAGCCATTGGTGCCTCATCGATAATGATAAGACGTGCTGCTTTGATCAACGCTGCTCTTTGAGAGTTGTTCGAAATTCCCCACACTGCATTACCACCTTCAAAGTCTAACGGAAGCTTAAACATTGAATGTGCTGTGACACCTCCATCGTGATTTAGTGCAGCTATACCCGTGGAAGCCGTACATAGGGCAATATGTCCATTAGAACGAATTTTTGCAGCAATCACGTTAAGCAAGATGGTTTTTCCGGTGCCAGCGGGACCGTCGATGAAAACCGGGTGCGTATCTTCACAATCATCTTCAGTAAGTAATATGACTGTGTTATAAATAGCCCGTTGCTGCGAATTTAATTTGGACTCCCATTCATTTAATATGGCAGTCGCCTCATCATTCCATCTTCCAGTTTCTCTGTCAAGCTCGGTTATGCTGTGTCTTATGTCTGGCAAACCGAAATCTGACAGCGAGCGACCATGAGCACGTAACATTTGTTCAATGTCTCTAAGGCCGTGGTCGTAAGCGGCTTCTATTTCAGATTCACATCCTCTGTGATAATCATCGCACAAATGATCACGGTATTTATCCCATAACAGAAGGGCTGGGGCACCGTCCATGATAAGTGCGAAGAAAAGCTGACGTAAACCTTTGCCGGTCTTGAAGCCGGCTGCCTCTTCTATTGCCGATTCATACTCCTGGTTATCGTTCAGAATACCACGTTCGAACGCTGCTTTTTGAAAAGTGTCGTAAATTATATTGTTGACAGTTCGCAGTTCGTCGTAGCTCCGGCACGGATAACGCATGAGTAACATTCGCAGAAAATAAAGTTCACCGAGTGTAGGAGATATAAAGACAATTCGAGCCACGATTTCGCCTCGTACTCTTTTTGTAATAAAATATTTTCCAGATTCATGAGCCAACACTTTTACAGTTGGATTAGGCCGGACCTGAGTTTCGACATTGTACCTTTCATAAAACATTATGTAAGTACATTCATCCAACTCAGGATCTGGAGGCCTCGTCATGTAAATTTTCAATTTGGACATGTAATTTTCTGATGCTTGCGCCTCGGTTCCGGTACGGAAAACAATCGCGTCTCCGTCGGGTAAATGTACCGGTAGTGCAACAACAGTTGGGTATCTGCAGCTGATGTCAAACTCCAATAGACGCCACATTGCATCTGAGGCGCTCACATATCGATATTGAGCGTAGTGTTCTATTTCGTCGAATACTTCTGTCACCCCCGCTTTTGCGTGATCGGGACCTTTGTGCAGATACTTGTAAAGGTATTTAACCACTTTGGAGGTGGATGCAATTTCCAAATTGCAATGACACTCCATCATCAATAGTATCGCCGGGTTGTACGGCACAATCCACCTGTTAGTGACTGAAGTTTGATTTCGTTCACGAATTGCCGGCTGTTCGCCAGCTGGACGTTTGTAGTGTACTGAGCCTCGTTCATCCGTGTACGTCACTTCAGTGTAACTTTTAGGGAATTTTTTCGAACATTTCCCAGCAGCTTGATCGTAGCAGGGTGACCTTTCTGTTCCACATGGGCCGTGCACCATGTGTTGCAAAACCAGTTGTCTCAGTCGTCCCTGTTCCGGTGGAGGTATAGTTGCTTGAATAAATTTATCAATATCCATACTATCGATGGGCCCTCCTCCTTCTACACGGAACGTAATGTGTGCGTGAGGTAAACCCCTTTTCTGGAATTCTATAACATGTAGAATTGACACAATGGTACCAAAGAAGTCTTTTGATCTGATTTTTTTCAACAGTATTGACAACTTTAGTTGAAATACTCTCACACACAAATCAGGGCGATCTGTTGACTGTTGACCGGGATATAAACTGTTGGTTATTTCTGGCCATTTCGGGTTACATGTAACAGTGAGGAAAAAGCTTGGTTTTCCCAACCGTGCAACAATGGCCATAGCATCATGGTACTTGATCTGCATATAACGTGGGCTATTCGTAAGACTCGCCGGTAAATATACTTTACCGGGTCGTATGCCTTCACCTGCGATCGTTTCGTCGATTTCACGTCGGGTTGCAATTCTTAGTTCGCTTTGAATACCTTTGAAATATTGTAGACGCTCTTCTTCGGTCCGGCACCACATGTCAACAAAGTATTCTTGCGAAAGGCGTCGTAAGATCGCAAACCGCTCTTCAGATAAGAGTTGACAACGATAGTATTTTACTTGGCTTAGTTTATTGCCAGCTTTATCTTTAATATCAATGGAATATCTTTCAGGAGCTCTAGGAAACAGTAAAGGATACTGAAACGCTTCATATGCGGGATGTAAGTAGTGTACTGTGTGTGGTTTTGCTTCACCAATTTTCCATATTACTACTGCTCGCGGGTGATGTTCGTTTGAAGTTTCAATCAAACCTGCAAGCTCATTCGACACCGGTCTATCTCCTAATATCGGTCCATGAGTACGTCGACTTGTGTTTTGAAAAATTAATCGAGCTTCTGAACTTGGGTGATTATTTAATAAGTGTAAATCTTTTATCAAGGGATTATTATTTTTTAAGTACACGTAAATCTCCTTGATAAGATTGGGGCACAAATTTTGTTGATTTCCTAATCTTTGATGCTCTTCTCCGTCGTGTATATATAATGCTGTATTATTTGTGCTACCACTATAAGCCAAATCAAAGACGCGATGGTAAATACGCCCTTGAACTTTCACTAAGTTAGGACCGTGACCCGCAGGTCTTTGAAAGCCGTGAGTTGTACCTAGCGCTGAAAAACTGAACAGATTATTATATGCTCTAGCGTTTTTTAAAAAATTTTGGTTTGCGTAAAACTCGGCATCTAGTGGTCCGAGTGGGTCAACGTTATATTTGCCCTGTCCACAGCACCACTTTGTGCGAGACTTTTCTTCATCAAAAAGTCTTGCACTGCAGTAAATACATTTATAAGTTTCTTCACACATAAGAGAATATTTTAAATGAATCGGTTTAATTTTATCTAAATCGTTACCTTTCAGTGCACCCGTTAAACCCAGCCCACGTATTTCTAAAGGAATATTTCTGATTCGACGTATTTCATCTCGATGTGTTTTAGAATATTTACTAACACATTCACGATGAGTTTGAGGATGCAAGCTTTGATATCTTAACGCAGCCTGTCGAGTTACTTCAGGATGCGCAGCGTTATATACTTGTACGGCCTCTCGGTGCACGTCGGGGTGTGCAGCAGTATACCGTTGGACAGCTTCTCTGTGCACTTCGGGGTGTGCGGCTGTATATCGATGTACTGCCTCTTGGTTCACTTCGGGATGTGCAGCTGTATACCGATGCACGGCTTTCCTGTGAGATTGTGGCTTATGTTTTTGGTAACGCAAAACAGCCTCCAAATGCTTACGTTTTTTTTCAGCTACAGTTACTTGCTTTTTTGGCCTACCACGTGAACGTTTACAGTTTTGTTGATACATATCGTTTCTATTAGTTTTATTTTGTAATCGTTCTGTTACGTGTAGGTTATCAACAGGCAATTGCTCTAATACGACTTTACATGGACTAAGGCTATAGTTTATCCTACTAAGCTGCGAGTCTGTAAAAGTTGGAGATGCAAATTCATTTATCAGTATTTGCCCATCGCTTGCCAAAGAACGTTCTTCGTTAACCATGGTGATTAATGAGACATTGCCAGAACTATTACTATTAACATTTAAACAATAGGGTTGCGACTGCGTGAAAGTAGGAGATATTATACTTTCATTTATCAGTATATGCTTACTAATTGGCAAAGAACATTCTGTATTACTAATAGTCATTAATGATTCATTGCTTAAAGTATTACTATTCAGATGTAAACTATAGGACTGTGACTCCGTAAACGTTGGAGATTCAGCCCTATAGATTTGCCCACTGCTGGGCAAATGGATATCGTTATAATTACTATTTTGTGAAGGGACCTGATTTACGTTCTTTTCGATGAAAACATCAAAATGACCGCTCGTGAGGTGCCCTGTAAAACCGATCATTTTTTCTATAGGTCCGGTGCCGAATGTTTGCGCATAAACACCATCTATATACAGTTTAAACATATAATCTTTATATATTTCCCCTGCCATCGACAATTCTGTGGTAGTGCCGTAAATTCCGTTTTGCATCATTTCATTGCAATATTCTTCAGCTGACACATACGGGCTTTCGTCACGACGCATTGTAAACATGCCATATCGATCCCAGTTCGATACAATCCCTCCAACTATACGCGATCGTATTTCCTGAGATCGGTTTATATGACCGTATATATGAAAAGACAGAGCTGAAAACATGCAGTTCCCGTCACCGGGAATATTATATAAGAGAACTTCTCGAGTAGGTGCATCGAGATTAGCAGTTTCCTTGACTTGCACGGTGCGAAGAAAAGACGCCATAATTCTATCTCAGTAATAAAATTTTGTCACTTACCAGGAAATCGGCTAAACACTTAACTTAACAATAGTAACTTAACTTTAATACTAATTACTAAGACTAATTTAATAGATTAATACAGTCTGAAATATGTAATTAAATATTAATATATATTTTAAGATTGAAAATCTTTAAAAATATGTTGAGAACAATTAAATCACTCTACGCAGAAGGAATGCAACGTAGAAAGAAAGGTAAAACATATTTTTTTTTACCGCCTTTTGTTTTGTTTTTTTTTTTTCAGTCTACGGATTTAAAAAAAAAACATCAGCCAAACTCCTCTAAAAAGTTTGACATAATATTAATAAGAATTAAAAACTATATATATAACTAAGTAATGTTATTTTTTATAAGAACTACATTTATCTTGTTCTATTATTATTAAAACAAAATGATTTCCGAAATCATCTTGACACTTTTTGCTCTCTGAATAATTATCATAAATTGTCGCTTTAGTACTTAATCCGTACAAAGTAAAAAATACAGTAAAAACCTTATTTTTTGTGGTCTATGATAAAAACTTCTTACAGCTTTGCACTGCTAAAAAGTACAGGTAGAAAACCACAGATTAAAATCATAAATAAATTATTGAATCTATTTTTATTTTTTGAATTGAGTAGTATGGGTATATACAGTAGACATGGGTAACATTGATAAGTAGGTACCGGAGATGTGAAATTAGGTGTTCCTAGAGGTGACTTACTACCTCGTTGGTCTAGGGGTATTATATTCGACTGCAGATCACGAGGTCCCGGATTCAATTCCCGGGTCGGGCAAATTATTGTAGGGTTTTTTATCAAGAAATTCTCAGTGTCAGCCCGGAGTTGATAGTTGGCGGTGTTTCACCCCCGTGCCTCGGAGAGCACGTTAAGCAGTCGTTCCCGGTTATTATCAATATCATGTGACAATATTCGTTACAGCCCGCCAACCCACATTAGAGAAGCGTGGCGGCTCTAAGCTCTAAATCCCTCTCCTATGAGAGAAGAGACATTTGCACACCCGTGGGTCGTAAAAAAGCTGTACCTGTGATGGTGGTGGTGGAGAGTTGACTAAACAATTTAAAATACAAACCAAATGATAAAAAGTTGTTGATGCTTTTTAAACCCGATTTTTATCCAAAACAGACAGTACAGTACAGTTTTCAGTACAGTACAGACAGTACAGTATAGACCTCTGAGTTGTATGAGCGCTCATACAATTTAGAGGCCTAGCTTCATTAGCACCTTACCTTTTAAGACAAACTAATGAAAAACAGATTGTACTTATACTTCTGGAGTACGGAACCCTCGGTGCGCGAGTCTGACTCGCACTTGACCGGTTTATTTTCTGTTCATCAAGTAGAATTTAGGTCTTGATCATATTTTGCCAAGAAACCACTCTTCCATCTTTTATGCTTAGTGAGATAGAGGCTGACGGTATGGCCGCCATTTTGAATCTGCCATTTTGTTTTTTTTTCAGCTCAGTGCCAATTGGATGAGGTTTTGAGTAATTTTTGTTTGAGCACCTCCCATCTATCTACAATACCCTGCCCGGGCTCCTCATCCATCTTCCAAACCCTCAATCATCATGTCTTCCCATATTTTTCTTTGAGAGTTCTCCAAAGAACCGCATCAAAGCCTTGCATAGTTTACAACTTGTAGTCTCTTCAATATTCGCCATACATTTTCTATGGAAAAATAAATTCCGCCATTTTGAATTTTTTTTCTATTCATCGAGTAGACCTTTGGATTTTGATCATCTTTTGCGAAGAAACCACTCTTCCATCTTTTATACCCTCCGAGATGGAGACCGACGAAAGTTGTATGGCGGCCATCTTTTTTTCGCCATTTTGAATTTTTTTTCAGCTCACTGCCAATTGGATGATGTTTCGAGTGACATTTGCTCGAGCACCCCCCACCTATCTTCAATACCTTAAGCGTGCCATTCGCTCGTCTCTGAAATCCTCAATCATCAGCTCTCTCCATATTTTTGTTCCGAATGAATTTTTGTCGTCTATACGAAACCATTAGTGAAAAAAAAAATTTTTCATACAAAATTTTACAGGAGGGGTGATCAATCAGTGAGTCAGTCAATGAATCAGCACGAGCAGCTATATATATATTAACTAGTAGGGTGCTTGGCTGCGCGGCCCGCTAAAGCGGACCGCGGGGATTTCAGTATTATTTTTGTTTTAGCAGCCTCCACCTTCTTCTATCATTTTCAGCATCTTTAACCCTGGCCGTGCTCCTCATCCATCTCCCAAACCCTCGATCAAATTTTTTTCTCCGAATCATTTGCCAGAAGGAGAGTTCTTCTATGAAAACAAATTTTGAAAAGGAACCGTATCAAAGTCTTGTATAGTTTCCCAACTTATAGTCTCTTCAATATTCGCCATATTATATTTTGTGTGAAAAAAATAAATTCCGCCATGTTGTTTTTTTTCTGTTCATCAAGTAGACTTTTAGGTATTGATCATATTTTGGTAAAAAACCACTCTTCCATCTTTTATGCTTGGTGAGATAGACAACGACGAAAATTGTATAACCGCCATCTTGAATCCGCCATTTTGGGTTTTTTTTCAGCTCAGTGCCCATTGGATGAGGTTTCGAGTAATTTTTGTTTAAGCTTTTCCCACCTATCTTCAATACCCTGCCCGGGCTCCTCAACCAACTTCCAAACCCTCAATCATCATGTCTTCCCATATTTTTCTTTGAGAGTTCTCCAAAAAACCGCATTAAAGCCTTGCATAGTTCACAACTTGTAGTCTCTACAATATTCGCCATACATTTTCTATGGAAAAATAAATTCCGCCATTTTGAATTTTTTTTCTATTCATCAATTAAACCTTCGGACCCTGATCATCTTTTGTGAAGAAACCACTCTTCCATCTTTTAAACCCTCCGAGATGGACACCGACGAAATTTGTATGGCGGCCATCTTTTTTTCGCCATTTTGAATTTTTTTTCAACTGACAGCCAATTGGATGACGTTTCGAGTGACATTTGCTCGAGCACCCCCCACCTATCTTCAATACCTTAAGTGTGCCCATCGCTCGTCTTTGAAATCCTCAATCATCAGCTCTCTCCATATTTTTGTTCCGAATGAATTTTTGTCCTCTATACGAAACCATTAGTGAAAAAAAAATTTTTCATACAAAATTTTACAGGAGGGGTGATCAATCAGTGAGTCAGTCAATGAATCAGCACGAGCAGCTATATATATATTAACTAGTATGGCGCGTGGGTGCGCGGCCCGCTAAAGCGGACCGCGAGGTTTTGCTTTCGGGTATTTTGGTTTGAGCAGCCTATCTCTGCCATATTTCTAACCCTCGATCATTATCACTCTCCATATTTTTCTCCGAATAATTTGTCAGAATGAGAGTTCTTCCATAAAAAAAATTTTTTGAAAAGCAACTGTATCAAATTTTGCATAGTTCCCAACGTGTAGTCTCTTCAATATTCGCCATATATTTTGTATGGAAAAAAAATTCCAACATCTTGTTTCTTTTCTGTTAATCAAGTAAACCACGTCTTGATCATCTTTTGCCAAAAAAACCACTCTTCTATCTTTTATACTCAGTGAGATAGACACCGACGAAATTTGTTTGGCCGCCATCTTGAATCCGCCATTTTGGACTTTTTTTCAGCTCACTGCCAATTAGATGAGGTTTCGAGTAATTTTGTTTGATCACCTCGCACCTATCTTCAATACCCTGACCGTGCTCCTTACGTCTCCAAAATCTTCAATCATCAGCTCTCTCCATATTTTTGCTCCGCATGAATTTCTTCTATACGAAACTATCAGGGAAAAAACTTTTTGTGTGAAAATATAAATTTCGTCATCTTGATTTTTATTCTGTTCATCAAGTAGATCTTTAGGTCTTGATCATCTTTTGCCAAGAAACCACTTTTCCATCTTTTATACTTAGTGAGATAGACACCAACGAAATTTGTATAGCTGCCATCTTGAATCCGCCATTTTGTTTTTTTTCAGCTCAGTGCTAATTGGATAAGGTTTTGAGCAATTTTTGTTTGAGCACCTCCCAGTCCCATCTATCTACAATACCCTGCCCGGGCTCATCAACCATTTTCCAAACCCTCAATCATCATGTCTTCCCATATTTTTCTTTGAGATTTCTCCAAAAAACCGCATCCTTGCCTTGCCTAATTGAATGCCTTGCATAATTCACAACTTCTCTCTCTCAATATTCGCCATACATTTTCTTTGGAAAAATAAATTCCGCCATTTTGATTTTTTTTTCTACTCATCGAGTAGACCTTTGGCTCCTGATCATCTTTTCCGAAGAAACCACTCTTCCCTCTTTTATACCCTCCGAGATGGACACGGACAAAATTTGTATGGCGGCCATCTTTTTTTCGCCATTTTGAATTTTGTTTCGGCTCACTGCCAATTGGATGACGTTTTGAGTGACATTTGCTCGAGCACCCCCCACCTATCTTCAATACCTTAAGCGTGCTCTTCACCCGTCTCCCAAATCCTCAATCATCAGCTCTCTCCATATTTTTGTTCCGAATGAATTTTTGTCCTCTATACGAAACCATTAGTGAAAAAAAAATTTTTCATACAAAATTTTACAGGAGGGGTGATCAATCAGTGAGTCAGTCAATGAATCAGCACGAGCAGCTATATATATATTAACTAGTACGGCGCGTGCGTGCGCGGCCCGCTAAAGCGGACCGCGTGGACGGACCGAGTAAACAACAGAAACAGGAGTCCGCTTGGATTTATAGCTTTGGTGTGTAACCGTTTTGATTTTTAGTAGGTATAGGTATATTGTATTAAGAATTTAGTCATCATCTTCAGGTCACATCACCCTGGGAGTCATATCACTAAAGAAACTTAGCAACAAAATGAATATCTGAAACAGTGAAATTAGCTTCGGTAGCTCGAAAACTGGCTCACTATAATTCTTTATATTATAAATACGTATAAACTTTTTCGTGTAGGTACGTATTACTTTATAATATAAAAAGTGTAGTGGGCCAGTTTCCAAGCCACCCAGGAGGTATGGCATCAGCTCGTTTTTTTTTACGTGGTTCTCCCATTAACAGACATTTAAAACAGAATTAAAATTTAACTATAAACATATGTACATAGACTGCTAAAATCATAACCGTTACTTTTGGCTTTAACGTAATCGGGTAAAAAATATTCTGCATGCCTGAATAATGAGACCTATTGCAATTTAGCAAAAATATTACAAAAATTTAAATATTTTTGCCACCTTGCTCCACGATACATAAATAAATACTTAAAATAAACATTAAAACAAATATTGTGTCGTTATTAAGCATTAATCCTTAAATAAATATGAAAAACAGCATAATTAAAAAAATATCTACTTACATCTTAGAATAATGACTTACATATTTAAAAATATGTTTTGATATATGAAACAAAAGATCCCTGTGATTCAGATGTGTTATAGTAAAAAACCCTTATATTACTGTAACATCTTAAGTTTCTGACTGGGGGTATTTGTGAAGTAAGAATAAAGTAAGGTATTATGATTGAAAATTTAATGTTTGGTATATTAAGCCATTTAAAATTATTGAAATAAAATAATAATAACACAAAGAAAAGTATAGAAAGTGAACATAATATTGTTTAAGTATATTCTATTACAACGCTATCTACCTACTTATATTACACATTACATAATATTATTTACATATTACTGTTTTTGTCCGATTTTCTTTTGAATTTTAGGTCAGTAGTGATTTATAAACTATATTTTTAGTAAGAGCGTAATTTCTGCTAACTCTTTCTGGCGGCACCAAGACTTGCAAATTGTGACTGTGCCGCACTCTGCCCAAAGCAACGTATAGTTGTCCATGTGAAAAAACATCACTTCTTAGATCTACTCCCACACGATCAAGAGTTTGCCCTTGAGATTTATTGAACGTCATAGCATAAGCCAACTTGACAGGGAATTGCTTGCGTGTCATTTCTACACCGTTTCGCCCTATTTTAAATTTAAAAGTTATGCGAGGTATGACGATGGGCTCACTACTATTTGGGTGATGCGCTAACAGAGTGAATTTTGAGACTTGATCTATAATTAATTTAGTACCATTAACTAAACGGTGTGTGAAACTGATATTTCGAATAAGTATTACGACCGCGCCTACTTTCAGTTTCAAGTCATGATCGGGCACACCGGGTGCTGTGATAGAATTTAAAACATTGCCTTCTAATCGTTCAGCTGAGTTGTCATTCAGGTGGTCAGTAGTGTCGGCACTGTAACAGATAGTCATTGGTCCAGGTATCAATTCAAGTATTTTTTGATTAATATCTCTTATGTTTTCATTAGTTCCCGATAGAATCGCCCTTTTACATATATTTTCTGGGTCACAGACTTCGTACTTTGGATATATAATATAAATTAATTGTTGCAAGCTATTTACGTAATTGATATTTTTTAAAATTAATAAATCTTCTTCAGTTGTTTCAGCTTCACCTTCTCCAATACTCAATACAAAGTTAGCAAAATAGGGGTCTTCTTTTGCACGCTGATTTTCAGTTAACTTGAATTTTTGAACGTAGTGCCAAATTTCAGAATTTTTTATTGAGGCCCGGCATATGTCACGTTCTCCTGCTCCTGTTATCACTGGTGGTATTTGTCTAAAATCACCAGCTAATACTAACACTTTGCCTCCAAAGGGTTTGGTATTGCATTCCATTAGATCTTTGAGACCGCGGTCAATTGTTTCAAGCAGGTACCTGTGAGCCATTGGTGCCTCATCGATAATGATAAGACGTGCTGCTTTGATCAACGCTGCTCTTTGAGAGTTGTTCGAAATTCCCCACACTGCATTACCACCTTCAAAGTCTAACGGAAGCTTAAACATTGAATGTGCTGTGACACCTCCATCGTGATTTAGTGCAGCTATACCCGTGGAAGCCGTACATAGGGCAATATGTCCATTAGAACGAATTTTTGCAGCAATCACGTTAAGCAAGATGGTTTTTCCGGTGCCAGCGGGACCGTCGATGAAAACCGGGTGCGTATCTTCACAATCATCTTCAGTAAGTAATATGACTGTGTTATAAATAGCCCGTTGCTGCGAATTTAATTTGGACTCCCATTCATTTAATATGGCAGTCGCCTCATCATTCCATCTTCCAGTTTCTCTGTCAAGCTCGGTTATGCTGTGTCTTATGTCTGGCAAACCGAAATCTGACAGCGAGCGACCATGAGCACGTAACATTTGTTCAATGTCTCTAAGGCCGTGGTCGTAAGCGGCTTCTATTTCAGATTCACATCCTCTGTGATAATCATCGCACAAATGATCACGGTATTTATCCCATAACAGAAGGGCTGGGGCACCGTCCATGATAAGTGCGAAGAAAAGCTGACGTAAACCTTTGCCGGTCTTGAAGCCGGCTGCCTCTTCTATTGCCGATTCATACTCCTGGTTATCGTTCAGAATACCACGTTCGAACGCTGCTTTTTGAAAAGTGTCGTAAATTATATTGTTGACAGTTCGCAGTTCGTCGTAGCTCCGGCACGGATAACGCATGAGTAACATTCGCAGAAAATAAAGTTCACCGAGTGTAGGAGATATAAAGACAATTCGAGCCACGATTTCGCCTCGTACTCTTTTTGTAATAAAATATTTTCCAGATTCATGAGCCAACACTTTTACAGTTGGATTAGGCCGGACCTGAGTTTCGACATTGTACCTTTCATAAAACATTATGTAAGTACATTCATCCAACTCAGGATCTGGAGGCCTCGTCATGTAAATTTTCAATTTGGACATGTAATTTTCTGATGCTTGCGCCTCGGTTCCGGTACGGAAAACAATCGCGTCTCCGTCGGGTAAATGTACCGGTAGTGCAACAACAGTTGGGTATCTGCAGCTGATGTCAAACTCCAATAGACGCCACATTGCATCTGAGGCGCTCACATATCGATATTGAGCGTAGTGTTCTATTTCGTCGAATACTTCTGTCACCCCCGCTTTTGCGTGATCGGGACCTTTGTGCAGATACTTGTAAAGGTATTTAACCACTTTGGAGGTGGATGCAATTTCCAAATTGCAATGACACTCCATCATCAATAGTATCGCCGGGTTGTACGGCACAATCCACCTGTTAGTGACTGAAGTTTGATTTCGTTCACGAATTGCCGGCTGTTCGCCAGCTGGACGTTTGTAGTGTACTGAGCCTCGTTCATCCGTGTACGTCACTTCAGTGTAACTTTTAGGGAATTTTTTCGAACATTTCCCAGCAGCTTGATCGTAGCAGGGTGACCTTTCTGTTCCACATGGGCCGTGCACCATGTGTTGCAAAACCAGTTGTCTCAGTCGTCCCTGTTCCGGTGGAGGTATAGTTGCTTGAATAAATTTATCAATATCCATACTATCGATGGGCCCTCCTCCTTCTACACGGAACGTAATGTGTGCGTGAGGTAAACCCCTTTTCTGGAATTCTATAACATGTAGAATTGACACAATGGTACCAAAGAAGTCTTTTGATCTGATTTTTTTCAACAGTATTGACAACTTTAGTTGAAATACTCTCACACACAAATCAGGGCGATCTGTTGACTGTTGACCGGGATATAAACTGTTGGTTATTTCTGGCCATTTCGGGTTACATGTAACAGTGAGGAAAAAGCTTGGTTTTCCCAACCGTGCAACAATGGCCATAGCATCATGGTACTTGATCTGCATATAACGTGGGCTATTCGTAAGACTCGCCGGTAAATATACTTTACCGGGTCGTATGCCTTCACCTGCGATCGTTTCGTCGATTTCACGTCGGGTTGCAATTCTTAGTTCGCTTTGAATACCTTTGAAATATTGTAGACGCTCTTCTTCGGTCCGGCACCACATGTCAACAAAGTATTCTTGCGAAAGGCGTCGTAAGATCGCAAACCGCTCTTCAGATAAGAGTTGACAACGATAGTATTTTACTTGGCTTAGTTTATTGCCAGCTTTATCTTTAATATCAATGGAATATCTTTCAGGAGCTCTAGGAAACAGTAAAGGATACTGAAACGCTTCATATGCGGGATGTAAGTAGTGTACTGTGTGTGGTTTTGCTTCACCAATTTTCCATATTACTACTGCTCGCGGGTGATGTTCATTTGAAGTTTCAATCAAACCTGCAAGCTCATTCGACACCGGTCTATCTCCTAATATCGGTCCATGAGTACGTCGACTTGTGTTTTGAAAAATTAATCGAGCTTCTGAACTTGGGTGATTATTTAATAAGTGTAAATCTTTTATCAAGGGATTATTATTTTTTAAGTACACGTAAATCTCCTTGATAAGATTGGGGCACAAATTTTGTTGATTTCCTAATCTTTGATGCTCTTCTCCGTCGTGTATATATAATGCTGTATTATTTGTGCTACCACTATAAGCCAAATCAAAGACGCGATGGTAAATACGCCCTTGAACTTTCACTAAGTTAGGACCGTGACCCGCAGGTCTTTGAAAGCCGTGAGTTGTACCTAGCGCTGAAAAACTGAACAGATTATTATATGCTCTAGCGTTTTTTAAAAAATTTTGGTTTGCGTAAAACTCGGCATCTAGTGGTCCGAGTGGGTCAACGTTATATTTGCCCTGTCCACAGCACCACTTTGTGCGAGACTTTTCTTCATCAAAAAGTCTTGCACTGCAGTAAATACATTTATAAGTTTCTTCACACATAAGAGAATATTTTAAATGAATCGGTTTAATTTTATCTAAATCGTTACCTTTCAGTGCACCCGTTAAACCCAGCCCACGTATTTCTAAAGGAATATTTCTGATTCGACGTATTTCATCTCGATGTGTTTTAGAATATTTACTAACACATTCACGATGAGTTTGAGGATGCAAGCTTTGATATCTTAACGCAGCCTGTCGAGTTACTTCAGGATGCGCAGCGTTATATACTTGTACGGCCTCTCGGTGCACGTCGGGGTGTGCAGCAGTATACCGTTGGACAGCTTCTCTGTGCACTTCGGGGTGTGCGGCTGTATATCGATGTACTGCCTCTTGGTTCACTTCGGGATGTGCAGCTGTATACCGATGCACGGCTTTCCTGTGAGATTGTGGCTTATGTTTTTGGTAACGCAAAACAGCCTCCAAATGCTTACGTTTTTTTTCAGCTACAGTTACTTGCTTTTTTGGCCTACCACGTGAACGTTTACAGTTTTGTTGATACATATCGTTTCTATTAGTTTTATTTTGTAATCGTTCTGTTACGTGTAGGTTATCAACAGGCAATTGCTCTAATACGACTTTACATGGACTAAGGCTATAGTTTATCCTACTAAGCTGCGAGTCTGTAAAAGTTGGAGATGCAAATTCATTTATCAGTATTTGCCCATCGCTTGCCAAAGAACGTTCTTCGTTAACCATGGTGATTAATGAGACATTGCCAGAACTATTACTATTAACATTTAAACAATAGGGTTGCGACTGCGTGAAAGTAGGAGATATTATACTTTCATTTATCAGTATATGCTTACTAATTGGCAAAGAACATTCTGTATTACTAATAGTCATTAATGATTCATTGCTTAAAGTATTACTATTCAGATGTAAACTATAGGACTGTGACTCCGTAAACGTTGGAGATTCAGCCCTATAGATTTGCCCACTGCTGGGCAAATGGATATCGTTATAATTACTATTTTGTGAAGGGACCTGATTTACGTTCTTTTCGATGAAAACATCAAAATGACCGCTCGTGAGGTGCCCTGTAAAACCGATCATTTTTTCTATAGGTCCGGTGCCGAATGTTTGCGCATAAACACCATCTATATACAGTTTAAACATATAATCTTTATATATTTCCCCTGCCATCGACAATTCTGTGGTAGTGCCGTAAATTCCGTTTTGCATCATTTCATTGCAATATTCTTCAGCTGACACATACGGGCTTTCGTCACGACGCATTGTAAACATGCCATATCGATCCCAGTTCGATACAATCCCTCCAACTATACGCGATCGTATTTCCTGAGATCGGTTTATATGACCGTATATATGAAAAGACAGAGCTGAAAACATGCAGTTCCCGTCACCGGGAATATTATATAAGAGAACTTCTCGAGTAGGTGCATCGAGATTAGCACTTTCCTTGACTTGCACGGTGCGAAGAAAAGACGCCATAATTCTATCTCAGTAATAAAATTTTGTCACTTACCAGGAAATCGGCTAAACACTTAACTTAACAATAGTAACTTAACTTTAATACTAATTACTAAGACTAATTTAATAGATTAATACAGTCTGAAATATGTAATTAAATATTAATATATATTTTAAGATTGAAAATCTTTAAAAATATGTTGAGAACAATTAAATCACTCTACGCAGAAGGAATGCAACGTAGAAAGAAAGGTAAAACATATTTTTTTTTACCGCCTTTTGTTTTGTTTTTTTTTTTCAGTCTACGGATTTAAAAAAAAAACATCAGCCAAACTCCTCTAAAAAGTTTGACATAATATTAATAAGAATTAAAAACTATATATATAACTAAGTAATGTTATTTTTTATAAGAACTACATTTATCTTGTTCTATTATTATTAAAACAAAATGATTTCCGAAATCATCTTGACACTTTTTGCTCTCTGAATAATTATCATAAATTGTCGCTTTAGTACTTAATCCGTACAAAGTAAAAAATACAGTAAAAACCTTATTTTTCGTGGTCTATGATAAAAACTTCTTACAGCTTTGCACTGCTAAAAAGTACAGGTAGAAAACCACAGATTAAAATCATAAATAAATTATTGAATCTATTTTTATTTTTTGAATTGAGTAGTATGGGTATATACAGTAGACATGGGTAACATTGATAAGTAGGTACCGGAGATGTGAAATTAGGTGTTCCTAGAGGTGACTTACTACCTCGTTGGTCTAGGGGTATTATATTCGACTGCAGATCACGAGGTCCCGGATTCAATTCCCGGGTCGGGCAAATTATTGTAGGGTTTTTTATCAAGAAATTCTCAGTGTCAGCCCGGAGTTGATAGTTGGCGGTGTTTCACCCCCGTGCCTCGGAGAGCACGTTAAGCAGTCGTTCCCGGTTATTATCAATATCATGTGACAATATTCGTTACAGCCCGCCAACCCACATTAGAGAAGCGTGGCGGCTCTAAGCTCTAAATCCCTCTCCTATGAGAGAAGAGACATTTGCACAGCCGTGGGTCGTAAAAAAGCTGTACCTGTGATGGTGGTGGTGGAGAGTTGACTAAACAATTTAAAATACAAACCAAATGATAAAAAGTTGTTGATGCTTTTTAAACCCGATTTTTATCCAAAACAGACAGTACAGTACAGTTTTCAGTACAGTACAGACAGTACAGTATAGACCTCTGAGTTGTATGAGCGCTCATACAATTTAGAGGCCTAGCTTCATTAGCACCTTACCTTTTAAGACAAACTAATGAAAAACAGATTGTACTTATACTTCTGGAGTACGGAACCCTCGGTGCGCGAGTCTGACTCGCACTTGACCGGTTTATTTTCTGTTCATCAAGTAGAATTTAGGTCTTGATCATATTTTGCCAAGAAACCACTCTTCCATCTTTTATGCTTAGTGAGATAGAGGCTGACGGTATGGCCGCCATTTTGAATCTGCCATTTTGTTTTTTTTTCAGCTCAGTGCCAATTGGATGAGGTTTTGAGTAATTTTTGTTTGAGCACCTCCCATCTATCTACAATACCCTGCCCGGGCTCCTCATCCATCTTCTAAACCCTCAATCATCATGTCTTCCCATATTTTTCTTTGAGAGTTCTCCAAAGAACCGCATCAAAGCCTTGCATAGTTTACAACTTGTAGTCTCTTCAATATTCGCCATACATTTTCTATGGAAAAATAAATTCCGCCATTTTGAATTTTTTTTCTATTCATCGAGTAGACCTTTGGATTTTGATCATCTTTTGCGAAGAAACCACTCTTCCATCTTTTATACCCTCCGAGATGGAGACCGACGAAAGTTGTATGGCGGCCATCTTTTTTTCGCCATTTTGAATTTTTTTTCAGCTCACTGCCAATTGGATGATGTTTCGAGTGACATTTGCTCGAGCACCCCCCACCTATCTTCAATACCTTAAGCGTGCCATTCGCTCGTCTCTGAAATCCTCAATCATCAGCTCTCTCCATATTTTTGTTCCGAATGAATTTTTGTCGTCTATACGAAACCATTAGTGAAAAAAAAATTTTTCATACAAAATTTTACAGGAGGGGTGATCAATCAGTGAGTCAGTCAATGAATCAGCACGAGCAGCTATATATATATTAACTAGTAGGGCGCTTGGCTGCGCGGCCCGCTAAAGCGGACCGCGGGGATTTCAGTATTATTTTTGTTTTAGCAGCCTCCACCTTCTATCATTTTCAGCATCTTTAACCCTGGCCGTGCTCCTCATCCATCTTCCAAACCCTCGATCATCATCACTCCAAATTTTTTTCTCCGAATCATTTGCCAGAAGGAGAGTTCTTCCATAAAAACAAATTTTGAAAAGGAACCGTATCAAAGTCTTGTATAGTTTCCCAACTTAGTCTCTTCAATATTCGCCATATATTTTGTGTGAAAAAAATAAATTTTGCCATCTTGATTTTTTTCTGTTCATCAAATTGTAGATCTTCAGTTCTTGATCATCTTTTGCCAAGAAATCACTCTTCCATCTTTTATACTTGGTGAGATAGACACCGACGAAATTTGTATAGCTGCCATCTTGAATCCGCCATTTTGTTTTTTTTTTCAGCTCAGTGCCAATTGGATGAGGTTTTGAGTAATTTTTGTTTGAGCACCTCCCATCTATCTGCCATACCCTGCCCGGGCTCCTCAACCATCTTCCAAACCCTCAATCATCATGTCTTCCCATATTTTTCTTTGAGAGTTCTCCAAAGAACCGCATCAAAGCCTTGCATAGTTTACAACTTGTAGTCTCTTCAATATTCGCCATACATTTTCTATGGAAAAATAAATTCCGCCATTTTGAATTTTATTTCAATTCATCAAGTAGACCTTTGGATTCTCATCATCTTTTGCGAAGAAACCACTCTTCCATCTTTTATACCCTCCGAGATGGAGACCGACGAAATTTGTATGGTGGCCATCTTTTTTTCGCCATTTTGAATTTTTTTTCAGCTCACTGCTAATTGGATGACGTTTCGAGTGACATTTGTTCGAGCACCCCCCACCTATCTTCAATACCTTAAGCGTGCCATTCGCTCGTCTCTGAAATCCTCAATCATCAGCTCTCTCCATATTTTTGTTCCGAATGAATTTTTGTCCTCTATACGATACCATTAGTGAAAAAAAAATTTTTCATACAAAATTTTACAGGAGGGGTGATCAATCAGTGAGTCAGTCAATGAATCAGCACGAGCAGCTATATATATATTAACTAGTATGGCGCGTGGGTGCGCGGCCCGCTAAAGCGGACCGCGAGATTTTGCTTTTGGGTATTTTGGTTTGAGCAGCCTCCACCTATCTTTCCCATATTCCTAACCCTCGATCATTATCACTCCCCATATTTTTTCTCCGAATTATTTGTCAGAATGAGAGTTCTTCCATAAAAACAAATTTTGAATAGAAACTGTATCAAAGTCTTGCATAGGTACCAACTTCAATATTCGTCGTATATGTTGTATAGATAAATAAATTCCATCATCTTGTTTTTTTTTCTATTTATCAAGTAAACCATGTCTTGATGATCTTTTGCCTAAAAACCACTGTTCCATCTTTTATAATCAGTAATATAGACATCGACGAAATTTGTATGGCCGCCATCTTGAATCCACCATTTTGGTATTTTTTTTTAGATCACTGCCAATTGGATGAGGTTTCAAGTAATTTTTGATTGAGCACCTCTCACCTATCTTTAATACCCTGACCGTGCTCCTTACCCGTCTCCAAAATCTTCAATCATCAGCTCTCTCCATATTTTTCCTCCGCATGAATTTTTGTCTTGTATACGAAACCATCACTAAAAAAACTTTTTGTGTGAAAACATAAATTCCGCCATCTTGTTTTTTCTGTTCATCTATTAGATTTTTAGTTCTTGATCATCTTTTGCCAAGAAACCACTCTTCCATCTTTTATACTTGGTGAGATAGACACCGACGAAATTTGTATAGCCGCCATCTTGAATCCGCCATTTTGTTTTTTTTTTCAGCTCAGTGCTAATTGGATGAGGTTTTGAGTAATTTTTGTTTGAGCACCTCCCATCTATCTGCCATACCCTGCCCGGGCTCCTCAACCATCTTCCAAACCCTCAATCATCATGTCTTCCCATATTTTTCATTGAGAGTTCTCCAAAGAACCGCATCAAAGCCTTGCATAATTTACAACTTGTAGTCTCTTCAATATTCGCCATACATTTTCTTTGGAAAAATAAATTCCGCCATTTTGATTTTTTTTTTCTACTCATCGAGTAGACCTTTGGCTCCTGATCATCTTTTCCGAAGAAACCACTCTTCCATCTTTTATATCCTCCGAGATGGACACGGACAAAATTTGTATGGCGGCCATCTTTTTCTCGCCATTTTGAATTTTTTTTCGGCTCACTGCCAATTGGATGACGTTTTGAGTGACATTTGCTCGAGCACCCCCCACCTATCTTCAATACCTTAAGCGTGCTGCTCACCCGTCAACCCTGGCCGTGCTCCTCATCCATCTTCCAAACCCTTGATCATCATCACTCTCCAATTTTTTTTCTCCGAATCATTTGCCGGAAGGAGAGTTCTTCCATAAAAACAAATTTTGAAAAGGAACCGTATCAAAGTAAGACTTTGATACGGTTCCTTTTCAAAATTTGTTTTATAGTTTCCCAACTTATAGTCTCTTCAATATTCGCCATATATTTTGTGGGGAAAAAATAAGTTCCGCCGTCTTGATTTTTTTCTGTTCATCAAATTGTAGATCTTTAGTTCTTGATCATATTTTTCTAAGAAACCACTCTTCGATCTTTTAGACTTGGTGAGATCTACACCGACGAAATTTGTATAGCCGCCATCTTGAATCCGCCATTTTGATGTTTTCTTCAGCTCAGTGCCAATTGGATGAGGTTCTGAGTATTTTTTGTTGGAGCAGCCCCCATCCATCTACAATACCCTACCCTGATTGAGGGTTTGGAAGATGGATCAGGAGGATCCATCTTCCAAACCCTCAATCATCATGTCTTTCCATATTTTTCTTTGAGAGTTCTCCAAAGAATCGCATCAAAGCCTTGCATAGTTTACAACTTGTAGTCTCTTCAATATTCGCCATACATTTTCTATGGAAAAATAAATTCCGCCATTTTGTTTTTTTTTTCAATTCATCAAGTAGACCTTTGGATCCTCATCATCTTTTGCGAAGAAACCACTCTTCCATCTTTTATACCCTCCGAGATGGAGACCGATGAAATTTGTATGGCGGCCATCTTTTTTTCGCCATTTTGAATTTTTTTTCAGCTAACTGCCAATTGGATGACGTTTCGAGTGACATTTGTTCGAGCACCCCCCACCTATCTTCAATACCTTAAGCGTGCTGCTCACCTGTCTCCGAAATCCTCAATCATCAGCTCTCTCCATATTTTTGTTCCGAATGAATTTTTGTCCTCTATACGAAACCATTAGTGAAAAAAAAATTTTTCATACAAAATTTTACAGGAGGGGTGATCAATCAGTGAGTCAGTCAATGAATCAGCACGAGCAGCTATATATATATTAATAATACAGTAATGAATTTCAAATATTTTCTTCTCATTTGAACCTTGTCCCAAGTCCCAACGGAGAGTCTAAAGTTTCAAAACGGGTCGCCTATAATAAGCCCATTTAAGAATCGGGATCTCTTTTTTTTTTAATCAGATTCCCATAACCTGTCCCAGAAAAGACCCACTATAAAATTAAAGATGGTTCGTTTGATCATTTATTGTTTGCTTAAAGATCTGAGCTATCAGTTCAATTTGTTCCATTCCAACGCTTGTTCACTGTCAAGTCTGATGGATATTAGAAAGTGATGATGTACATTCAATCTACTTGAATGCAGATGAGAGTAGAATGCGCCTAGAACCTGCCAATTCATTCAGCATTCATGAAACACAAGTCGTAATTGCGATCAGTGGGTCTACCATCAACTATAATCGCGACTCACTAAACTGAACTGAATCGCTATTTCGTACCATGAACTCTTTTATCCGACCAATAGATGTCATGATGTCATGACGTCATGACGTCTATTATAGACGAAACAAAAATCTAGTATAAAAATATAGAAACAAAAAGATACTTCATGGTACGAATTCAATGCGATTTATTTTAGGCACCGATATTGAATAGCATCGGAATTGGATCGTTAGATTAAAGATTGCAGATCAAGAGCAGCTGCATCTTCACGATCACGATTTATACCAGTGAGCGGAGTGTCAAGGTCGCGTCTATGGCACTACGTGTGACGCTGGCCGGTGCCAAGCTGGGCCAGGGGCACCCAGGGGTCAATTGACCGCTAATTGTAAGCTCTCTTTGTTAGCCGTAGGTACTGTGTCAGTGTCCTAACGTATTTTTAGTTATCTATTTATAACTGCATGTACCTAATTACGTGGGCGCAAGCCACAAAGACGTTACTATCACTGCGATCTAAATATAGTGCACATTGATTGGTATCGATGAATAGAAGCTTGTAAAAACGTAGCGATTAAAAAAATAAATTACAAAGGAATTGCATCAAATGTTCAATGAACGTTGAACGAAGGACCGATAAACGTTGGGGTCCAACTCTGCTCGGATCGCGACCTCGCACCAGAAAACGCAGCGTTGCGAGACCCCCACTGGCCTCGGCTGGATACAAGTGGCACAAGATCGTGATCTGTGGCGATCGTTGCAAATAAACTTATGTCTAGCGGTCAAGATAGTAAATATGTATGTAACTACGTATTACGTAATTGTTGAAGTATTAAACGTAAGCGTACAGAAAAACCTAGTCTTTTACACCAAAGTCTACACCATTTTGTGACATTAGTTCTGCCCAACATTCTAAGGAAAAGGAAAAGGAAACGGAAAAGGAAAAGGAAAAGGAAAAGGAAAAGGAAAAGGAAAAGGAAAAGGAAAAGGAAAAGGAAAAGGAAAAGGAAAAGGAAAAGGAAAAGGAAAAGGAAAAGGAAAAGGAAAAGGAAAAGGAAAAGGTAAGATCAGATTCCGATTTCAGATATTCTATCTCAGATATTTCCTTCATCCTATTTCAGATATTCTATTATCTGCGCTACCTACGCCTAGCGCTATTGGCGCTACGCCGAACGCGACGTACTTTCGGCTGATGTGTCAAGGGGCACTTGAATAACATTGCAAGCGTATTCAACGGAACGTTCGGCGCGGAACGTTCCGCTGGTGTGTCCCTACACTAAAGGTTGGATTTTGGAAAAGGAGCGGGAACGGGAACCGGAAATCCACGATTTCCTCGGGATTTGTGAAATAACGAAATTCACGCGGGCGGAGCCGCGGGCAGACGCTAGTATTATATACATAATAATACAACAATTTATTTGAGCACGTGCTTATCACTACATAGTATAAAACAAAGTCGTTTTCTCTGTCCCTATATCCCTTTGTACGCTTAAATCTTTAAAACTACGCAACGGATTTTGATGCGGTTTTTTTTAATAGATAGAGTGATTCAAGAGGAAGGTTTATATGTATAATAACATCCATTAAATTGTGGAGAAATACTGTTATTTTTGAGGTTTCTAATGTGATGTCGTAAATAATTACATTTTTTCCGCTTACATTGCAAACGCAGGCTGAACCCTACGAGATTTATCAAAATAATGTACTAAGTATTGTACACATTGAAAAGGTCTACAGAAAAGTCCGCGATGGTATATGTCTATCTCTTATGGATATCCCACAATAACATTTTTTTGTCATTTACTTTTTACGACAAATAATGGCTAATTTTCGAAGCGATTTCAACCAATACAGCATTAATCCTTATCTAATTAAATACCTTAAATGCATTGTTGATTTTATATAAATCCATATGGTCCTTTACAGCATATGATTTAAATGAATACTTTCGAAGATATTACAGATTTAAAAATTGCGGCGGCGCGGGAGCGTGCCTATAAGCGCGTCGGCGGCCGCGGTTCTCCCTATAGCCCATTGTCGATAATTTTTGAAACCAAAAAAAAAATCACAGTACGTAGGATGAAACCCATTGGAAAAGGAGGAGAATATTATAAAATACAAGGAAAAATAATTTACGGGCGATCTGAGCTCGGGAAAAAAGGGGGGGAGTTTTAAGGGTAAAAAACGGTTTATCTCGATTTCCGGCAAAACTAGAAGTCCTATGGAAAAAAATTAAATGGCAAAGTTGTAGGTAATAAAAAGATCTACAACTTTTATATTTAGACTTTTTTCACATAACCTCAAAATTTATGTGAAAAGTTCAAAAAACCAAGTTTTTGGTTCTTTATTTTTATCTTTTAAAATAATTTTTTTTTTTCACGGAATCTGGTGAAAACTTACTTTCTTATGTCCCAAATACACTAATTTATTTGATTTGAAATATTTAGTTTTTCTCCTTATTTTTGACTTAATATCGACTTAATTCTGACAGCTGTCATTTTCATTTACAGATGAGTTATTTATATGGAGAACAGGGTTAACATCTACGAAGTACGATTTTACCCCAAACTACTTTAATTCCCTGTCAACATATAAAGCTCTAAGCCGCTTAATAATATTAATTGTTTCGCCCTAAAATAGAAATTGCTAAGAATGGAAACTAGAAAGTCATATCTACATGCAGCAGTTGATTTGTATTTGCATAAGTTTTAAATTTTTCATCTTTTTTGTGGGAATTGTTTTATCTCTGGTAACATTATGAAACGTCAGAATTCCACGGAATTAGTAATTCGGGTATAAGGTGAGATATAGTAAGTTCATTGTGGAAAATATCGTAAAAAGTCGTAAAAGCCGGGTAGTACCTACGCATAAAATGCTCTACTACCCGTGCGAAGCCGGGGCGGGTCGCTAGTAGGTATTATATTTCACAATATTGCTTACAAAACTTGGGAAATTACAATTTCATTTAGTGAACAAATTACTTACTTAATTTCTTTCATCATGTCGAAAGTTCGTGTTGAAAGGTAGGTAGGTACTTACCAACTACCGATGTATTGATATAGAGAATTTAATTAAACAAGTTAGATTGACAATAACAGGTCAAGGTAACTCAGGCAAGTAGCACAAATACCTACCTACCTGCTCTTTAATTATCTGCCTATAGGCATTATACTATTAAATACTTAGGTACATAAGAGACTAAAAGTATCAAATCACTAGCGAGTTTGAATATTGATTTGAAATGAGAAAAACAAGATAGAATTTTATTATAGTAGATAATTAAACATCAAGTTGTTTATGTAGGTTAGGTAATGAACTCAACCACCCATAGAATATTTTATCGGACTTTAAAGAAAAATTATATATATTTTTTTGTAAAACAAAGTAGGCAAGTATAGTAAATAAGATAAATAGAACATTCAATAGGTATATGTATTTCAAATGATGAATTGTTGTAACAATGTAGGTAAGTAATTAGGTATAGATAGGTACCTGCCTACGTAGATATTGTGGCCAATTCTGTTGTACACAATCTCTAAACCTAAACTAAATTGACAGGTTTAAAAATAGTGCTATCCTTTTCCACAGGGAGCATTGTGAAAGAGATAGGAATATATTTAGGCCTGTCATTTTAGTTTAGGTTTAGAGATTGTGTACAATAGAATTAGCCACATTGATTATATATTATAGGGAAATATTTTAAGCTCAACTCCAAGTCAATAGTAACTTCAACAAAACAGAGGAATGGCAGATACACGGTGAACAATTAACCGTATTACGAGTATGTCTCTAGAGCTAGAGTTTTGTATATTCAGAAACTAGTGGTCCGTCCCGGCTTCGCCCGTGGTACATAATATAATATAGCACTCAAGGATCACGTACATATCCAACGGTGAAAGAATTTTTGAAATCGGTCCAGTAGTTTATTCTTCTTCTATTCTTAGTTCTATTCTATTCTATTCTATGAAAACAGCATGTAGGAATTAATACACGTCGCATGGCGAGGTGTAGAGTCGGAAACCAATGGTTTCCTCAAGTCGTCAAAAATGTCTAATGTTCATTTTACTACCTAGAAATCTGTCGCGTAGGTACCTAAGTAACGAACATCATGCCATGGTAGGTATATATCAACATTATCTCTTAACCCAAATGTTTATGTATTTGCAAAACAAAATATTAAAGCTATAGGTATAAAAAATATTCTAATCAGTCCGACTGGCAGTTATTTAAGCCCATGAGGCCGCGTTATCGCGGACACAGTGGGGTCAAGTGATAAGACGCTATCGACGAGACCTCGCTTCGTTTTAGTTCGCAATAACTCTGTTATAAAGTTCAGCGCCCACTGATGGCCCCTTCATGATATTTCCTTCTTGTTTATTTCTTCCTGCCCCTATTGAAGATTTCGTCCGTTGTATGTGAACTAACTAACTACTAAATCACTTCAGCCATCCGAGCTTTCGGGAGCCTTCTGTCGAGGGTTCTTGCAGCTGGGAATATTCTCTCTTTGTAATCAGATTAAATAATGCCGGTAACTTACCACCATAATATTATCAGCAGATTTTTTCTAAGACCAAAAACACCTTTGATAACACATCGCGTTATATTGTGTTTGTGCCGTTTGTATATAGGAAACATCAGTTTATTTGATTTGAAAAGCTACAGAATAACCAGTACGCTAATAATTTTCGTATTGTGATTATTGTACCAGCTGATTTATTGCGTGCTATTTAGTACACTACATTTCGCTCTTACTTTCAAATAGACAACTTTAGACGTGCTTTAGATCACCGTTTCGTAATGTAAGTCTTCGGAAACCGCTCACGGTCCCTCGTTTAACTTTCTTCGGATTGAATCACATTTATCAGCATCGATTTGCGTATAGCAGGGTGGTTTTAGACCCACTCATGCGCATCATAAGCACGATTTCTCTTAGGTATATCTAACGTGGATGTGCGTAAGTATCCTTCAAGGTATAAAATTGAGAGCCACTCTTGTTTCGCATTTTAAATATTTTTAAACATATAAAATGCGAACGCTGAATTGATGCTGAAAGGAGAATTGACCCATATGCATTTCATACTTATATTATTTCAATAGAAAAAGACTTCAGGCTAACGGCTGGGCTGACATTTGCATCTAGGTAAGTGAAAATAGTGAAAATACAATATGATGATAGGTAGGTATTTGTTAAATTTGTAGGTAAATCTTCGGAATGGAACTTGGTTGGTTGCGCATTGTTTTTAAAAATGAAATAAAATATATTATCAATCAATATAATATATCCGCGTTAAGCCGTCGGAGATTTTAATAAGTAATGAAAACGCTATCGTATAGCAACCAACCTACTTTTTGTTGATAACTGATAGGTACCTAAGCGTAATTAATGAATGGTGTCGCTGATAAGCTCTCTATTTATCCCTCAAAATACTTTTTATCTCATCGAAAGTAAAAACAGAGATAACTAGAAAAGTCAATAATATTATATTTTCTTAGAAAATAGATACATAAAAATTCCATATACTTATCAGCTGCTTGGCTTGTAAAATAAACAAAAGAACGAGTATCTTCTTTATTATGTTTTGTAACCTTTATTGTAAAAAAAGAGCTTTATTTGGGCCGAGGGGTAGGTAATTTAAATACAACCGAAAACTCGGTTTAACGAACTAAAATTAAAATACTTCGTACCTATAGGGTAATTACCTAGTATCTTTTACAAAGAGTACAGATAAACCGAATCACGGGTACGGAGAAACTGGCTACAATGAAAGAAAATCCGAAACGTAAATCCATGTACCTACTAACTCGTTCTGTTGCCATCTACAATGTGTACTTACATAAACATATCTATCTGTCGAATTCTTTTATAGCGAGTAGTTATGCTATCGTTCAAATAATTACATGAGCTTTATAAATCGGAATCACTGACACATAAATTAAATTTATTTATTTGTATGTATATAGTATAGATGTACTCACATATTATTATATGCCAACGTGAATGTAACGAAAATATGAGGTAGGCATTATTCGATATTACTAGCTTCGGTTGAGTAGGTGAAACTGAACGAACGTACGTAATCTATACTAATAAATAAAATTGAAGTGTCTGTCTGTAATATCGAAATAACTACCTCATATTAAGCTCATATGGTTATTTGAACGATACTATAACCGAATCACGCGTTTTTAAAATTTTTGTCTGTCTGTCTGTCTGTCTGTCTGTCTGTCTGTCTGTCTGTCTGTCTGTCTGTCTGTTTGAACGGGCTAATCTTTGGAACGGCTGAACCGATTTTGACGGGACTTTCACATACAAGTAGAGAATTAACCAGGGAGTAACATAGGCTACTTTTTTAACCGACTTTCAAAAAGGAGGAGTTGTGTTTTTCTACCTATGTACACCGATATCTCCGAGATTTCTAAACCGATTTGCGTAAATTTTTTTTTAATCGATAGAGAAACATTGCGACACTGTCCTACAAAAAATTTGGATTCCAACTTCTCAATCCTGATGCTGTAGGGGATCTGATCCCCAAAACTAATGGGATTTAGGCACTGTCGGTTATTTAAATTGATATTGGCGATACCAATTAAAGACTTTATTGTTGAATGACCTCGAGTAGGTACATGTCCAACTCCTCAACCCTGATGCTGTAAGGAATTGCATTCCGAAATCGTAAGGATCCCACGGAATTTTTCCGTTTTGTGGACGGGTTACTACTTACTACAGATAGACTACTTTTTGTTCTGGAAAATCAAAGTTCCCACGAGATTTTTACAAACCTAAATACACACGGGCGAAGCCGTGGGCATCATCTAGTTTATAAATAACAGAGACAAGATTCGCTGAATCGTCGAAGTTAATGCTAACATTCACCGGTGTTGGGATGTACGATTCTAAAAGATCGAAATTGGTGATTAATTAT
Organism: Melanargia galathea; assembly: GCA_920104075.1. Taxonomy (NCBI): domain Eukaryota; kingdom Metazoa; phylum Arthropoda; class Insecta; order Lepidoptera; family Nymphalidae; genus Melanargia; species Melanargia galathea. The sequence continues at coordinate 9,921,056 of OV049873.1, forward strand.
TATCGACATACGCTGCGCGCTGGTGGACCTTAAAATCCACCAATTTTAATCTACAGTAACATATAGATTGAACAAGAAATATAATACTAATGCAGCTTAAAAAAATATTTCTTAAGATACTTAATTTTTAAAGTTTAATTATCCACGATCCAAAGATTGAAAAGTCTAAAGAATGTTCGGGCCTCCTACCGATTATGCAATAGCCCAATGGCCGACGATTTCGCCGAAAAAAAAATGAAAAACACATTTCGACCGATCTTATTGTTTCCCGCGTGCGATTTATGAGACGGTCTGAATAGCCTTATAGACCAAGAGAAAAGCGCTAAACTAATATGACGTTTCTAGCAAGAAATCCCACAAGCAGAAACAAGCAAGCAACCATCGCCATAGTGTACCTACGGTGTATAGACTATAGTGTAGAATTTTTATTTATATATATATTGATAATTTTGGATAATACAGCGTAGGTAGTTAATTATATTATGAAACTTTGGGTCTCGAAAAGCAGAATTTTTAAGCTTCCGGCAAATAATAATAAATGAAAAATTAATGAAATTATTTTGATTAGGCATTATTAAAAAATAAAGTTTCACAGATTAGAATTATTCTACCAGTCGCCAGCTCTCGGTTCACAAACTCAACTCTACGAACATAACTTGGCAGACGTTTTATTTTAGACCCATTCTGCGGGCACACTTTTTTGAGGGACCCCTTTGTTTCTAAATTATGTAACTTCGAATTTCGTGCGAGTTGACAAAAAATAAATTTCGGTGATGATTGATAGTTTGTTTTGTTTCTCGGGGACTGTTTGTTTTAAAGTTAAAACTTCTGTTGGGGACTGGAACTTGGTAGCTTGGTACTAACTTAGTTTTGTTTTAAAGGCGCGTGCAGGGAATTTTTCAAATGTCCTAATAATAACTATATTTAATCCGAATAGAGTATGGTTTTTGGGTTCTTTGATAAAACTCGTTCACTGGGACAATAAGCGTTACTTTGTGATTTATATGGTGAAGAAGAAGGTAGTTACATCTATAATATAATAAAACTGTAACAGATCCAATTCTGTACATTGAAGATATTTTGAAAATTCCTTTTGGAGGGCATTCTATAATCGATACTGAGGCCAAAACTGCATTTTTTTTCATTTTTGTCTGTCTGTCTGTCTGTCTGTCTGTCTGTATCTTGGCCGCGCATCACGCCGAAACTACTGAATGGATTCGAATGAAACTTGGTACGATTTGAGTTTATACTCCGAGGTAGGACATAGGGTACTTTTTATCCCGAAATTCAGCACGGTTCCCTTGGGAGAGGGGATGAAAGTTAAAACGTGTATTTAGCTGTAATTCATTAACGCGTTGTTCGATTTCACTCATTCTTTTTTTGTTAGAAAGGTAATACTTTATATATTGTCCTATAAATATTTCAAGGTCATAGGTTTTTTAGTTCCGAAATGACAGACATTACAACCCTCAGTATTGGGTTCAAATAACTTGGGACCCGGATCTTTGAACGTTCGGCTTATTTTAAACTGGTGTGCGTTTAAATTTATGTTTGTCGGTCTGTCTATTTGTTCCAACAAATCTCCGAAACGGCTGGGTCGATTTTAACGGAACTTTCAATGGCAGATAGGTGATGTTATAAGGAGTAACTTAGGCTACATTTAGTTTAGGTACATAAAATAATTATGGGATTCGATCTGATCCTACATAAAACCTATAAACACGCGAACGAAGTCGCGGGGGTCAGCTAGTTTAATAATAATATTCATATTGTGTCCATACATTACATTTTCAGTCCAACATCTCTCTCTTCGCAACGCTTTGTCGATGGAAAAGCTCATTTCTACTCGTTGGCTTTGTAAATATTTTTACTTAAACTCAAAAGCATCGAGATATTGAAATTGAAATATTAAGTTTCGTTTTCCTCGTCGGAACTCGCGTGTCCATAAACCTTGCAAGAGGTTTTACGGCAAGTTTACGAGCCTGCAATCTATATCCCGAACTGGTAGTAAACAGTTCGTGACCTGCACTCTGTGGTGTGGTTGGGTACCTACTTACTACATTAGTACCTAACTATAATAGACACGTATCCTTAACCTTAAGGCTGCTCTCCTCACGCGCTTCTCTATACAAACGTATTACGCTTATTATTCTAATATTTGTAGCAATAGATCTAAAGTTAAGCCAGATATCAATTTATATCTCCATCATCTATGCCATAAAATAAAAAAAATAGTAAAATTATAGTTATTTTAAAAGTTATGACGCTTGAAAAATCACTATTTTTGGGCAAATTTTGAGGCAACTTCGTGCGTAAATAAACTATATAAGAAACTAGAAAATTGAAAAACGACCGAAGTCTTATCATACGTTACTTTATAATAATTTCAAATGTCTTTAGTTCATGTAAAAAATTGCCAAATATTTGCTAAAATAGGCGTAATTCCAAACCTAGATTTGCATCTTTTTACTTTGCCGTTTTTCACTAAAAATCATGATATCTCTAGCAAAATTTATTTATTTAATTAATTTATTATTTATTTATGTATATATTTTTAGTACTCTTCTTTACTGAAGACGTCTCGCTCTCTAAATGCAGAAATCACTGTTTTAGACTCCACTCACAAACGATTTGTCGCACCCATGGAGAGGGCTCTTAAGCCCGGTATCCATCAAAGCGGACTTGGAGGAGAAGAAAAGAGAGGTGTAGAGGGTAGCATGTTTCCGCTAAAGCGGAGTGTAGATACTAGAGAAGAGATTAGTTGTCGGCTCCATTCCACACGCTTGCACAAAGCGAGACGAACAATTTAAGGTGATCACTGAATAGTCATGACTCATGAAAGCACACACCGTTCACATCTCTCATCTCAGCTGCATTCGCCCTAATGATAAGTGAGATATCTCCTAGCTTGAACTGTGTCCACTGAAGCTGAGCGGAGAAATGTGGGGATACCGATATACTATTGGTTATCTATGAAACATGTCCTCTGCTCTCCGCACATCGCCACTTTGTAGAATAGGTACCGGGTCTGGCTTGAACAGACCACCATATCCAACGCGGCTCCTAGAAATCACTATACCATACCGGGAACGGTAACACGCTGCGTGATTTCTAAATGCACTCCGCAGTAGGTTTATTATGTGACACATACAGAGCGCTCCAAAACTAAAAGTATACAATAAGTAGGTATACTATTGATGGAATTACAAATGACTTCAGAGCAAAATGAACCCAAAGACTCTCATTTTAGGTCAATTTTACTCTGAAGTCATTGTGATTCGATCAATAGAATACTATAAAGTTTTGGAGTGCTCCAAACTGAGACTAAGCACTCAGAATACAGATCGTACACTCGTTCAATGTGACGTTCTGTCGTTGCGCTTATTGTCTGTCCTGGCCTTTACCTTTGTTTACCTAATCACTACATAGTATAAAACAAAGTCGTTTTCTCTGTCCCTATGTCCCTATATCCCTTTGTACGCTTAAATCTTTAAAACTACGCAACGGATTTTGATGCGGTTTTTTTTAATAGATAGAGTGATTCAAGAGGAAGGTTTATATGTATAATAACATCCATTAAATTGTGGAGAAATACTGTTATTTTTGAGGTTTCTAATGTGATGTCGTAAATAATTACATTTTTTCCGCTTACATTGCAAACGCAGGCTGAACCCTACGAGATTTATCAATATAATGTACTAAGTATTGTACACATTGAAAAGGTCTATAGAAAACTCCGCGATGGTATATGTCTATCTCTTATGGATATCCCACAATAACTTTTTTTGTCATTTACTTTTTTACGACAAATAATGGCTAATTTTAGAAGCGATTTTAACCAATACAGCATTAATCCTTATCTAATTAAATACCTTAAGTACATTGTTGATTTATTATAGATCTATATGGCCCTTTACAGCATAATATGATTTAAATGAATATTTTCGAAGATATTACAGATTTAAAAATTGCGGGACATAGCATTTACGCGCGGCGCGCGGTTCCAGCCGGCCGGCCGGGGCGGTGCGTAAAGTTCTCCCCATATAGCATTTTGAATTTAGCAGCGATCGGACGCGTATGCTATCGGAGCTCTCTAGCGAGGAAAATAACAATCACACTAATGTTATAAAGGCGTTATTAAGTTATTAAGTTTGTGTGTATGTTTGTTCCTCTTCTCCGCCGCAACTACTGAACCGATTTGGCTGAAATTTTGAAAGGAGATAGCTTATGCCCTGATTTAACACATAAAGTAACTTTTTATCCCGGAAAAGTATTCCTGTAACCTAACTAAAATAGATATAGACCTCCAAAACGCCACAGAGGGCGCTGACTGTTCTTAGGTAAATCACGCTCACATAACCCATAATTCCAATACTTTGCTGTGTAGCATGCATTGGAAACACATAGGCTACTTTTTATCCTGGAAAAATGCACAGTTCCCACGGGATTTCGAAAAATCGATTTCGAAATTTCGAGGGAATCGTGGAGTTCCGGTTCCCGTTCCCACTCCCTTTTCCAACCTTTATACAAACTTTCAAAGAATTTTGCAATAGTAATCTACCTATAGCTGTAGATTTCGGTTTTATTTAAATCCCGCGGGAATTGTGGATTGTTCCAGGATAAAAAGTAGACTATGTGTTAAGTCAGGGCATAATCTATCTCTATTCAAAATTTCAGCCAAATTGTTGGTTCAGTAGTTGCAAGTTGCAACGATATAGAGTATCAAACATCCAAACATCCACACTTTCACATTAATTATAATATTAGTAGGATTCTGTATGAATGATCTATTTTACATTTACATGCCTGCAATCTGCATGTATAAACCAAACTAATAGCACCCTTTTTTATCGTTGATCGAGTACAAATTTCATATGAAATTACGTATACGTCTTTGTGAAATTAACAATAGGTACCTATAATTAATTACATCTACAGGTTGTGCCACTTTCGTATTGGCCAGACGGGGCTGTCTTTACTCTACCACACGAGTAGTAAATCTACAGAGGGGAAGCTTCCACAAGCGGATCGCTGTAGGTATACTCACACAAACACACTCACCAACGGTTCACGGACGCGCGCTCGTTCCACTAACCGGTACAGTTGGTGACAAACATGCGCATATGTGTGAGTGTACATACAGCGGGCCGCTTACTAGAAGCTTCCCCTCTGTAGGTACTCTGTGACTCTACCGTGGAGTCACTGAGCTGTAAGTACATCGGCACAACCCGCCGTCGTCAGATGAGATGAGAAAGATTACATGATAGAAGGGAGAGTTAAAGAGAGGTGCTTTGTAGGTGAATATAATGTTGAGGCACTCATCGCTGTGCGAGCCAAACTGCGCTCTATTGCCTCGAATCAAGCGTCTCTTTTTGTGTAAACGTCTGTGTGGAGTGAACCTTAGTACTATTAAGTATTCTGTGGTATTGGTGCGCTGAATTGTGCATAATATCCCAACAACCGGTTGTGAAGGCACTTTGTTCATTATTCAAATTAGTGCGTGCTGTTATAATTCGATGCCTCGTGCCTTGCCCCGCTATTAGACCTTCGGCGTATTATACCTTCGATGTTGTATGTATAGTCGGCCGCCGGGTCAGGCTGTAGGCAGCTTGTAGGTATAATGGCAGGAACATATTATTTGCAACATCCCACCCTATATCACGCCACGCCCGTGGAGTCAAATCAAAGTTATCAAACCCATTTTTAACCGACTTCTTTACCATATTTTTAACCAACTTTGATAAGCCTTTTTGTATTTATTTTACATAATATTATTTCGATGCATTGATCAATTCAGAGGGAGAGAGATTATCACCTAAGAGTAAATTAGATTTATTAAGCACTATTTTTAGTCATACATAATTATAATTAATTACTGTTATATGAGCCACCGAAGGACGGCAATCGCGATTCTTTAAATTCTTATTTTTTACTTATATATGCATATTTAGAAACACAAGATTTGATTTACCAAAAACGCGTCGCGTGGTGTGAGGTGAGCTGTTCAGTGCTTAGTCTCAATTTGGAACGCTCCAAAACTTTATAGTATACAATTGATCGAATGACAATGACTTTAGAGTAAAACGGACCTAAAATGGCTTACATTAAGGTTTGAGTTCGCCAGTACATTCAGCATTCGAAAACAGCCAGCGCTCCAAGCAGAAATGTTGTAAAATAAGTATTCGAACTATTAAGTTACGACTTTAAAATAAGAGTCTTTAGGTTCATTTTGCTCTGAAGTCATCTGTGATTTGATCAATAGTATACCTACTATAAAGTTTTGGAGCGCTCCAAACTGAGACTAAGCACTCGGAGTGTTTCGACTTTCGAGTGTACCCGAGTCTTTATTCTGCCTAGATGTAATTGCATTCCCTATTACAATACTCTAAGGTTCATAAGAATTGCATAGTAATACTTCAACAAGGTGTTCAGGCGTAGGTGTATAAACTTGAGTTTGTTAATAAAGCAAATTGATTTTGAGTAAGTACCTAGGTAGAGTTATTAGTTTCTCAAGTTTAAATAAATAAATGGTAAAATACCAACATATCTTTTCATGAGAATAATCTATATTACATATTATAATAAAATCGTAGACTTGCCGTATCTGTACATTAAATATTTTTACAAAATAATAACTGGGGGATGTTAGTAATAAGTAATAGAACGTAAAAAAGCTATTTTTGAAATTTTTGTCTGTGTGTCTGTTTGTCTGTATGTTTGTGCGCGCATCACGCAAAAATTACTGCATGAAACTTACTGTCAAAATGAAACTTGGTATGATTTAAGTTCATACTACGGAGTAACATATAGGATACTTTTTATCCCGAAATTCAGCACGGTTCCCTTGGTAGAGGGGATGAAAGTTAAAATATGTACTTAGCTGTAATTCATTAACGCGTGGTCCGATTTCATTCATTCTTTTTTTGTTAAAAAGGAGATACTTTAAAGATTACCGGGTAATCTCTGAAAGGCTGGATCGATTTTGATGGGACTTTCAGTGGTGGATGTTTACATTTTTATCTACCTAAACATCCACCAGTGAACTTTTAACAGTTTTTAGCAAGGTATGAGCTCAAAAGAGAATAAGAAAAACAAAAAGTTTCCGCGGGATTTTTAAAAACCGATATCCACGCGAACGAAGTCGCGGGTGTCCGCTTGTATTATATAAGTAGTAAGTAACTACCTACACAGAATGTAGATTTTATACATAAGTATCTAATAGGTAGGTATATTATTATCATTTGGTTTTAAACATTTCACTGGAACTTTTCATCGTCGAAAATAAATAACCGACAAGACCTTAGCCACTTAAGCGAGGTACTAATTAGTAGGTACTAGGGTTATTTGCTAAGTTGAATCTGGTACTTGGATAAGTCGTTTCGCTAGCGAGGTCCTAATAGATGGTTAGTGGGTGATGTCACCTGACGCATGTCACATTCGAAACTAATAAATTAATGACTACGACTGTGCATGGCGCCTAAAAAAATCAATTTCGCGATCGATTAGTTGTAGCAAACCTACGTCACAACTACATTGTAGACCGTAGAAGGTCTATATAGTATTATAATAAATAGCATGTGTACGTGCGTTTGGCGACACGACGTCGTTTGTGAGGAAACCGGTCCCTGGTTTCCTCATACAGTCAAGCCTCTACAGATCTGCCAACAAGTAGGCTGCTGACGCGATCCAATCCAACATGGTTCGTCACAAAAATATAGCTATATCGTGCAGTAAGTATTTACATCAGGGGTACGAAAAATGTTGCTTCATTTGCACATATACCTAACTAAACGAGCGTGTTTACGACCGAAGAAGATAAAACACTGTTCATTGCCTGCCGCTTCCCTGACGCTTCTTTGTCGATTTGCTAGCTAAGCATTACTATGGGCGTATAAAAAGGCAGCTGCCGACCGGAGTTGGAAGTTGGCACGTCTGTAGGTGATAATGATCAACGTTATTGGAACTATTAGTCGATCGACCGCCTCTCCGCCTCTCCGTCTCTCCGTCTCAACGAAGTAATAGACGTGGGATATGCATATTATGAGTATGGACAGCTGCTTCGAGTGGAAAATTCTGTATAATTAGTAAGTACTCAGTACAGTAAAATGTATGCAGTTTGTCGCGTACGGCAACAAGATTTTTATTCTAAAAGGTAGGTAGGTATATCATTTAACAGAAGTAGCTGCCTAATAAAGCCTTAACAGGTTATAAATTTTCTTTTTGCTTCTTTAAAGGTATTTGTGGGCTGGTTTTGCGATAAGTCAAGTCAAGATACCCAAGTCAACTCCCAATTTATCACGTGTGATGTGACCGATAAAAAATCAACATTTTTGGAGCCACAAAAATGCATAAAAGTATCGAATAATAGTTAAGTAATTATGTACGCTAGCCTGAACTTTTTGCACCTTGTGGAAAATTCCATTCTTATTTAAATAATATTTAATAACATAATGAGAATTCAAGGCTTGTTTCAGGTTGTCATTTCATTCTCGCTACAGCCTAAATCCGGTAACAATAAAAGAATTCGAAGTATGAGCGATCAAGTTTCAAGTTGACTCCAAGTTGAACACACAAGTAGGATTTTGCGCGGGCATGAAAATGCTACCGTCTTGAAATATATGTGTATTTCTTATTACATAGTCTGAAGTCTCTCTTTCCACCAGAAACGTATGACGTAGATATATAAGTACCTAATATAATTATTCTCCAACCTCATGTATAAGTAATTCCTAATATTGCTAACTGCTAAACTAATGCTCGCAGCTTCGTTCGCTGGAATCCCAGCGGGAAATCTTTAATTTCCCAAGTCATAGTGTGTTTGTGCTTGTGCTAAGCGTGCGCTTTTTTCGCTGTGCGCTTGTTTCACTTTGCGCTTTTTTCGCATAACCATTCGAAAAGCTATTAAAATTAGAAATTAATAAGTTTAGGTAATCGTAAAATTGTTATCGATAAGAAATAACTAAAAGTTTATCCGGCGCAGTTCCTGAACGGATGTTGATTGAAGGGCTTTATCGGAGAGTACAATTAATATACCTACTTCCGCCCAAGCTTATTCTAGAAATTAATATTCGATAGTATAAAATAGGTTAATGAGTAAGCACTATGCCAAGGGTTGTCACGCAAACGTTTGCGGAACTTTGTTAGTACCTGTAATATGCAAAAATATACTAAAAAGTGCGTTACGTTTATTTTCAGGAAATAAAAAACTTAATATTTAAATAATGTCTTATGTTTATGTCTCTAAGATAGAACCGTTAGCATACTATTTATTCACTGAATATTTTTTATTATCTATACCGTGATTGACTGGCAGACATCGCACAGCCACTGTACGATTACCCTAGTATTTCCTCCTTAGCTAGAGGAAATAGCAGGGATTTTGCTTAAATTCCATTCCAAAAGAGGTGTATTAAAAATAAACGCGGATAAAATCGCGGGCATAATTAATTTTCTATAATTTATTATAATATATTTTATTTGGATCAAATAAATAAATTATCAGAGTACATAAACTAAAAAGAAGTTACAAGAATGTGTATCTTTTATTTTCTTCTTTATTCAGCAGTTATGGAAAAAGATATTAGATATTTTTTATTTATTTTTTAAATTGTTGACAACCCTAATTATGAGTTGTACTCGCTAATCAGTTGTTTACAAAGGAAAACCGCGAAGTTTAAATAAAAATGCCATTATAATAATTTTTCCTTAATACAAGCTGTATTTTTAAGGTACGTAGTACTTAATAATAAGTTTTTATATTGTTTTGAATACAATATGTTAAATATATTAATTTATTTTCTTTTAAAATGTTAACTAAGTGGGTAGGTATGCAAATCCGAAAAGCCTTTGGGACTTGGTCACCCAAAAAAGCTTCAGTAACGAACTAGGTACATAATGTTATGTTCGAACTGTATGTACATTAATTACGTAAAAATATTACTTATATCCATGACGTCATCACAACATAAATCTTCAGGAATTTTAATATTTATTACAGTCGGCTATTTAAGAAAATATTTAGGCAAGGTTTTACAATTACTGTATAGTGTACATCTGTACCTAGCACAGTAAATGAATTAAAACAAGAATCTAATATATAAAATTCTCGTGTCACAGTGTTTGTAACAAAACTCCTCCAAAACGGCTTGACCGACTCTTATGAATTTTTTTGTGTATATTCGGTAGGTCTGAGAATAGAACAGTAACTATTTTTCACACTCCTATGTGATAAGGGTGGTCCACAAAAATTATAATTTTTTTTACATTTTTTTTTATTTTTATTTTTTTATTATTCGGCATTAAAAAATACATAACGCCCTTTTACCTTCAACACCTAGGTATTTTTTTTTAATAGTAACATTAGTAATTTAATAATGTTCGACACTCGGCGGTCGATAACTATAGTATTAAAAATCTAAATCCACGCGGACAAAGTCGCGGGCATCAGCTAGCAGATATTAATATATAATATGTTTAGGTACGAGTGAGAATGTACTAAAAGTAAGCGTTCATTATTTTGTAACAAGCTTCTAAAACGGAAGTAAAGTGTTAAATAGGTATTTGTACAACAAAGTCACTTCCTCGAGGTCTTTGATAACTTTGACAGTGATGAATGGTTATTTAATTTAAGCACTATCAAACATTATTTGACTTTAAATATTAGTTTAAACATGTTGTATAATGTGTGACCAAACTTAGGTAGGTGTTATTGAAATTCGTACCTATTAGATACCTACTAAATATTAAGTAACTACCTAACTGGTGAAATGAGGATACAAAATTTTAACCTTTGTAGGTACTATCACAGAATATATAATAGTACTATGTAGTACTATGAACACAAATATTTGTGAACAACTGAACATGACAATTTTGTTTCAATTCCTTGTGCTTAATTTTTCCGAGATTGTATTGGTAGAAGCAAAAAGCGACACTGACTTACAAAGTTACAATCCGAGATAATCAACGAAAAAAAGATGGTATTTAACGTTAGCTAGTCCGCCCACACGCATTTGATCAGCGTGGCGGGTCTAATCTCTAAATAATTCTCGGTAAGTAAGGAGGCCTGTGCCCAGCTGTGGGACGTTAAAGAGCTGGTGGTGGAAGACCGTGACTGCAGCAAGTGCCACCGCGCTTCATTCGAGGTGCGTCCAACGCGCGGACAATTAGGTATTATGGATTGGAATTTTATATGGAGTTTTGGTAATGTGCTCGGACTGGGTTTGGTCTCGTGAATCATCCCAAAGACGATACCCATTCTGGACAGAGAGAAACATCATAGATTCATGCTGAAGTATGTCCACTAATGGCTACTGGAGTCTGGAACCTGGACCAGGTTGAACAATTTTCCCTACTTTTAGCAATGTTTTACATAAAATGCTTTTGATTATATTGATATCCTACGTAGGACCTACTGCGTAGATTCTAAAAAATTAACAACGTCTCTCACAATCAATAACGACGTTGTGCAATATTTCTTAAAGGACATAAGGTCATTTTGAAGATAAAGATAACGTAGGTACCTAAGACCACCCGGACGGCAGGCAAAAAAAACTAAAACAAACTAGCTATTGGAGATAGCGTGTCACACATAAAATGTTTGAAGGCGCAATTCAGTTATACATTACGAGTGTTGATTTAGTTAAACTATGACGAAACGATTACGACTTTGTCTATGCGTGTTTGTTAATTGTGATTCGACACGTTAGCTTGTGTGTTTTTTTGCTTTAATCCAACTCACGCTTTTGGTTCATTATTTTTGTAATCCAAGGTGAATTAGGAACGCAATACGCGACCGTACAAAAATATGCTCTACGGCGCAATAATAAAATAAATATTAATTAATAAAACAATTAAGTATTTTAAGAAAGAAAAAGTAAATTCAATACTTCGTTTAAAATCACACTTTTGTTTTAGGATTAGTGCCGCAACTCGCAGCATGTAAAGTTTTCATAATGCCATCATACAGGTTTATTACTTACTAGCGGACCCGGCAGACGTCGTCCTGCCCGATATTAGCGCCACCTACCGGGTCCAATTTTTCTACTTATAAACCTTCCTCTTGAATCACTCTATCTATTAAAAAAATCCGCATCAAAATCCGTTGCGTAGTTTTAAAGATTTAAGCATACATAGGGACATAGGGATATAGGGACAGAGAAAGCGACTTTGTTTTATACTATGTAGTGATTAAGTACTATCGGAAAATTACAGCTCGGTAGTAAATAGGTAAGCATAGATTTTATTTAGATTATTGATTATTGACAAATAAGACCCATAGCCTCAACAGTCTAATGGGGGCTCAGTTACGGGGCGGACTGAAGACCGTAGGTATATAGATTTACTCCATCTCTTGAACTATTATCCTACTCCTGGCACAAGCTTTATTAGTTTTTGCGGTTATATTGTGGACTGTGGTTGAAGGATACATGGCCGAATGTTTATAATGACTCTATCTAATTGGTTTTGTATCTCTGTCATAAAACTCATAAATAATAGCCATGATGCAAACATTCTCATTTCCCTATGCACAACAAATTATTTAAAGCCTTTGTGTAATTAATATATTGTGCAGATCATATTAGTTATTATAATTGCAATTAAGGCCGCTCTCTTCACGCGCTTCTCCATACAAACGTATTACGCCTATTATTCTAATATTTGTCGCAATAGGTTTAAAGTTAAGCCAGATATCAATTTATATCTCCATTATCTATGCCATAAAATAAAAATATTAGTAAAATTATATTTATTTTGAAAGTTATGATGCTTGAAAAATCACTATTTTTGGGCAAATTTTGGGGCAACTGCGTGCGTAAATAAACTACTTATATAAGAAACTATACAAGTATAAATTAACAATTTAAAAAACCCCCGACATTCGCCATTTTACTATTATTGGCGGCCATATACATATTAGTGGCGGCCATCTTGGATTTGCATAGTGCTATTCTACTAGTCAAGACCTTTCATTTGATACCCATATTGAGGGTGCTGTGATAAAATATGTAATCCGCCATTTTGTAGCGGCGGCCATTTTGGACCAATTTTCATCAAACATAGCTAACAACACTCTCGACTAATTCACCTTTCAAACAAAAAAAACCGCATTCAAATCGGTCCACCCGTTTGAGCGCCACAGGGGAACAGACAGATACACACACACACACACACACACACAGACACGTCAAACTTATAACACCCCGTCGTTTTTGCGTCGGGGGTTAAAAATTGAAAAACGACCGAAGTCTTATCATAGGTTACTTCATAATAATTATAAATGTCTTTAGTTCATGTAAAAAATTGCCAAATATTTGCTAAAATAAGCGAATTACCAAACCTAGATTTGCATCTTTTTACTTTGCCGTTTTTCACTAAAAATCATGATATCTCAAGCAAAATTTGTCGATGCCATGGAGAGGGCTCTTAAGTTTTCAATGTAGGTACGTAAATTCATATTTTTTCTAAAAGACTAATAAATTAGCTATACACCAGTGGAGCGCATTAGGGTTTATTCATCAGTCCGCGTCGTCCCATTAACTCACGCATTTGCAATAGACGTCCTGTATTCAGCTAGTTCTTATTGTGCTAAAAGTATTATTATTCCATCAGTAAGAAGCCACGAAAAATCAAAATCTTACCTGCGACCTGATAATTTACACGTAGAAGCATTTAGATATCGAAAGAGTTATAAACAACGGCACGAAACTCGAGCGCTGACCTTCAATGCGCAGAAGTCAAAAATGAGGTATCTCGGATTATGAGGGGGTCGCGGGGAGGGCGTGGGGATCTTCGTAAGCACTGATAAGCTCTCGCGGATCCCTCGTAATCGCTGATTGACTCTCCAATCGTACTGTGTCCCGCTCACTCGTACGACGCTGCTCGCACTTGAAGGTCAGCGCTCGAGTTACGTGCCGCGGCTTATAAAGACGCGAAAGGCGTATAGTAGAGGACTGTATTTTGGTATTTTGGTAAGCTTATTGTTGCCCTTTGATGATTTGCCTTAATATAGAGTTTGAGTGGTACGAGTAGCGGGCGGAGCCGAGTGAATATGCTAGTTACACGCATAATTGTTAAAAGTTGTTTCGTATCATGGCCTTTCATTCTCTCGCGTTGCGATACATTCACGCGGCTCGCTAGAACCCGGCAGTCAATTCGAGGTCTGCCCTTTTAAAATGTGAATACACCATAAAGGGAAGGACCGATGCGGAATTAAAAGTGCTTCTGAGCGTCCTGCCCTTTAACAAGTTATTTATGGTACTGGTGCAATTTTCCTGGGCACTTGAAACCAGTGGTGCGTGCAGCGATAAGTACTGGTAAAGTATTCATTAACAAAACGATTATTGAGCCACATTATAATTGTGCCTTATTATTTTTTTTTATAAACTAGTTTTTTTTATTGATGGCCGAGGTCAAGCATTATGAGGGAAAGCTAAGCATGAGTTAAGCTATAGTAAAACTACGGTGATATAACACTAAATAAATATACTTGTATATATAGAATTAAGGACCTGTTTCACTACCTTCTGATAACTGTCGGACAGCTTATTCACAAATTTTGTCTTTGTCACTTGATATAAAGTGAGGAAGTGACTAAACTTGCGTTAAGGCTGTACGACACTTATCAAAAGGTGGTGAATCAGGCCCTAAGTATATTATGTCCATGGTTTTAGGTTATTTAAAAAACGCGGTGGGAACTTTTTGCTTTCTCGGGACGAAAAGTAGGCTGTGGCCTGATCCTTTGTTCATCTAGTGAAGAATCTGCTACACTGCGCTGTCCAGTGCGAGGACATTAATCACCTTGGGACCCCGACGTCTACATAATATTATGTGCCCCGCCCATTGCCAGTTCAGCAGGTTTAACAAATTAATAATTATTCCTTTCGTACTAACCCTTGCTATGATACAGCGTTTGCATATAGCGTTTGTTTCTACCCCTAGGTATCAATATCATCATCGTCATGATCAAACCATTACCGGCCCACTACAGAACACTGGTCTCCTCTAAGCAAGAAGGGTTTATAGGCGGTAGTCCACCACGCTGGCCAAATGCGGATGATAAACTTCACACACCTTTGAGAACATTATGGAGAACTCTCAGACATGCAGGTTTCCTCACGACGTTTCCCTCACCGTTAATGCATGTGATATTTAATTGCTTAAAACGCACCATTGCCACTCCACCACCACTACTGTTTTTAACGTCCCACTGCCGGGCACAGGGCTCCTCCCATAGTAGAGAGGGATTTAGAGCTTAGATCCGCCACGCTGCTCCAATGCGGGTTGGCAGGCTTTAACGAGTATTTTCACATGATAGTGAATAATAACCGGGACCGACTGCTTAGCGAGCTCTCTGAGGCACAGGGGTGAAACACCGCCAACTACTAACTCCGCGCTGGCACTAGGATTTTCTTGACAGAAAAACCCAATACTTAACAATTGCCCGACCCGGGGATCGAACCCGGGACCTCGTGATCTGCAGTAGAATATACTAACCACTAGAACAAAGAGGTAGTTAAAACTACACAGTAAACGCACATAACTCAAATGGGGATCAAACTCGGTCCGTCCGAAAGGAAGGCCAAGTCTTAACCACTAGGCTATCACCGCTTAGATATCCCTAGGTGTACCTAAGGCAAACGTCCCAATATCCGTTAAGTTTTGAACTTCGCTAACTTTGCATGATTGCTATGTTGAAGTTCGTAAACTTACAGTAATGAGAATTATATGACTAGATAGGTAATTTATTCTAGTTTTAGTGCTATTACTTTATTTCAAGTTAAAATAAAAGATAATACGTAATAATACTAAAAAATGTGGAAAAGGGCCGATTGTACCAGTAGTCGGCAGATTTGTACTAGTAAACGTTATTATGTCCCGGAATCCGTTAACTTTTACCGCGAATTTGAACTCTATTGCTTGATGCTAAGGTTCATAAAAATCATTATTACAAATCTAAAATACGTAGAGCTCGCAGTAAAAAAATGGGTTTATACCTACTTTTTATCGAAAAAGAAGACATAATATGCTACTCAAAACAAAATAGGGCCCACTACGTTTTTACACTATAATCTTAAAATACCTAAAAATCTGTATTTATAAAAAATTGTTATGTTTAAATTAGAGAATAAGAAATTATGTAAACCCTAAATTGTTTATAAAAAAAATCTTTTTCTAGAATTAAAGCCGAAAACAAAAAATAACAATTATTCTACAAAATCGTAATGTTTAATCTAACACTGTTCTTTGAACTCTTTCACGATAAATCCTTTCACAATGTTGTTTCTAATATCGGGTAGGGCCCCCTCTGCTTCGTACACACTCACTGAGCCTGTTTGGGACACTCTCGATCAAATGGACAACATTTTCCAGGGGTATCCTCTCCCAACAGGCTTTTAAAGCAGTAATCAGCTCCTGCCGGTTATTTATAGTGCTGCAACTTTCTTTGAGGCTCCTCTTTAACTGGCCCCACAAATGTTCAATAGGATTGAGGTCCGGACTCATAGCAGGCCAGGGTAAAACCGAGATATTGGCGTCCGCGAGAGCCCTCTGGGTGCTCCGGGCTGTATGAGCGCGAGCATTGTCGTGCATGAAAACAAATCCATCACCCACCCGCTGTGAAAATGGGATCACATGGGGTCGGATTACACGCTCAATGTAACTGGCAGCAGTTACGGTTCCCTCGTCCAGAATTACCAGCTCGGTTTTACCTGCTAGGTTAATTCCGCCCCATACCATCACACTTGGGCCCCTCCAGCGGTCTGTTTCGTGAATGCACTGTTCTGTGAAACGTTCGCCTTGACGTCTCCATAGGCGTACTCGTCTATCATCACTAAAAAACTTAACTTTACACTCATCGCTAAAGAGTACACTTCTCCAATTGTCCATCGTCCAGTTCAAATGGTCACGTGCGAAGGTTAACCGTGCTGCACGATGAGCCCTGGTGAGTTTCAGCTGAACAGCCCGCATTCTGGAATGTTGTCCATCTTCGTGGAGTCGGTTTCGAATGGTTTGGTCACTCACTCGGGTACCAGTGGATTCCCGTAGTCGATTTTGCAAGAGCCGGGCGTTTAAAGTACGATCTCGACGTGCAGTTAATCGGATGTACCGGTCCTCTTGGCAGTTGTGGCCCAAACTCTTCCTGATCCACGTCTCCTAGCAACACTGCCCGTCTCCTGGTAGCGTTCCCACACGTTTCGAATAGCTCGGCGAGACACGCCGAGGCGCAGAGCTACAGATCTCTGAGACTCTCCCTCCTGAAGCAAAACGACTGCTCTTGCTGCGGATTCCATGTCCATATGACGACGAAAACCAGGCATAGTGATCAAGGCTAATACCAAAATTAAAGTAAACAGCTAAACAAAGTGAGTTTCGACAGCAACGATTAAAATTAGACTGAGAACACAAGCGATCAGGAACTTGTGCAAAGGGATGATTTTAAGCACTTCAGTTTTTTTGTCACCCACTTAAGAATGAACATTGAAGTTGTCCCTTGCAACATCGTTAAAGGTTCATAAACATGTCTCCGAAATGTTTCAATACTTGACATTGCTAATGGTTAAGGTAGAACTCAGTTTTTATACAAAATTCGAAATTATGTGAAGTGGGCCCTTATTATTATAAAAAAATGAAATATATTATTTGAGACATATTATTATAAAAGGTACGCTTTTCAACACTTATTCTCTACTAGCTTCTGCCTGCGGCTCCGCCCGCGTGAATTTCAGTTTTTCACAAATCCCGAGGGAATTGTGGATTTCCGGTTCCTCCCTCCCTTTTCCAATCTTTATACCAACTTTCAAGGAAGTTTGCTATAGCACCTATAGCTGTATAGATTGTGATTTTTTCAAAATCCCATGGGAACTGTGGATTTTTCCAGGATAAAAAGTGCAAACGCATACTTCTCCGGTCGTTCCTTCATTGCTGAAGATCGTGGTCCTGGAATACTGCCCTCGTATGGATTAATTGTTTCCACCGGCTTCTGTTGGTGGCCATTTTAACAGAGTGATAGAATCTACACCTGCTGGATTCTTTCAGCTGGTCTTACCACCTAGTTGGTGAGTGGCCTTTCGCTCTTTTGCCCTCCGTGTTGCTTGTCACTATTAACTTTTCTAGGCTGTCGTCCCCACGCCGAATGATGTGACCGAAATATGAGAGCAATCGTGGGTAGCATATGGAGGAAAGCCGAGCAGTGATTCTGAGTTGTGAAAGAATGGGCACGTTTGTGCGCTTGGCAGTCCACGGAATCCGCAGCATCCGCCTCCAGCACCACATTTCGAACGCATCTATTCTTTGCCTTTCTCTTGCTTTGATGGTCCATGTTTCGACTCCATACATGAAAATTGGGATAATTAAGGCCCGAACGAGGCGGCTCTTGGTTTTATGCGATATGCCTTTATTCTTCCATATTCCAATTAATCTTGTCATGGCATTTTTCGCCATTGCAATGCGTCTCTTTACCTCTGGCACACAACTGCCATCACTGCAGATTTGGGACCCAAGGTAGATGTAATTCTCCACAACATAAACAGATGGAATTATATTAGTATTGGATAGCTTACCGGTGCGGTCAACTATCATCAACTTGGTCTTACTCCTGTTGATGGTCAGACCCAAATCCATACTTTCTGCTTCTATTTTTTGTAAGAGTTCCTTCATGTCGTCCATGGTGGTGGTAACGAGCACTGTATCGTCGGCATACCGGAGGTTGCATATTCTTTTTCCCTCTATTAGAAATCCTTTCTCCCAGAGTTCTCCATCGTTTTGCAAATTATGTACTCGCCGTAAATGTTAAACAACATGGGTGAGAGGATACAACCCTGTCGTACGCCTTTCTTGGTAGGAAACACATTAGAACATTCGGTGTCAATCCTTACAAATAAGCGGTTGTTGCAGTATAAATTCAGGATAAGACCAACTTTGTGTTGTGGCACTCCCATTTCTGACAGTACCATCCATAACTTGCTCCATATTACACAGTCAAAAGCCTTGCTATAATCAATGAAGCACAGTACAACACGACTATTGAACTTCCTACTCTTTTTTATAATTTGCCTGATATTGAGGAGATTTGGATCTCTCTTGTCCTCTTTCCTTTAATAAATCCGGCTTGTTCTTCAGGTATCTGGCGATCAAGATAACTTTTTAGGCGCTGATTGATCACATGTAACAGGATCTTAGTAGCGTGCGATATTAGGGCGATAGTTCTATAGTTACTGCATTTAGTGGTGGAGCCTTTTTTATGTAACGGTATAAAAACTGATTCGGTCCAATCCGCAAGCCAATGTCCTGTAGTCCAAACCGCGTTACGGATTTTCGTCATTATGTCAATGCCTTCTGAGTCAAGGTTATTTATGAGTTCCGCTGGGATGGCATCTTTTCCCGGAGACTTGTCAAGCTTTACGTCAGCCTTGTTGTCAGATCTATCTCTGACGTAAGAACGTTAGGTACTTGTTCATCCATGTTCCAACTTATGGGTAATGCATCTGGAGTCTGGTTATCGTATAGTGCTGACCAGTATCGCCTCCAACGCTCTAGAACTTGATTTGTTTCTGTAAGTAACGCTCCTCGTTCATCTTTCACTGCGCATGTTTTAACAGTCCGAATTCTTGTCAGGTATTTGGCTTTTTGAAAGAGGTCTTTGGTTTCGTTCTTTACTGAGTGTCGTTCCAATTCTTCGCAAATTTTATTTATTTGATTTAAAACCTAAATCCACGCGAACATCCTCTAGTCTATACTTAGATACTAATAAATAAAATTGAAGTGTCTGTCTTTAATTTCGAAATAACTACCTCATAATGAATTAATAAGCTCATATGGTTTTTTGAACTGTACCATAACTTAAAATTTTTGTCTGTCTGTTTGAACGGGCGAATCTTTGGAACGGCTGAACCGATTTTGACGGGACTTTCATGGACAAGTAGAAAATTAATCAAGGAGTAACATAAGCTACTTTTTTAACCGACTTTCAAAAAAGGAGTAGTTGTGTTTTTCTACCTATGTACAACAATATCTCCGAGATTTATAAACTGATCTGCGTAATTTTTTTTAATCGATAGAAGACCTTTGTGACACTGTCCCATAAAAAATTTGGATTCCAACTCCTCAATCCTGATGTTGTAGGGGACCTAACCCCCATAACTAATGAGATTTAGAAACTGTCGGTTATTTAAATTGACATTTGAGGTACCTATCAATTAAAGACTATAACGTTGAATGAAGTCGGATACATATCCAACTCCTCAACCCTGATGGTATAAGGCACTGACCTAAGGACCTGATGCATATAATTGCACTCCTAAATCGTGGGAATCCCGCGGCATTTTTCCGTTTTGGGACGGGTTTACTACAGATAGGCTACTTTTTGTCCTGGAAAATCAAAATTTCCCACGGGATTTTTAAAAACCAAAATACACACGGGCGAACCCATGGGCATCTTCTAGTTATTCAAATAAAAATTCCAAGGAAAGTAACTCATGTTGGTTCCCTTGGGATTTTTATAAACCTAAATCCACGCGGATTAACTATCATCAGCTAGTTTAATATATTTAAACCAGTATTTGCATTATTGCATACACAAATATACGCTTTTTTAGAATTAATATTGCAGTAATATAAGGTCTGATGACCTTATAATCACGGGCCTGTAATATCCATCTTATTTATCAATAATATAGAAATCGTACAGAAAAACGAAAAAGTTTTAAGGGAAAATGAGACCTATTTCAATGTAATAGAGATGTAATAACGGGTTTAGGTACAACGGATATCATCGGGTTGATGCGTGTACCAAAATCCGTCATAAAAATAACGGATTCTGGGTCAAGTAGGGATTTGTGAGTACCAATAGATGTAACTAGTGTTGCGCTCGGTGCGCGAGCTGCAAGCAGCTCGCGGGCCTTGTAGTCTCTTCAATATTCGTAAAATAAAGAAATGGGAGGCCATACCAAATACCAGAATATTCTGGAGAGTCTCTTGAAAGATAGAAACAAATATTGGTGTCACGTTTCGTATCTTTTCTGAAAGGACACTAATCATACATGCGTTTAGTGGAAAAAAAGAATCTACACAAAAATGTTCTGGAGAGCCACTTGAAAATTAAAAATAAATTTTGTATGGACACGATTTTTTTTTGTTCCGTAGCTATCTTTTTTTTACTGGCTCACCAAAGGGCTTAAGGTCTTGAACATTTTTAGTTTCAGGACCATGCCTCTATGATTGATAGTTTTTGAAGGCCGTTAGGGTACTCTGGTAATTTTTCCACATTCACTACGTTTTGTATTTTTTGTGAAAAAATCGACGATCGAATCGAAATCATAAGTTCGACGTATATAAATAGTTAAGGGAAAAGGTTCCATACAAAATTGTTCTGGAGAGCCTCTTGAAAAGAACCCAAAAAATTTGTATGGAGAGATTTTTTTTTTGTTCGGTGGCCATCTTTTTTTTACTGGTTCACCTAATGGCCCAAGGTCTTTAATAACATTTGTTTGGGACCATGTCTGTATGACTGGTAGTTTCGGAGGACCCATGAGGTACTCTGGTAAATTTTCCACATTCATGAAGTTTCGTAATTTTCTGAAGGAAGACCCATAAGTTCTACGCACATAAATAGTTAAGGGAAAAGGTTCCATACAAAATTGTTTTGGAGAGCCTCTTGCAAAGAATCCAAAAAATTTGTATGGAGAAATTTTTTTTTTGTTCGGCGGCCAGCTTTTTTTTACCGGTTCACCTAATGGCCCAAGGTCTTTAATAACATTTGTTTGGGACCATGTCTGTATGACTGGTAGTTTTGGAGGACCCATGAGGTACTTTGGTAAATTTTCCACATTCATGACGTTTCATAATTTTCTAAAGGAAGACATATAAGTTCTACGCACATAAATAGTGAAAGGAAAAAAGTTCCATACAAAATTGTTCTGGAGAGCCTCTTGAAAATTACCCAAAAAATTTGTATGGAGAGATTTTTTTTTTGTTCGGCGGCCATCTTTTTTTTACCGGTTCACCTAATGGCCCAAGGTCTTTAATAACATTTGTTTGGGACCATGTCTGTATAACTGGTAGTTTCGGAGGACCCATGAGGTACTCTGGTAAATTTTCCACATTCATGACGTTTCGTAATTTTCTGAAGGAAGACCCATAAGTTCTACGCACATAAGTAGTGAAGGGAAAAAAGTTCCATACAAAATTGTTCTGGAGAGCCTCTTGAAAATTAGGAATTTTTTTGT
The DNA here is from genome assembly GCA_920104075.1 of Melanargia galathea. NCBI lineage: Eukaryota > Metazoa > Arthropoda > Insecta > Lepidoptera > Nymphalidae > Melanargia > Melanargia galathea. The sequence goes on from OV049873.1 coordinate 9,943,279, forward strand.
ATGGAGTCGAAATTTTTTTTGTATGGTGGCCATATTTTTTTTACCGGTTCACCTAATGGCCCAAGGTTTTGAACATTTTTTGTTTGGAGACGATACCTCTCCGACTGATAGTTTTCGAGATCCCCTAGGGCACTCTAGTCAGTTTTCCACGTTCAGCTCTCTCTATAATTTTGGTGACCTAGAATTTTTGAATTTTACACACATGGAAAGTATGGTGAAAAAGTTCCATACAAAATTGTTCAGGAGAGGTGATCAGTCCGTAACTTCAAGTAGCTTTATATATATAACTAGTAGGGCGCGTGGGTGCGCGGCCCGCAAGCGGACCGCGAGGTTTCGCTTTCGGGTATTTTGGTTTGAGCAGCCTCCACTCTCCATATTTTTTCTTCGAATCATTCTGCTCATCAAGTAGATCTTTAGGTATTGATCATCTTTATCCAAGAAACCACTCCTCCATCTTGTATACTTGGTGACATAAACACCGACGAAATTTGTATAGTCGCCATCTTAAATCCACCATTTTGAGGTTTTTTTCACCTCAGTGCCAATTGGATGAGGTTTCGAGTAATTTTTGTTTGAGCACCTCCCACTTATCTACAATACCCTGCCCGGGCTCCTCAACCATCTTCCAAACCCTCCAATCATCATGTCTTTGAATATTTTTCTTTGAGACATCCCCAAAGAACCGCATCAAAGCCTTGCATAGTTCACAACTTGTAGTCTCTTCAATATTCGCCATACATTTTCTATGGAAAAATAAAGTCCGCCATTTTGAATTTTTTTTTGTATTCATCGAGTAGACCTTTGGATCTTGATCATCCTTTGCGAAGAAATCACTCTTCCATCTTTTATACCCTCCGAGTTGGACGCCGACGAAATTTGTATGGCGGCCATCTTTTTTTCGCCATTTTGAATTTTTTTTCAACTCACTGCCAATTGGATGACATTTCGAGTGACATTTGCTCGAGCACCCCCCACCTATCTTCAATACCTTAAGCGTGCCCCTCACCCGTCTCTGAAATCCTCAATCATCAGCTCTCTCCATATTTTTCCTCCGAATGAATTTTTATCCTCTATACGAACCCATTAGTGAAAAAAAATATTTTCATACAAAATTGTTCAGGAGAGGTGATCAATGAGTGAGTGAGTCACCCTATCAGCACGAGCAGCTATATATATATTAATATGCAAAAATAATTACATTTCGTTCAGATTCACCGCAATTTAAAAGTTATATCGATAGACTATTTACTCAAATATTTTAGTAAATTAACACTTTTACTGTATTTTTATACGCAGCTGCATGAGAACCAAACCAAGATGATGTGGTGGTAACGTAGTTCAGTGACTGAACTTTGAATTTTCTAAATATTTTCGGACTGGTCACTTTTGTTGTTGTACAGTTTCAACGCCATTAAACTTTTTGATCAATTTTGTCATTAGAATTGTAAAAAATATTACCCAGAATGTATTGCCATTCAAATAAATTTTATTTAGTATTCGTAGAAATTTTAAAAATTAAAAAAACTGATGAGTTATCGGGTACTGGGACACTGACGGAATTGCGTACTCTTACCTTAATTGGTATTGACGGTCTCGGTTGAATCTAGTACTAGTTTTGAAGAAACAAGCCAGTCTAGGTGGTTATTGCACACGATCTGTGCGCTATATCCGGGCTATAAGGAAAATGGACATGTACGAGAATGGTGAGAATGAATAGAATTTTAAAATTACTTATCTTTCCGAGACGTATTAAAACGTGTTGTAAACAAGTGTGGTATTTTTATTTTCCATCGTATGATTTACCGTACGACGGAAAATAGCTGTTTGTCTACGCAACAAACGTTTATCTATGACAGTGTGAATTATATAAATGTATAAATCTAAGTGATTTAGCGTTCCGATACGACACTAGATAGCTCTATAGCTCTCGTCAAGAAGAGCGATTATGCCATAATTATCTTTTTCTTATTGTAAAAATTTCATTCCCCAATACTGCTGTCTTGCCGGTCACTGCTGATTTTCTTCCCTTCAAAGTTAGATGCCTTGCCTCTTCAAAGTAGTAGATGGCTTTCCGAATCGTTGGTAGAGTCTTGACTACAAATTATGAGTTCAATCTAAATCATCATCAACATTAGATATCAACCCATTACCAGCACAGTAGACGGCAGGAGTCTCCTCTCAAAATGAGTAGGGATTAGGCCTTAATCTACTTATTCCACTGAATTTCAAACCCAATGTAACAGGACTAGACTTTATGAATGGTAAAGGAAGTAGTTATCTACGCTATTGCCATGTAATCCACTGCGGTGTATGGCTTCACTACATAAACTGTAAGCTTCATTGCATAAGTATTTGGAGCAGTAAAAATCGTTTATCGCGTAACACGACTAAAGGTGTTACTAGCTGTTACTATACGCAGCGTATTTGTGTTAGATACACCTAAGTTACGTATATTATGATAATTACTATAGGTAGAGGTTTCTACATAATATCGTATTGGTTCAGTTTTATTATTTCAGATTCAGTGTTACTAATATTAAACAGCTTCTATTACCACATCACAGCCATGTAAGTATATATTATATTCAACGTGTAGTTATTATAAGCCATAAATAAGTAGTGTGAGTATATAATATAGTATGAACAGCTTTTGTATCTATAGATACCCTAGCGTAGAGTCAGCATTCCGAAGCAAGAATTTCCAGTAAAGGAGCGTTAAAGCATTGTTGATTTTCATAAAAAGTAATATGTGTAAAATGATCCTTGTATGATCCACAGTCCACACACCCAATTACGTTTATGTAAATGTAGCATAAGCATACGAGTAAACATAACAGCTGTTGTGATACAGTAGGTACCTACTGCCAGATTTTTTTAATAAGAAAGGAATATGCAACTAGCGAGCGCTTCGGTCGTTCCGAACAAGGTTTGTAGAAACTATAGGTTCAATACTGTAATCTAGAAAATAATTATGTTCTCTCCTCTCACGTCGTTTCCTCAATTTTGAGGATCGTGACTCTCTTTAGGAGGTATTGTTATTCTCTTTATTGGAGGCCCTGCGAATAACACTACTGGTAAGATGGTTACGTCGACTGACTCTCTTGTCCGGTCTGACTAATGGATTATTATATGGATGATACATTCACTGGATTCTATCCTTCTTACCAGTGATCACGAGTTTCTCAATGCTGCTCGCGTTTTCCATATTAATGTGGCTCGATATATTCGAGCGCGTTCTAGGGAACCAAAAACGATCTAAATGATTCCATTTAAAAGTACTGGGTACACACTTGGTACAACATTAAAATATGATGCAGATACACGCTTCATGTGGCAACTGGCAACATTATCATGCTACAAAGCGTTCGCGATAAGCAACGTCCGCGCCCGCATATACGCCGAACATGGCGGGCTAATAATTTTAATAGCTGTAGATATGTTGCCAAATACGCTGAGTAATACCTAGCTGTTTTGTTTATTCGGAATGTAGACATGAATGTTGTCTGGTTAACTGGCTTTCTTATTGGGAAAAGAAGCAGTCCACGCGAGCCGGTTACGGCCTACGGGTTTAGTATTCAGAATTAAAAATTAATAAATAATTAGTTAGCATATATGTAGGTAGATAGGTTTATGCACATATTAGGAAACTCTTTAAATAAGTAGAATTACTGGATCCTGGTTATATACTTACTAGGACGAAGATGAATTCTAATGAATTTACCAATTACAAGGCAATAAATAGCCTAATAAGTTACCACTTTAATATGTGTAATGTATATAGGTCTCAAATCTCAATTTATATTTCTACAAGTAATTATGCTTTTTTTTGTGACAATAGAGTTAGTGTTAAAAGTGCAAGAGATCAGCATAGAAATAATATAGTCAACATGACTTTCAAGATTTCATAGACGTAACTAAAATAAAGTAAATAAGTATTATGACTTAAAAGACAAAAAAACAAAGATTTGTTTTTTTAAGAAAAAAAATCATAAGTTACACATGGATTAAACAGTTAAATCACTTATAAACGAATTTAACAAGTTAGTTAACGTCCCGATGATATTTTTAAGCATCCTTAATGAACTGAAAGATTTAACGGTCTGAAAGAATGACACTTTATACTCGGGACGTTCACCTCGACTAACTGTGTTTAAGCCGTTACCGAGGTTTAGGTGTGATGTAAATTAAATATCTTCCCTTTTTAGTTATGTTACATTTTCATCAAAACAAATGCGGTTGTTTGGATGGCGGTATTAGAAAAAAAATTACAGAATAGATAGTCCTGATACGCCAGGTCAGGATTCTGATGGAGTACAGATAGTCCAGACATGCCTTATCAGGACCCTGATAGAGTATACGTAGTCCAGACACGCCAGGTCAGGACTCTGATAGAGTATAGATAGTCCAGATAGGCCAGATCAGGTCTTTGATAGAGTATAGATAGTGCAGACACGCCAGATCAGGACACTGAAAGAGTATGGATATTCCAGACTCGCCAGATCAGGACTCTGATAGACTATGGAATTATGGATCGTCCAGACTCACCAGATGTACGTGTATGACCCTGATACAGTATAGATAGTCCAGGCACCATTCACGATTTATGTGAATAACGATTCGGAAAACGTCGATGTGTGAACGAACTGTTCACAGTTAGTATGTAATTATAAAATGTATTATTTCAATGTACTTACCTACCTTTCAAGTACAGATGTATAAAATTAGGTGCACGTACAAAGTTCTGAATTGCGTAACAAAATGTGGGCATGTGTCTAAAATTGGATATAAAATTTTACTGCACATTAACGTAGGTCGTATATTTGCGCAAACGTGAATTGCAATGTCACCTTTGTTGTCCTTCTGTACGTTTTATGTCTAAATGTGACATCAGCATCTCACTCCCTGACCATAACATAGTAATATTTAATACAGGTTTACTTCAAAAATACTAGCATACTGTTTAGTTGCTAGAATTGGATTGTTAAAATTACTTTTCTCTACAACTATTTAAAAAAAATACATACTTGACAGGCTAAGGTTAACACGGGTGTTTTACTTATGTATAATATTTGATTATTGTCCGAGAAGTAATCTATCTGTTTATAACAACTTGCAAAATATCCGTTCAGTAAGCATTTTTACCCGACTGGGTTATGTGTTTCACCTGTGTGTATGTATGTCCATTCCTATGTCCGCGTGTAACTAATCAACGGCTCAACGGATTTTGATAAATGATACGTCATTAGATTTGTCTTCATGACGCGAGTGTTATAGGGTACCTAAATTTAAAAAAAAATTAAAATGGCGGACTTTATGCGCTTTAATGTGCGAGCTGAAAAAAAATTTTTTCTTCAAGACCCTCGAGTGGGGTATCAAAATGAAGGGATTTAAAAGGCAAATACAAAAATGTATACAATTATATATTTGAACATAAGTTGGAGTGATAAATCACAGAAAATGACCGTTTCCTATGTCAGTTCGTAACTACTCAACGACTCAACTTATTTTGATAAATGATACGTCATTAGATTTGTCTTAACAGCGCAAATGTTACTGGGTACATAAAATTAATAAAAATTCAAAATGGCGGATTTTATGCACTTTAATGTGCGAGCTGAAAAAATTTTTTTTCCTCAAGACCCTCGAGTGGGGTATCAAAATAAAGGGCTTTAAAAGGCAAATACGAAAATATATACAATCTATATGTTTGTAATCAGTTTGGAGTGACAAATCATAGAAAACAAAATAAATAACAACTACTCTGTGAGTAAATTGGTGGTAATTTATTTAAGATCCCTTCCCACTCCACTCTACTACATTCCACATAATCCCCCCTACACCTCCCCCCTTCCCATCAATTATTGTAGCACTAATAATTTAACCTTAAATCGCCTAACACTAAAATAATCTATACTATCTATACTAATAAATAAAATTGAAGTGTCTGTCTGTAATATCGAAATAACTACCTCATATTAAGCTCATATGGTTATTTGAACGGTACCATAACCGAATCACACGTTTTTAAAATTTTTGTCTGTCTGTCTGTCTGTCTGTCTGTCTGTCTGTCTGTCTGTCTGTCTGTCTGTCTGTCTGTCTGTTTGAACGGGCTAATCTTCGGAACGGCTGAACCGATTTTGACGGGACTTTCACATACAAGTAGAGAATTAACCAGGGAGTAACATAGGCTACTTTTTTAACCGACTTTCAAAAAAGGAGGAGTTGTGTTTTTCTACCTATGTACACCGATATCTCCGAGATTTCTGAACCGATTTGCGTAATTTTTTTTTTAATCGATAGAGAAACATTGCGACACTGTCCTACAAAAAACTTGGGTTCCAACTCCTCAATCCTGATGCTGTAGGGGAACTGATCCCCAAAACTAATGGGATTTAGGAACTGTCGGTTATTTAAATTGATATTGGGGGTGCCAATTAAAGACTTTATCGTTGAATGAACTCGAGTAGGTACATATCCAACTCCTCAACCCTGATGCTGTAAGGAATTGCATTCCGAAATCGTGGGGATCCCACGGAATTTTTCCGTTTTGGTGACGGGTTACTACAGGTAGGCTACTTTTTGTTCTGGAAAATCAAAAGTTCCCACGGGATTTTTAAAAACCTAAATCCACACGGGCGAAGCCGTGGGCATCATCTAGTAGGTAATAAAACTGTAACAGAGCCAATTCTGTACATTGAAGATATTTTGAAAATTTTTATTGGAGGGCACTCTATAATCGATACTGAAGCCAAAACTGCAATTTTTTTCATTTTTGTCTGTCTGTCTGTCTGTATCTTGGTCGCACATCACGCCGAAACTACTGAATGGATTCGAATGAAACTTGGTACGATATGAGTTTATACTTCGAGGTAGGACATAGGATACTTTTTATCCCGAAATTCAGCACGGTTCCCTTGGGAGAGGGGAAGAAAATTAAAACGTGTATTTAGCTGTAATTCATTAACACGTAGTTCGATTTAACTCATTCTTTTTTTTTTTTAGAAAGGTAGTACTTTAAGTATTGTCCCGTAAATATTTCAAGGTCATAGGTTTTTAGTTCAGAAATGACAGACATTTATTGGGTTCAAATAACTTGGGACCTGGATCTTTGAACGTACCTACTGCTTATTTTAAACTGGTGTGCGATTAAATTTATGTTTGTCGATCTGTCTATTGGTTCCAGCTAATTTCCGAAACGGCTGGATCGATTTTGACGGAACTTTCAATGGCAGATAGGTGATGTTATAAGGAGTAACTTAGGCTTCATTTAGTTTGGGTACAAAAAATAATTATGGAATCCGTTCCGATCCTATATAAAACCTATAAACACGCGAACGAAGTCGCGGAGGTCAGCTAGTACAATAATATTATGAAGGACCTTATTAAAGTTTCCAGTGTTCAACAGATGGCGCTAATAGTGGTCTTAAACGCGCTATACTTTAATACATGAACATCAATTCTTATGGGCTCGCGCTGTATTGATAAATTGATTGATTAATCGTTCTGTCGATATCTTTCGTAGTTCGGGTTACTAGTAAAAGGTTTATTAGCTACTAGCGGACCCGGCAGACGTCGTCCTGCCCGCTATTAGCGCCACCTACCGTGTCCAATTTTTCTACTTACAAACCTTCCTCTTGAATCACTCTATCTATTAAAAAAACCGCATCAAAATCCGTTGCGTAGTTTTAAAGATTTAAGCATACATAGGGATATAGGGACAGAGAAAGCGACTTTGTTTTATACTATGTAGTGATTAATTATTAATTACTAAGTAATTGTAATTATTACTTATTATAATATTATATTTCTACATTTCTTACATTAAATCGTTTCGGTGGCAAAAGTCGGCAGAACTGCCTAGTACCTAGTGCCTCTTTCGTTTTGTGTCCATCTTGCAACTATCGAGAAAGTTGAACGTGGTCGAACAAATAGCGCGCGCGCGTGTCTTTCTTCGCTTGCGGCAGCCTACTAGATTGGCCCTTGCGTAATGGCCGCCGCCTGTAGGTATGTTTTTTAATACCTACACGCGGAGTGACACAGGCCTGTCTCTTGTAAAAATATGCATCTAAAAATTTTTCATAGTTTTGCACTAAAAACCAAGAAATAAATTACGTAATTAAAAAAACTAAAAACCCGACTGCGTAAAACAAACTAGTTCTGGTAACTGAAAAGCAAAAAACAAGCTTTGTACTTTATAAACTAGAATTTTATAAGATCATAAACATAATTAATGTTAGAAAATGTATGGCAGGCGGGGGCATTACTTAGCCAACTACTCAGGACTATTAGTTCGCCCCCGCATGCCATACATTTTCTAACATTAATTATGTTTATGATCTTATCAAATTCTAGTTTATAAAGTACAAAGCTTGTTTTTTGCTTTTCAGTTACCAGAACTAGTTTGTTTTACGCAGTCGGGTTTTTAGTTTTTTTAATTACGTAATTTGCGACTAGAGTTCCATCCATCACACATTGCAGCGCAACGCACTGGCAGGTGCTGGCAGATCGATTAGACTCTAAAATGTATATGCATTAAGCACACATTATGCAACAGATAGAGCCCAATATGCTTTGATGCGGCAAAATGCGATGCGGCCCTGTAATGTGCGCAGGCTTTTACAAGACCTAAGCCCAAAGGGTTAAAATAAATTTTATAACTAAGATATAATATTAAAACGTTGATATACATATACGATTCCTCCGTGACTTCGTCCGCGTTTTATTTTAGGTTTTGAAAAATCTCGTGGAAAAAAGGGATAACTTTTTGGATTTCCTGGGATCAAAGTACCTACTACGCGTGTACCTACTGTCGTCTCCGATTTAATAATATGTAAACAATTTCACAGTGTAGGTCGGTTTAGGGTTGTGCTGCGTAACAGGCAGACAGATAGACAGATACTTTCTCATCTATAATATATATATATGAATTGATCAAAACAGACGGACGTGCGTTTATTACATAACCTTGTATTGGTGATGCTTAAAACAGTTAAGATTGCGGTAGGACACAGGATCATTAAACGAATGGAGCGTTTCACGATCAACGTATTTCTATGTTACAACAATATTCTTTACAATTATTATGTTGCAAAATGGAAACCTTACAATGCAAAATGTTGCTCATAACTGTACCAAAATCTAACAAAATATACGCAACTTTCTTTAAGTTGTGGGCTGATATATTTTGTGAATGTATTTTCCGCGTGAGCCTTCCTCGTGAAACGTTTGATTGAAAATTAAGAATAATGGTGTAAACCGCAATGAATTGTACCTACCTAGAAGTTAAGAAGTTAACGGTTACACAGACAAAATAATATTGCGATTTGCTCCTACTATCAGTAGGTAGGTACTATGTATTTAGAGAAGTGAGGTGGTAGGTAATAAATCTTATTGAAATAAGTAAAATATTCGCAAAATTCCGCTTCCTTTGAATTTAATTCGTGAAATTCTAGCTTTTGTTACTAGATTATTGTTTTATTGGTACCTACCAACATTATTATTCGCTCCTCAATAAAACACAGAAACTATTCTCAATAGGGAAAAGTATTTCTCACATTTATTTCTCTTATTATCGGCACGAGTATAATAAAGTTATGGACGGGTCAGGTTTTGTTCTACCTGAACAGTTTTAGTTTATTTGTTTTAGCTAAATAATTATTATTCTTATTCTATTATTATTATTATTCTTATATTATTATTATTCTAGAAATATCTTTATAGCCTATTCGAGGCTTTAAAGATATTTCTACAATAACATTCTCAAAGATATTAACAGTATGTACAGAATTTAATATAATATAAGTATATGTAAATAATTATGCTATTGTTACTAAAGCCTATTCTAGTTATTTATGAATATAACTTTTCTACAGATATTCTTTTATTGTTTAGACGTAATTTACCTACGTTAGTTTTAGGTACCTGGTTACTATTTGAATGGGAGCTGTTCTCCGTTCTACAATCTATAAGCCTAGATTTACCTACTAGTATTAAAATTTAAAACATGATTTTATTTTGTTAAGCTAAGACGTATTGTTACATTTTATTTTAATTCATTACAAATGAAAAATATTACCTACTTAACTACTAATTATTTAATTGTTTTATGTAGTTTTTGAGGTACCCACCCGAATGTTGCTGTTTCAGAGAGGTATAGGTATAGGTTATATCAGAATTAATTTTATGTGGATTTAGAATCGAAGAACATTTGGTCACAACTACCACACCCACCTATGTACTTGTACCTGTGCTTAGGAAATAAAAGGCCATATATATATATGTATGTATATTATATGCACATATAATATCCACATATGTATAATATATATTACAATTTGTAAGGCAGGAAATAGAAGGTAGGTACTAGGTACCTACATAGTGTTTCAGCCAATAAACCATGGCATTTTTAGTATTAAGTAAATATTACTTCCTGATTGCATTCGGAAGTTAACGTAATAGGTATTTATAGATGTCTACGTATCCCGCTAGCCTGAATAGGTATGTATTTAAATGTCAGCACACAAATTGAAAGGCATATTAATTGACTTGCAGTAACCGAAGTCAATGTTTTGGCTTTCGACTCAAACAGCTTGAATTATTCAAGGTCTGGTAGGTGTCTCGATACACAGTTACTTATCAGAACAGACAAGACCTAAATTAACGCTAGAATTATTCAAATAACATTAGATGGAGTTCCTATGTTGGTACTTGGTATGTACCTATTGTTGTGGAGTGTAGCGTAGGCGAATATACCTACCTATAACCTAATAGCAAATAATTATACGTAACCTCAAACAACAGCTGCTTATCGTCACTAACACAGTGATCTCTGCCAGGCAACCTATACTTATAAACTTATTGAACTGAGATTTGTGCTCTTCGCATTTTAATCATATCATTTGAAAAAATATAGCCCCTTGGAAGGTGTTTAAGATTAAGATTTTATTAAGTAGTTTAACACTTTAAGGACTTGAACAGTCCTTAAAGTATTACACGGGACTGAAGTCGCTCAGTGTCAGCTAACTTACGGACTATAATGAACGTGTTCAAATTGACGCGAATAGTCACTCGAGAGTTGAGTTGCAGCCATCGATGGTTGCAGCGAAACAAAAGCGAGACAACGCGCCGCGCGGGGATTTTGTTTTGATCTTGTACTTAATGCTAAAATCTAATTGCTCTAAATCGCGTACCGCGCGGGATTCATCTCAGATTGAACAGAGCTTAATTTGTACACCACAACACAAACTTAAGAATACAGACATTAATGAAAACAGGAAGGAATACTAAGGTAGAATACCAAGTAGCGGTCTCCGCGAGGCAACCTGGATTAGGAAAAGTTGAGAGGACTGCTGACCCCCGCGACTTCGTTCGCGTGGATATAGCTTTTATATAGGATCGGATCGGATCCCATAATTCTTTTATGTACCTAAACTAAATGAAGCCTAAGTTGCTCCTTATAACATCACCAATGGGCCATTGAAAGGTCCGTTAAAATCGATCCAGCCGTTTCGGAGATGAGCAAATAGACAGACCGACAAACATAAATTTAAACGCACACCAGTTTAAAATAAGCCGTACGTTCAAAGAGCCGGGTCCCAAGTTATTTGAACCCAGTACTATATACAGTTGAGGGTTGTAATGTCTGTCATTTCTGAACTAAAAAACCTATGACAGACAGACAGACAGACAGACAGACAGAAAGACAGACAGACAGACAAAAATAAAACAAATTGCAGTTTTGGCTTCAGTATCGATTATAGAGTGCCCTCCAATAAAAAATTTCAAAATATCTTCAATGTACAGAATTGGATCTGTTACAGTTTTATTATATTATAGATGGATAGATAGAAGATAGAAGATAGAAGATGATTTATGATACCTTGTGTATGATACATTGTATGATATTTGTATTTTGTTGTATTAAAACTCGTCACAGCTCTAATAAATGTTTTATTAATTTCTTCTTCGTTCTCAAAGGTGTGTGAAGTCTGCCAATCCGCTTGGCCAGCGTGGTAGACTATGGCCAAAACCCTTCTCACTCTGAGAGGAGACCCGTGCTCTGTAGTGAGTCGGTAATGGGTTGATCATGATGATGATGATGAATTATTATAATTTTACAATATACATAGATGAGCTGTTCCCTGTGCAGAGTGCGATTCGAGAAAGAGAAAAAAAAAGAATGGCCGGACAGTGTGCCCATAATTGTAAAACATAAACTAACTAAGTTAGACATAACTCCCAAAGTTAGCCGCCTATTAGGTGCAACTTTAATTTTGTGGTTTTATATTATAAATATTAAACACCTTGATTTCGTCAATCCAGTTGATACGACGGATGGAGATTGCAATGTTGGTACCTATTGTACCTACAACACGTGGAGTTATATGTATCTATTATAGGTCGTTTCTGGGTACGTATGCTCACAATATATGAATAAGTACATATGACCTAATTACACGGAATTGGTCATAGGTTTCTTTTTTTATCAGTAATCAGTATTTTGCACACAATGCGTTATAATATTACCAAGCGCCATAAGTTCAGGAGTAAGCACTAAAGTAAGCACTACGTGACCGACATTTGACACTAAATACACAGGCGAGAACGATGCGCAAAAATATTATGAGCAAAATGGTTCTGTACAATAAATAATACTTACTTTGATCTAGCTAATGCGCAAACGTCATCAAACGAAAGTCGAAACCAGAGACATATTATTATGTCTCTAATTCTATTCCAGCTCCTTATATATTCTAAATCTAAAGGGTTAATCAGCAATCACCACAATTTAGAATTCCGCATGCCAAAATAAAAACTTACTTACGTGTGATAGAAAATAGAATAGAATATAATAGAATAGAATAGAAAAGTTGTTATAAGTTTGACGTGTCTGTGTGTGTGTGTGTGTGTGTGTTTTTTTTGTTTGAAAGGTGAATTAGTCGAGAGTGTCGCTATGTTTGATGAAAATCGGACCAAGATGGCTGCCGCTATAAAATGGCGGATTACATAGTTTATCACAACGCCCTCAATATGGGTATCAAATGAAAGGGCTTGACTAGTAAAATAGCACTATGTAAATCCAAGATGGCCGCCACCACAAAATGGCGAATGTCGGGGGTTTTTAAATTTTTAATTTATACTTGTATATTTGACCTATGCATGTCTTTTAAATATTTCATATTTTGAATCTTTATTATACTTGCCTGCATTTGCATTAGATAAATATTTGAACTGATAAGTAAACTTTACTCGTATTAAAAAAATATCTCATGGACAGGAAAAACATTATTTGGCGAGCAAACTTTCATATCTACGGCCAGAATTTTTATCGTCACATCCCAATAGAAGAACTATCCCATTATTTATTACAGAAAAAATATTTGTTAGATTTGCTAAACCAAGTCCAAAGAAATCTCTATGTGCTGAAATCATAAATATGAATAAACTCGACCAAATGTGTAATCGACATATATGAACGTATTGCGAAGAGGAAGTTTTCAATACGCCGCGCAGGGGGAAACATATCAGAACCACACAACCAATAATAACGTTGAGGTCCTAAGGAGCTGGAATGGCGATAAAAGAGCATTGAGGGATCATCCAATTGGTGGATGGACTATCTCAATCGAGTCGCTGATCTGGAAGTCAGCCCAAGACCGTCTGTCGTAGGTAATCCTTGTAACATATGTCCAGTACACAGTAGACGTGGACGTCATTTGTTTGAATCGATGACGACGACGAATAGAATAAAATAGAACAGAACAGAATAGAATAGAAAAGTTTTTTATTCAAATAAATTTTTACTGTGAATTTTTTGAAATTTTGTGAAACAAGTACTTTTGAATCTTCAATTGAATCTGCCACTGGCTCGGAATGCCGTTCCAACCGAGAAGAACCAGCAAGAACTCGGCGGTTGGCGGAATAAGTTATAGGCTACATAGACAAACATAGAGTCTTGACTTTTGAGAAGTGCAATAATTCAAGAAGTTTAGTCTATACAAAGTTATCAACTTGATATCTTTATAATTTTTTTCTAATAAATAAAACCAAGTCAGTCTAAGTTCAGTCTATACTTTTAACCAGTAATACAAAGTACCTTATCCCAAATCCACCCATGACCCATCTTCGCTAAGAGGTAAACTTGATTGAAAGTATTATGAAGGATCTTCTAATCGTGTGTTCTTTTGCGACAGGGATCTCTAAACGTGTTGATATATTTCGACTCACATTTCGAAATATTTCCCATGAGAGGACATCGGAGCCGCCGCAAAATTAGCTCAATCATGAGAAATACTACCTATATTTTCTATAACGTAAATCTACTTTGACAATAACAACTCTTTTCTTTGAAAATAGGAACGTCGCACAGTGCTTCGTCGCCATACATGGCGCCGCTCGAAATTCAATTTAGGGTAGGTAAGCAAATCTCTAATTGATTCCTGGAATCTTAAACTGTATCATCTGGACCCCATTAGCTAGTAATTATTTTTTCCCAACTAACTTCCGGTAATGATAAAGAGGTGATTAAAAGTAAGTATAAATAGGAAGACTCGAAGTTCATCACGATCATTTGCAATTTTACGCTTGCAAAAGAATTTTAATATTTTCTGTGATTTGTGGTGTATTAGTTTCAAAATCATGGAGGATTTAAATGAAGGTATGTACTCTCATAACATGTATCTTTTGTTGTTGCTATATATTATTTTCAGGTTTTGTAAGGGCTTAACTTAAACGCCCCGATTATTTTAAATATTTTTAATTTTGGTCAACTTTGACAAAGCTTTTAAAAAAATTGTCAGTTGCGCACTCAACCGTTTTTTTTTATATTAAAGATATTTTAGTGGAAAATCTAGGCATAGTAAATAATTACTGAATTTAGGTTCGGAACGCACTAAAAAAAAATATTTTTCAGGTTCAGGTCGCAAGGTGACCAACGCGGACTGTTTTCGTGTATGGCGGGAAAGCCCTCAAGGGAACAAAATTAAATCCATTAGAGGTTATTTATCTGGTTTTTTTGATTTGGACAATTGTTCTAAAGAAGACGGAGTAATTGTTGATGAGAGAATACGGATATTTTGTATGGTAGTCTCCAAAAAGTGGTTATCAGCAGGTAAAAATATCAATACTTTTTTTAAGTACAACGAGCATTGGCTAAATCCTTGTACACGGGATTGACATAATATCTACTTGTATTCTTCCAATAGGTCAAATGTCAGAAGAAGCATTAGAAGCGCGACATAAAGAAATTAGGAAAATTAGAGAACATCATACAAGAAAATCGTCTCGTGTGAACACTAATAGGGATGTTCTGAATCTGCTTCTTTTGACATCGGACCCCAAAATTTCTTCTCTTCGAAACAATAAAACACCACGCGAAAACCTTTCAGCCGATACACTACAGTTTTTGAAAAGTTCGGAGCCCATAAATCCAACAACACCTATATCCAGTAGTGTTTTCAGTTTCGATGATTTGGAGTTTTCAGAAAGTGAAAAGAGCAGCGATTGTGAAGACTAAATTAGGTAGGCTTAATAAATATTAGATTATGTAGAATTACTTTATAGTATTGGGTTCATTGGTAAATGTGTCTATTATAATCAAACTTGGCTCTTCTTTATTTTTGTGAAATTCGGGAAAATACGGAAAACCTTTCACTAACCCATCAAATGATTATGGGAACCCATATATTTAAGCATCACACAAATGGTGAAAAACTGCTTTTTAAAATCTATAAAATATTGAAGTTGATCTCAAAGAGAAAAACTTAATTAATTGTTTTTAACTTTAAAATTAAAAGAAAAAACAGAAGAAACAATTTAGAAGCACATAATTGCTAATTCATAAATTTCATTCAAAATTAGTCGTTAAAAGCCATTATTAATTAATTAATTGAGATTAATATTAGGTAAATTAAATAAGAGTATAGTAACTGATGATGTATGAAGTTGTGTAAAATAAGTTACTCAAAATAAATATGTGTATTTTTTGAAAGAGCAAAAAAATTGTCTTTTATTTATTCCCTAAAGTATTTTTGCACCAATATTTCATATCAAATAATAATATAACTATTCAAAATTATTACAGAATTAAAAAAACTATTTGTTTAAAGTAAAAAACAAAAAATTGAACCATTCCCGTAAAATTCAGAATTTCGAGCAGTCTCATGTATGGCGACGAAGCACTGTGCGTCGTCAGCACTTCAGCAGGATTTTTTTTTGCAGGAAAATAACGTTTTGTTATTAAAAGTTAAAGCTTGCATATTTTCACAATGCTCGTAAATGCGAGCGATATACACAAAATGTGCATAAAATCCACCAAATCATATTGATTTGCTACTTATATTATGTATTTCAATGTCTTAACCTATTTTCGTTCCGGTGAAAAAGCGATGACCTAACCTGTGAAAATGAAGAATTACCTTTACCAACTTATCTTTTGAAATTCAAATTTAATTTATTAGTAAACTAGGTTTTGCCAGCGGATTCGCTGTGAATTACAGTTTTTCACAAATCCCGAGGGAAACATGGATTTCCGGTTCCCGTTCCCGCACCCTTTTCCAACCTTTGCTACTTTCTAGGAAGTTTGCTATAGTAATCTACCTATAGCTCTAGCTGAAGATTGCTATTGAAAATTTCAGTTTTTTCAAAATCCCACGGGAACTACCTATAGATTTTTCCGGGATAAAAAGTAACCTATGTCTTTAATTCAGGGTATAACCTATCTCCGCTCCAAATTTCAGTCAAATCCGTTCAGTAGTTTTTGCGTGAAAGAGTAACAACAAGTAACCGTACATCCATGTTTACAAACTTTCGCGTTTATGTGTATAATTAATATTAGTAATTAGTAAGGATTAATCTCACGATAAACTTTATAATTAGTCAAAGAGGTGATCGTGATAAGTATTTTTAGTTTTTACCAAAGAATGTTTTTACATACACATGCCTGATGGAAATGCAGCTTTAGTCCTAACTATACTTCTAACTAATTAGCTAACGAGGTCATCACAGGTAAACAAAACAAATAATATACCTAAAGTACCTAAACAGAACTGATACTAATTAATTTTTACTCTATGCTATATCATTAAGTAGATATCACTATATTTTAATGAAATAAGTGGGCCTACATAAAATTGTTGTAGATAACTTTTATACATTTTTTAATGAATGGAACATTTATTTATTATGTTAGATAAGGAGTGACGCAAATTAAAAATTAAAATTTTAATAAGTTACGAATAACATGAATTTTAATTTTCTTCCGAGGTTACCCATAATAAGAAACTATCTGATACTTAAGTGTACCTAATATAAAAAAAAACTGTGGACTTATAATGTGTGTAAAAAAGTTAATAATGTAATCATTAAGAACGAGAGTTATCATTTTAATTAGAGGCATTTTTTAGTCGATCGCGTAGAATACCTACTGACTAATAAAGACACTCAGGTGGTCAAGTAGAATCACAAAGTAAGACAGAATCAGGAATGAGCTCATACCACAGAAAACTCGTTTATACTAATCACAACTCACAGACCAGTAAGCCTACTGGAAAGCCTACTGCTGGGTTATTCTGTAACTTAGTTAGCAACTGAAAATAGTTGCCAACGAATTAATTTGATATACATTGCTGCTTTACTGTGGGGAATATAAAGTGTTTTCATAATTTCACACAGTAAAGCAGCAATGTATATCGAACTAATTCGTTGGCAACTATTTTCAGTTGCTAACTAAGTTACAGAATAACCCCCCAGGTCTTACTGGTCTGTAATACTAGTACATACACAGTGCAACTCGCGATTACCCAAGAAAATTTTAAGAAAAACCGCATTTCTTGCAATCAACAGGCTAAACGATGAGACAAGTGCCGCATCGCATAGTCTTCTCTTGGTTATAATTACAGAAGAAGGAATATGGACCATTTGTTACTCACTTAGTATATATCTTAGTGAGTAGTAAATGAATAAAATGATCCATATTCCTCCTCATTAATTAAGTTCTCTTCACACAAACCATGAAGCTTGTAGAAGTGGCTACGCTACGACACTAAAATTCAACAGGCAACTTTAAGTTTACGACCTTCCATTGCAGTCTACAGCTGTTGAGCTACTGAGACAAGTCATTAGTTTGTTTGTTATTCCGAACTAATCTTTCAAAAAGTCTGAATCGATTTAGAGCGGACTTTCGCCGGCAGGTAAAGCAACGAGTTCCTAGTCGGAGACAACGTTGATTCAAGTCTGAAGTATTGAAGTTGCAGTGAGTCCTCTATCATCATCATCATCATCATCATCATCAACGCATTACCGGCTCACTACAGAGCACGGGTCTCCTCTCAGAGTGAGAAGGGTTTTGGCCATAGTCTACCACGCTGGCCAAGCGGATTGGCAGACTTCACACACCTTTGAGAACGTCATGCAGGTTTCCTCACGATGATTAATTAATATCACTTGCTTTAACGGTGAATTCCTTCACCGCAAGTGATATTTAAATACTTAAAACGCACATAACTCCGAAAAGTTAGAGGTGCGTGCCCGGGATCGAACCCACGACCTCCGATTAGAAGTCGGTCGTCCTAACCACTAGGCTATCACAGCTTTTTTTTTCATGAGTCCTCTATACTTATGCTAATTGCTAGTACCTTATAACTTATGATTAAGAACCCTTGCGTTCTGTTGAATAGTGAACCTGAGCCAAGGCTCAAGACTCCGGTTCCCGTAAGCTTGGTGCAACATAGAGCATAACACTAAAAGCGTCAAACGGGTTTGCAACCACAACCAACGAATGCCATAATAAAAAGTTGCTCGAGGGACGCGGCGAGCTCTCTTTGTGGTCACTGTGATACGCCGAGCGTGTAGCGATCATCAAATACGCTTTTTACACTTTAACCTCCTATATACCTAATCTAAGACTTTAACCCATATTTAAATATACTTTAGTATGTATAAGTTATAACATAAGGTATTAGAGGTCTGGTTAATTTTCTATTCTGGTTGACAGCGGTTGGGTCGCCTTTCGTATTCAACGTCTTTCTCTATACCTTTGTTTTTGTCCTTTACTTGTAATTTTAATAAAGAATGTTTTTTTTATTGTTTAAAAATACCGACTGACGGATGTATGAGGCCGTCGAACCAAAGTTATCGATAACAATCAACTTTGGTGCGTCTTTTGATAAGTATTAAAGTTTTTCTTCGTTCAAAAGCCCCTCACAACTGCACACGGTCACGTTCACTCTCCAATTTGCATGTTAATTAAGACAATAATTGGCATTGAGTAAGTATATTGGAACACCGAACAAGTAGCTTATCAAATAGGTAACACCTGAATAGAATTAATAACTACCAAAAAAACTTACGTCTGTACAACTTACAACCGCTCAGTTCATGAACAAAACCGTAACCTTTGAAACGAGCGCGGGCGGTTGATACCTCGATTGGTCGAACCAGCTCTAAAATTACAAGTTTTTGCGTTTGTTCACCGTTCTGGCAGTTTTATTTTTTAGCACTTCCTCACCAAAATGTATAAAATTCTCCTACCTATATATGTATAAAATAGCCGGTATAACTTGTTATGCATGGTTATTATCATTAATTATACGCATCAAATAATAAAAAATATTATGAACTACAGTGAACACTCATTCCAATACATAGCACCTAATTAAACAAATTGGCACTCCAAAAAGAGCTATTAGTTAAATACTCCAGTGTCCAAAACGAGCTATGTATTAGTCCAATACTCCAGTGTCCAAAAAGAGCTATTAGTCCAGTAAGTACTTTGTCCAGTAGGTACTCCAGTGTCCACCTTCCAAATGACTAGGCAAAGTGGGACCTATTCGGATAATGATATCAAGTAGGTAGTTAGGTAAGTCCAAGAACCGCTAGTAGTCTTTGTCGTCAACAGACTGGACATACCTATTACCTAGGTCTCATGTAGTAACTTCCACAGTCAGTCGGTCCACCTAGTGGTGGTTCTACCAAACTGAGCTTTCCGGATTTAGGTAATCTAATAAAATTAATCGTCTGATGAAAATATCATACCTACCTTCATAATCCTTGTAAGAAGATAGGGTAGGTAAGTACTAAGTAGGTACTTTTTTAAAGACAGGAATCTATCTTTTATTCGATTGTGATCTTAGGATATGTATCCAGATAGGTAGGTAGGTACTTTTTTAATAAAAGAAAAAATCATAGTGGGGAGAAGAGACTTGGCGCACACGAGTAGAAAAGGTACTTGGAGCTTGGCTTGATGCAGGGGTTTTATCATTTTTATTGCGGCGGTCAATCAACAACAAAACAAACCGCCGAATATCACCGACATCATACGAGCGCACCCGATCGGAAAACGAATCTCGTTTCAAAACGTGATCGTGCTGTTTGATTTGAAAACAAAATCCACCCGCCCGCTGCCGGCTCAGTCGCGGACGAACCGAATTGCGGGCTCAGTGCGCGAGCAAGCGTGATACGGAATGAACGTGTGGTGCGTTTTGCGCGGACGTTGACACTGCGATAATTTTTTTTTTACTTGCGACCTCAGCAGCCAGAATTGAAAACGTTTTGGAGTATAAAGTTGGACAAATAAAAAGTTTTTATTGTCTAAAGTTTACTTCGATGCAGTTCGCGCAGAGTTTTGACCAGTATTTGTGAATTTCCGTATAGACGCGAAAAAAGTGAAGAAGACATTTCGAAACAAAGGACTGTTTTGTACATTTTCGCAACGTTTGCGAAATTGTGTTCAAAAATTATACAACTGCCTCAATCGTGGAGGGCATAGTAAAAAAATATTGCCCTCAGCCAACTAGTTCGGACTCAATCTGTGGTTACCGACCGAAAACAAAAACGCATCATTTCACTAATTTATTTCACAAACTCGGACCAATTTCCGTTAGGTTTTCTAAAAATTCTCGTTGAAAGAATCGTGAACTTTTCTCAGCTTAGGTATATAATAAAATTACAGTGAATTTAACCTAAAATTTCGTGCTTCAGTGGATCTATCAAGTTGCACTTTTTAAAACGCACTGAAAACTTGAAAACCTGGATCGTAATTAGTGTCGAGTTGGTTTTACATAATGTCTACTGCTATAATGCATCAGTCTGCGCTGTATGACTTTGGTGAACTGTTCCTGAAGGTAAGCAAACATTATTTTTCTAAATGTCTAACATGTACTACCTACTTAATAATTTTCAAAATTATTCATAAAATGCCTGGAATACCAACCTACACATAATGTACTTGTAGGTACGGTACATTAACGTGTAACCATTGAGTACATATGTAACATAAGTACTCAATGCGTGTAACTAAATATAAATTATGATTCTTTTGACGGTTATGGTTTAATACTTTAATAAATAATATTTAATCCAATTAAGTAGAAAGGTTTCAAGTTAAGGTTTACTTAGTAAAATACTCATCTAGATAATATTTTAATAAGTAGATAATAATTATTATGCCGCAAGTTGTTATCATAAACAAGTTTTTTCGTGCGTTTTTACCAAAAATTTTGTACCTACCTGACTGGAATAACGCGAACGAAATTTACTATGATTAGTGTAAGTCGTACCTAAATATCGTTTTATAAGTATGTATTGAGCATTGCATTATCTATCCGTTCCAACATTTTTTAAGTAGCGTGTGCTCTGTGTAAATTGTACTATGTGTACATAATAATTGATAAGCAAACGCTGCTTCAAACGAGTTGTGTGGACATCAGATTCCAAAAAAAAACCTAAAAAAAAACAAAATTATTTCCATGTCAGTAGGTATTTACTATTTACCTACATATTTATCTCGTGGATATATTATTGTCAATTCGAAAAATAAGGGTAGGTCAATCTGTTTTCGACCACGCAGGTAGAAGCTTAGATTTACGAGCTAGTTTTGTATTTAATTACCTAATTCCTCAATAGTCAATAGCCCTAATTTTTACCAAAAAATAAAACAAAGAACAGAAGTTCCTGCATGGTTGGTCAATTCACCGATTGTACAAATAGTTTTTGATGGTCTACACCACGTCTACACTATGCAATTACTTCAATGAATTATAAGTTACAATAACCTTTTAACTAATAACGAAGTCGGTAGATCGGTAGGTAGTAGGTACCTAGTACCTACGTAGGTAAGTGTATATTATTATGCATCTTTTTACCAAAGTCCCAGAAAAACTGAAATAGGAGGTTATACCTACCTACTTCGTATCATTTTGGGCTAACAAAGTAGGTAGGTAGGTAGGTACGTTTCTATGCGCTTTTAAAAACAGTTTCATACCTACCTACTTACAATTAGTTACCTTTTTTATCAATTTACTTAATAGCTTTGATGTTTGATAGATACATACCTACTCAGCCGGTTTCACTTTCCATGCAAGCATGGAACAATAACATTGTTATCTAATAACGTAACGTAACCTAAAAAGTAACAACGCGTGTCGTTCACGTTTTGTCCTTATCAATACCTTCTCCGCCTACCTCAGTTACCTAGTAGTTCCGGCTTAACATATGGACAATACCGCACAGATAACTATAACTCGCCTACCTAACATAGATAAAGTTATATTGAACACTAGCTTCGCCCGCGTGAATTGCGGTTTTTCAAAAATCCTGAGGGAATCGTGGTTTTCCGGTTCCGGTAATCTACCTACCTATAGCTGTGGCTGTAGATTGCTGTAGCAAATTTCGGTTTTTTCAAAATCCCGCGGGAACTGTGGATTTTTCCACGATGAAAAGTAGCCTATGTGTTATTCCTCGGGTATAATATATCTTTATTCCAACATTCAGTCAAATCGGTTCAGTAGTTGCGGCGTTAAAGAGTAACAAACATACATACATACACACAAACTTTCGGCTTTATAATATTAGTATGACAATACAGAACGTTTTACAGTGTTCAATAGCTGATACCTAGTTACCTAACAAAATCCCTTAACTCCTATTTCCTTGCCCCTACTTACATTGTAGGTACCTAAGTTGATACTTAACTAAGGTATCAACTAAGTCTATGGGTCTGTACTAAATTATAGTAACTAGAATTATAGAAGTTGGCATTGAGTTCATTCGTCCTAGTTATTTACCTATAGGCCTAGTTAGTAACCTATTGCAGGCGACTGCTGATTATGACTGGTCTAAAAACAAGGCAGTTGGATTAAGAATCTGACCTGACTCGTTGTGGAGCCAATTTACTTTAAAAAGTAAAAGTCGAACGTCGGCGGCCGACACATTTAGGAAATAGTGAAGGAGATTACTGCATCTCTAACCACTTTTTCACTAAGCCTTCGACGTAACTATTGGCCAAGATCGAGCTTGCCTAATTTCTTGATGAAACAGCCTAAACATTGCCCAATCAGTTAGGTAACTGACTAAGATGTTAATTTTTTTTATACTAGGTATATTAATAACGAGTAGGTGGGTCACCTGATGTTAAGTGATAAGTGGTAACCGTGGCCCATGAACATTTGCAGCATCAGAGGAACTGCCTGTACGTTGCTGGCTATTGAGGAACTTATTTTTATCTTTA
Organism: Melanargia galathea; assembly: GCA_920104075.1. NCBI lineage: Eukaryota > Metazoa > Arthropoda > Insecta > Lepidoptera > Nymphalidae > Melanargia > Melanargia galathea. The sequence continues at coordinate 9,966,782 of OV049873.1, forward strand.
ATAACCTCGGGGATTATTATAGTTTTAAGGGAACACAGCTGGGTATAGGACCTGATTCCATAATTTGCGACCTATAACTACCTGTTTTATCTATTGTTGATAATAATGTTCGATCTTCTAAAATCTAATAAAATTTAATAATTTTAGTCAATTAAGTAAGTTCTTATGAAGTACATAATGTGCTGACTCGATCTACATATAGAAACTCATTTAAGTATTAATTAAAAAAATTAGTTTGCTAAGTACCTACCTACTTAGTTATTTAGAAAATTATTAGAGCATTCTATTTAAGTCTTTTTACAGATAAATACTTATAGGTTAAAAAGTTGAAGGTACCCAATTAATTAACTAATATATTATAATTTATAGTAAAACATTAAATTAACTATAATCTTTTATTGCCTAGCCAGGTATAGGATCGACTACCCGAGTAATCGGTACCTGAGATTAATAACTAGGTCCATCTTTTTAAATACGAAACTGATAATCCCAAACCCGTCTAAAATTATGAGATTAGACCGATAGTGACATAGGTAAATTCCCAATCCCAGGGTACAGGGTACAGGTTATTCCCAAATCCTACCCATACCACCCCTTCTATTTTTTCTACGAAAGTTCCAGAGATATAGAATATTATTTTTTATCCCCGTAACAGAAATGTCATTTTGTCCTTAGCCTATATTAATCTTCCTATATTTTTGTTTTAACCTATCTCACTCACGTTGTTATTGCTTGACAAATCCTTTTGAAATCTCAGCAGGGGTAAGAGCAGACGCGGCTAAGTGGTGTGACTGGTGTGGCTCCCATTATATTTCACGTTATACACAGAAATGACTCCTCAGCATTCGTAATTAAGATGACTATCGCTCGACGGGCACGTTTTGGACCCTATTTGTAATGGCGAAGTAAAACCGGTTCTATTAGCTAATTCACATGGTTATAAATCGTTTGCTCTTTTATACGCTACCTGCTCACGGTTTTTGTGGTTTCTTTATATTGCATATAAGCCACTTGTTGCTTCGAGCTGCCTGCCCTGTTTTGTATTCCGTGGAGCACATAACGCATGGGGTAGAGATGCGGAGCGGCTTATGTATAAAATATAAGAGCACGTTTTGAATATTCATAAACAAGTTTTAAAACTGAGATTCTTTGACTGCTACACTACATATATCTTGAGTAGGTAACAAATAACAATAGTACAAGAGTACGACCTACTAACTAAATGTACCTACGTACGACTGACGTAAACTTTAGCATGTAGTCTGAAAAATGAACCCTTTACCTTAACTACTACTTGATAACCACTCAATTACTGTAAATGAGGCATGGCAAGGGCTATTTGGAATACACGTACCTAAGTAGTAGACTGTATTTATAATAGGTACCTACCTAGTAGCATTTAGTAAAAATGCCCGGCAAGCAACTAAAGCAGAAACTAAATGAAAGGTTTCCCAACTGTGTTAGCCATTAGTGCCTTCACTTTACCTATATTATAATAGCTATAAGTACTATTTTAATTTTTCACGGAAAGTCATTGACGTAATAATACTGAAAGTTTAAATTTTTGTAAAGAAGTTTCGCTGCGTTTTCATGGCAATTCAATTACGAGTTGCAACGGCTTTCAAATCTCAGTGGGAATTTTGAAAGGTGCATCTATTTATTTTATTTTTATCTTGAATAGCACAAAAAGATCCTTTAAACCGTTGGGCTCCATAAATACACCTACAACCTTCTACCTGCTGCCTATTTACAAATACAACCGCTCACTATAACCATTTTTTTGTACGTTTTGGCACAAGATAAAAGGCTTTTGTCCTACAATTCCCCATTGTTCGATCAACCATTGTTGGCAACTTCCAAAATTTTAGAGGGGAAAGACTGGAAAGTGGGATGTTTTTAAGTTTTTATGGAGATTTCCTCTTTGTTTACTTTATTTCTTTAGTAATAGTTGAACAAAAAGTGCCCTTCTAAAGATAAGGTTAAATCTGGCATGTAAATAGAATATGTAATTATTATATGACAGGAAATGATAGTAGGTAATTGCTTGCGTTCTTAAAGCTGTTATTAGTTACGAATTAGTTACATAGCTATTAAAGTTTGTAAATACTAAAGACATTGAGCCGATCATAAGTGGAAGTCCATATTTGACTCGTAAAAAAATTGTCGCTTTACCTAACATTAAAAATGTGTCAAGACAAAATAAAAACTAGTTTTAGGTCGCTTTACTTACAAGAAATTTGCTAATTTGCTGCTTTGGATGCTTTGGATTCTGCTTACATAACAAGGAACGCTCATAGTTACTGGATGCGAGAAAACTAAGTAAAGTAGGAATCGGGGCAAATAACTACTACAGTCCTGTAAATAATGCCAAGTTATTTTGAAAATGATCCCAACCTAGAACAACAAGTACAAGACATAATAGTAGGGTGTCCAACATGTTTTCACTATGTAAAAGTCCTTTCTCATGATTTTTAAAAATAATTTATATAAAATCAAAATATATATATAAATCAAAATATATATATCAATCTAATTAATACAATAATAAACAGTTAATTAAGCGAATAAAAATTATAAATCAATATCCACTCCAAACTACTGCAACGAGTTAATTATGCTGCCACACACAGGCTGCGTTATCCCGCTGAATACAATCATGTTTAAGTATATTATCATTGTTTGAATGGCCGAATTTATATAATTATGCTGGCCAAAATACATATACTGACAGACCTATAAAAAGAATAGGTAGGATCCTCGATCCATGTTCTCTGTTACTTACCTATATAATGTTTTTAACTCTTAAATAAATTGTTCAAACATTAAGGGCCTGTTTCACCACCTTCTGATAAGTGTCGGATAGCTTATCCACAACTTTTGTCTTTGTCACTTGACATATGTAAGAAAGTGGCAAAACTTATGTTTAGGCTATCGGACACTTATCAGAGGGTGGTGAAACAGGCCGTAAGAAATAAATGGTAGAATCGCGTTATTAAATTCAATTGGTTAAAATTAAGAGCGTTTAGGTATCAACGCGTCTAAAAAAACTGTCAGTTTCGTATAGTTAATGGAATTAGTCTTATTTCTTTTGTTGTTAGTTGGTCAGTAAGGCATGTAATCATGAGGGGCGTCGGAGCGTGCGATTGCGCGATGCTAGCACGCGAAACGCGTTTGTGGGCTTGTGAGTTGTGCGCGTTCCTATACCTATTCTGTAGACTCGATTATAATATAATGTGTCTAAAGTCTTGTTCGTTTTCTTACGGTCACCTTTGTGTCGCGCCGCCTCCACCCGCGCGGCGATTGCCAAAGGCGCTGCCGGTGACTTCAAAACATACCGCGCGGGGTGTACAGGCACAAGGGATTTTGGCGTTTTACATCGAAGCCTACCTACTCATATTTTTTTATTAAAATTCTCTTTCCTTTTTTTATATTTTTTTATATTCGTATTTTATTACATATAACCATAAACATAAAACATAATATTATAAATAAATACTCACACATACACACACGGTCGTCTGTTCCTAAAGTAGGCAACTTAATGCCTGTGTTATAGGTCACAATATTATCATGAACACAGGTCTTCTCTCAAAATGAGAAGGATTTTAACCATAGTCTACCGCGCTGGCCAAGTGCGGATTGGAAGACTATTCGGAGATTCTGTTAGAATAGAAAAAAAATTACAAACAGTAAAAAAATAATAAAAATAAAAGCAGAATACTAAGAGCACCTGTGCCTGTACCGACACTATGTTACCGAACGGACTATACGTAGATGTACATACATACAAATAAATAAAAACTGAAGTGTACGTAATTTTGAAATAAGTGGCTTTTATTAAAATTTATATGACTATTTAAACAATAGCACATCTATCCTAAACACGTCAAAATAACATTTTTGTCTGTTTGTCGGACCTAATCATCGTACCGGCTAAACCGATTTTGATGGACCTTTCACAGGCAGGTTAAGCCATAAAGATCATACCTACTAAGGAGTAATTAGGCTACATTTTATCCCAGAAATATTAATGGTTCCTGTGTAAAAAAATATGAGGAATAATCCTGTGTACATATACCTGTGTAGTGTAGGTTAATTAATATTTTTTAAATAATTTTGTAAATGTTAAAAATGTAAGTTTTGAAGTATATTTACACTGCAAGTTAGGAAATCCGACCTTGTCACAATTTTTGCTGTGTAAACTTTATATTTTAAAACTAATATTTTAGTTAGATATATGTAGTTTAAATCTTAATGGAGCCTTCGCCTTTTACATTAAAATTAACAGTTTATAATAAAACGAACTCATGATCATACAAACAATTAGAGGAAGTCCGACGCTTATCATCATTTTCGCTGAGATATTGTATATTTTTGCACTGTTGAATTTTTGATAAGGACTTTGTTGGAGTCACTTATTTACAACTGCGTTCCGAGCAATTATTAAATAATGTTCCTCCTTCAAAATAATAAGGAAAAGGAAGTAATTATACCTCCGGTTTGAGTGTTTGTGAGTATAAATATAACAAAAATTTTATCCGTAAGTTAATTACATAGGTTGTGTTGTGGTGGTCACGCGACGCGATTAGCTCTCCACGTGTCCTGATAAGGGCTTTGGTTTGCCGCTTCGGCGTTGTTGCAAAAAAAAAAATCAACAAATAGGTACTACCTAATATACCATGGGCGCTTTTACATAGCACGGCACGGCAAAGATGGAGGCAAAAATGTATGAAAATGTAATGCCGTAACTACCATTAGACTAGAGTGAATAGGCATTTTCTAGGCAAGCGCGCTCCACCTAAGGCTACATTTTCACTTACTATCATGTGTGATCGCCGTTAAGCGGTAGTCTAGATTACTCTAGATATTTAAATTTTAAAAAATATCCTCGCTTATTTTCAATTTTCATTTCAATGTTAGAGATAGTCTCTACTGAGTTTTTTTCGGGTTTTTCGGCAGAATGAACTTTTAGACTAGCTGAAAGATTTCATAAGCTATTGAGTCAGTATTCAGAACTTAGTCACACCTTTTTGAACAGTTAAAGTACCTACTTATAGTTTAGTAGTAATTATTTTGATTGCAGTTTTCGTTCAATTTGTTATTTTTGACTTCTGGCTGTTACTTGAGTAGTTCATCTAACACGCATTTGAGTGTTTACACGTGCGTTACTTGACAATATCTGCGTGCAGGCAAACATAAGCTTTCCACTCTTTTCGCAACCGTATCTTGAAAGGTTTCTCAAATAGCCGGTTCTGGCCTCAGCTACGTTTCCCAACACCTAGGCGTTGCAGAAACCTCCGAGTGCAGCGCAAACAATGTGCCGATCGTGGGAGCTGACGTGGCAGTTAGTACAATAACTACTCGGATTATTTCCTCGTATGCTGTGTTAGCGAAATAAGATTCTGCGTGGGACTGAGGCGCCATTTTGCTAAGCATTTCGTGTCTCTAGTTATAGCAGTCAGAAGAACTCGTGTTTTTTGTTTTGTAAAATACGACTCTTTATTCTTATCCCGTGGTAAAGTCGTAAAGTTACGGTTATTCGATTGAAAACTTTTTAATGGAAGAGGTTTAACGTTCTTTTGTAAGCAAACATACTCCATACAGGTGTAGCTATAAATTATGAACTTAAAAATGTTATAGGAATAGCTACTAAACTCAAATAAAAAAGCTATAAATTCAATTCTTTAAAGACCAAAATTTTTAGTAATTTGTAAAATTTATATCTTCTACGAGATTTAAATCTGGCCGCGAGAACAAATGTATTAATTAATTAGTGAGATCTAAATAAAAGTACTTAACTATTTCAAATTATACCTAACTAGCGGACCCGGCAGACATCGTCCTGCCCGCTATTAGCGCCACCTACCGGGTCCAATTTTTCTACTTATAAACCTTCCTCTTGAATCACTCTATCTAATAAAAAAAACCGCATCAAAATCCGTTGCGTAGTTTTAAAGATTTAAGCATACATAGGGATATAGGGACAGAGAAAGCGACTTTGTTTTATACTATGTAGTGATACAGGAAATAAAACTTGTAAAACGTATCATAATATTATTTATCTTTAACGTTTCCAACCATGTAACTATACCATAAGTTACTTAGGTTATCACATACAGCATTACGTTAACCTCTTTTAACTTAAAGTTACGAAATGAAGCCACTGTAGTGGAAATACGTTGGCTGATTACGAGCGCTCGACGTTACTCGATTACTTGATCAACGCCTTTATCCACGGAACGTAGTTTACGTTAGGTATTACTAATCACCGAAGCAAGCCACGGATGCTTTTAATCACACGAGTTACTTATAAATCTACTCATGTGCTTTTAATCGTGTATTTTGTTGAAATATTAGAGCACCTGTCTCAGAAGCTGACATGAACCATTTTAGAAGGCGTCCATTGAAAATTCATTTAAGTTTATAAAATTCAAATTACTATCCAAAGACAAAAAATGTATTTAGAGAAACATCTATAACGCCGAGGAACAATGAAGGGACTTGTATCGTTTTAGAATAAAAACAAAAATACATACTAATATTATATGTCTGTCTGTCTGTCTGCTAGCCTTTCACGGCTCAACATTTTAACCGATTTGGAAATTTGCTACAGCGTTAGCTTACATCCCGGGGACGAACATAGGCTACTTTTTATCCCGGAAAAGCAAAGAGTTCCCGTGGGATTTTTAAAAAACCTAAATCAACGCGGACGAAGTCGCGGACATCATCTAGTTCTTTATAATTGCATTGATAAGTATTACGAAATAATAATGTAATTAATGATAATTCCAACTTTATAAATACATTTTCTGTCCTGGTTTGCAACACTTGAAGATGTCAACACTACTCTACGTTGAGTCACGGCGAGCAAGAACTTACAACGGCAATATTCTATTTTTAAGTGCAGTCCCTTTCTCCAGTGAGCGAGCGCGGATGTGAGTCAACCCTTTATTCCCTCCGAACCTAATGGCCTCGCTGTGAGGACACGATCCGACCTATGCCTACGTCCTACAGTAACTATGGTCAACAACAGAGTCAAGGCGTCGCGACGCGCTTTCCTAATTGAATATTGTTTAGTTTTTAATATCTGGCTCGCCTTGACTGCGTTACCCAATGTGAAGATGGCATTATTATTCGACACTGACGTTAGACACTGAACACCCAATTAGTGATCAGTATAGTTCCAAATATGGGCTCTGTTGACTCTAACATCGCACAAAAAGTAGGCAGCTAACTAAATAATTTGACGCCACGTTCCTCGTAATATTACTAACTATATAGGGTGACGTCATTTGATAAGTATTATGGTTGTTCTTTTACCCGCATTTGTGCAGCGCGGTGGGTCCTATTTCCTCTGTATATAAAAGTGTCCTTTTCCAGAACCTAATGTGAGACTAACAGATGCACGCGACTTCGCCGGCGTGGATTTATGTTTTTTAAAATTCTTTGATTTTCCGGGACAAAAAGTAGCATATAAAGTCTGTTCGTTTACTTACGGTCAACGTTCGTTTACTTAACACGATCGTTTACTTACCACGCTGGCCAAGTGCGGATTGGCAGACTATTTGGAGATTCTGTTTTATTCTTAGAATAGAAAAAAAAATTACAAAGTGTGAAAAATAATAAAAATAAAAGCAGAATAGAATAGAATAGAATAGAAAAGTTTTTTATTCAAATAAACTTTTACAAGTGCTTTTGAATAGTCAGATGAATCTACCACTGGTTCGGAATGCCATTCCAACCGAGAAGAACCAGCAAGAAACTCGGCGGTTGCTCTTTTCCAAATTTACAATATCAATATAACAATTTTATGTTAAGTACATGATTGAATTGCCGTCTCGCGCATTGCTGGAACGAGTCAAATCCACGCCTTTTTATCATTTATATAAGTAATCATAATTTTATTCAGATAAACTTTCACAAGCGTTTACGAATCGACAAATGAATCTACCACAGGTAGATTCATTTGTCGATACCACAGGTAGGTAATAATAACAGCAACTCCTATGTTACCGAACGGACCTTACTAGATCAGCCATTCCGAATCGTTCTAATAACAGCAAGACGCAATTATTGCTTATTTCAAAATCAGAAACTCAATAATATTTATTTGTAAACTTAGACCTTTTTAGACTCAGCGAATTAAGGTCAACAAATATTTTTCACCATATTTATTTACAATGCGAAATACCCTAATCATTTGAAACGCACTGTGCCTACTTCCAGTCTATTAACATGAGAAACGACTGCGTGGGTAGTCCACAGGCACGGCAGACAATAACTAAAAGCCAAACAAAAAGCTCACTGTCCTGCCCTGTAGTTATGCCAATTGACTATCCTACAAGATCAGCTTATACCTATATCCCCTTTTCGGCGCAGAGAATTACCTAAGGACAGTGAACAATGGTTTTCCGGCATACAGTTCTCAATACCAACATCCTTTGATTAACATTTTGAACTCTTGCTGAATTCAATGTGAGTAATTTGTACGTAAATACGGCTGACCTTAAATTGTTTCTGCAGGTTATAGGCCTTGATTCTTAGCTTGAACTCATTCCGCTTTGGGCACGCATGTTTTGTTTACCTGAATTGAAATCGTATAATTTAGCAACTTCAATTGCTTAAATATTTACCGTCAATCGTTACATTATTCAGTGAGTACAGTACCTACCAACCGATATTATTTCAGTTCAGAGAAACTAGTTAACGTATTCAGTTATTTTTAATATCTTATTCTTTCGAATACATATTTACCGACTTACATATTATGTTCGAATCTTAATATTATATACTTGTTTATATACATATATTAATTATTATAGTATATATACATATTAAGTACTTATTTTTAAGTTGTTACGTCGCTGGATAGCTATATTACTTAGTCCTTATAATACTTGTAATTTTTTTTGACTATCAACCATATCACACAGTTCAGTAGGTACTTGTACCTATTTATTAAACGTATCTTGGTTAATCAAAGTTTAATCACATAATTAGCAGTACCTAGTTGTTTGTTTACCTTTTTATTTATCCTTGTACTGGAACAAACCTTATCAATTTAATTAAATAAACGTTGCTCTTTCATAACAGCGCTAACTCTAACAAAAGGTTTGTAATTTATATTGATATAACTACAACCTACGAGTAGTTAAGTATATTGATAGGTATATTTAATATATATAAAAAATTTGACAGTAATGCCTGCCGCTTTTTGTAGTTTACAGCAAAGTAGGTAGGTCTAACTACCTTGCGTTTTAATTCCTTATCTAGTTTACCTAGATGGCAATCTTTAACTAGGTAGTTGTGAGGTAGTTAGATTACTCAATATCAGATTTTCTTGTAAAACACATATTTCCCAACCATTGAGTAGGGCAACATTCAGGTTGATGGCATTGCAATTTTTTTTTAAATCAAAGCCCCATCTGCATTATTCATTAGATGTTCGGTATTAATAAGGCTTGTTGTTTCGCGACGTGTCGCTAATTGTTTCAACAGAACAAATGCTAGGGTTCAATGCCGAGCGGACGGTCGCCGGTCGTACAATCACTCACGTCGAGACTTCGTACAGCTTCCGAAGCCCACGCAACTCGAGAATCTATTTCTTTTATTTCTTTATATGAAAATTGCTTGAATTTTTGCATTGTAGACCTAATTTACGTACCCATTAGTTTAATTAAAATTGTATACGTACATGAATTATATATTTGATCATGAATAAAGCTGTTAGTTTAACGGTGTTTATATACATGGGTCTCTACTGGTAACTTACTGAATTTTTAACATAAAAATAAACTTAATTGAATCTGCCACAGTGCCACCACACAATAGATCATCGTAAAATGTACAATATTCTTCCATGTACAGATAATATGGCGACATTCGATTTTACTTTCTTATGTAAACGGTCTAATTGGTTCTAGAAAAATACTTAAATAGAAATGAATGTGCAGCTATAAATAAACTCTTGACAAGTAAATAACTAATTAGAGACAAATAGTTTTATTTGTTTAGGTACTTTAGTCTTACCAAACACTAATGTCACGTTTATTTGTTTGTTCTACTCCGAGCGACGTGCTATGCACAATACATCGTCTGAGTGACCAAACAAAGTGAGTACTAAGTACAGATAATGCATATCAGAAGCTTATGGACTGTAGTGCATAAACAAATAAAGAGTAGGTAGGTACCTATTGTATCTTATCGGCTTCTGATATGTCTGGTAGCTTTATTAGTGGTGTTTGCTATTCAAAACAACATACGCCATTGCTGCACTGTCTTTTAAAAGTAGTCAATTATATCAAAAAAATCTTGATATACTCGTAATGTGTTGTCTGTTTCACCACCTTCTGATAAGTGTCAGGTTGCTTATTCACAAGTTTTGTCTTTGTCACTTGACATAAAGTAAGACAGTGACAAAAGTTATGTATCAGTAAGCTTTGCAACTGCCTCGTTGGTCTGATGGTTAGCATATTCGAATGCAGATCACGAGGTCCCGGGTTCGAATCCCGGGTCAGGCAAATAATTGTTAGGTATTGGGTTTTTCCAAATTCTTTCTTTCCTATGAAAGAGGAGGCCTGTGCGCAGCAGTGGGACGTTAAAAAGGATGTAGCGGTAATGGTGGTGGTAAGATACATATAATAATTTGATTAGAACCAAAAATACTTGGCATATTAATATTAGTTTCAAGTTGAAAAGTATTTATTATTAAATTCAAATTCAAATAAGCGTTACAGACTTACTGTACTTACGTACTTACGTTACTTTTTGAATACAGAAGAACAGGTAATGGTGATAATTAAGTACGGAAACTTAAAACTAAAAATAGGAGGGTTCCAAACGCGCCCTGGTCTGAGAAGAGCCCACAAAAACTCAGCCGGGTTTATTTTTTTTATTATCACCATCTTACAATATGGTATAGTCATAAAAACGATTTGAACTATTGGCTTTTAGAGCAATTTATGTCAGATGGTGTGAACAGTGGATAAACTCGGACGTAACACTCGACCGCGCGGCATCATCGTCGGAGGCTCCGACTGCAGTTTTGGCACACATTCGCCCAGCTGTTGCGTCACAGAGAATTGAGCGCAGGCCGAGACTTGAGACCCAGTCGTGTAACACTTTTACCGCGAGCGAGCGCCGCAGCCCCCCCAACCCCCTCTACCTGTTGCCACTAAGCCACGGACACACCTACCGCGAGAACAGCTGTAGTCGGAACACTAGAACTGTTTCCTTTTCCTGAGAATGTCTAATCTAATCGTTACTTATACTGTTATAAACAAGTTAATCTAATCAATAATAATCAATAATCATATTTGCTATACCAATAAGGAGATAGCGTTATTGTTTTGGTTTTACTTATATATATTTAGAAATCTTTAATGTAAGTATATTATGTACTTAAATTAAAGATTTCAATTAATAGAACCAAAATAGTTCCTCAATATTTTGAAGTAAGCTTTTAGATTAGTTAGGAGAACTATTTATTTAATTCAAATGTCTACTGTTTTTGAGTCTGATGTTTGTACGTCTTCTCTAATAGAGATTTACCTACTAATTTTAAGGTACTCAACTTCTTCTTCAAATTACGTAAATTAATGATTTGCTGTTTTAATTTGTGGAAAAAACTACCTAAAAAATGAGTTTAGTTAAAGTAACTGTACTTATTTAAGTTACGAAAGTCAATGAAACTACTGAGGTGAGAACTCTGCAATAACTGATCACGAGTAACTTGATAGTTAAGTAATTAGCCGATCTTTTGTACCATTTATAAATTACTTAGTTAACAAACAGTATTCTTTTACATTTGACAAATCGTAAAATTTACATGACTCATTATTAACCCTTAAATAGATTTTGTCCGTTCCAAAGGACGTATTCATAAAACGCACACAAGTGTAATTTGAAGTAACTCCCGTGTGATTTGCGTGGTACGTAGCGTTTATGAGGCTTATCTCTTTCCTTTCTTAGTAGTGAGAACAATCATGCACTAGACGCGTGACAAGCACCAGTCATTCGAAAAATTGTAACGGCCGTAACGTTTTGTGCTCTTCATAAAAAAATTGATAAAGTAAGTAATACTTCGTTTTACATTATTTTTATTTGTTCATAGGATTAAATAATAGTTAAATGATTGCCTAAAGTAGTTATTTTGCTAAAATTATTTACAATTTTGTGTTGATACGTGAATAAATCTAAGTGTCACTTAAAACTGACATTGCCTGTAATCCCTTCAAAGTTGTAATTTTTCTGTTTGTCACTTAAAACGGACGTTGCATGTAATCGCTTAAAAGTTGTGCTCTTAATGTTTGTCAAATATAACGGACAATGCCCACAATTCGAACCGTAATATTTATTATTTATTGAACAAAACCTTTCACTTTTTTACCTTTTGTCCTTTTTTTCAGTGATATGGCGGGAACAAATTGGAGATCTAAGCAAATTCTTACACATGTACCTCATTTAGACTCTGAAGATTCCGATTTGGAATCTGATGACGATGAGGAAAGAAGAATAGAAGGACGTAAGTTTTTTCTCAATGCTTGTAGTGACTCATCACCAACCTCATCACCTGTAAGATATGTTTCTCCTAGCGTTTACGACTTACTTGAAGATTTTAGCGACTGCGATGACATAGATCATGAACCAGGTAATTCTAGGCAGAACGAAGATATCAGTGATACCTATGTAAGTCAAACCACACAGTCACTAAATACAGAATCTTCACCACTCGTAGCTATCCCTTCAAATCTACCACCATGCTATGTACCGGAAACACCTTCTACGAGTTCTGTAGGGACACCATTTACACCAAGATTAAGGACACGTCGTACCAGACAAACAGCAAATATTGAGTCATTTCCAATGCTACCGTCCATTTTACCTGCTTGTAGAAAGCGCAAAATGAAACATCTAGAGTTTTCATTTAAGAAAACTAAATACACTGGAGCCATCGAAGTGGATACTGGTACCAGCTTTGCAGAGCGGCATGATACATTATCTCCCGAAGGATATTTCAAAAAATTTTTTGGTGAAGATTTACTTCAATTTATTGTGGATATGACCAACCTGTATTCAGTACAACAAACTGGTAGATCAATATGTGTATCAAAAAAAGAAATTGAAATACTACTTGGTATTGAGATTATGGGTATCGTAAGAATGCCAGCTATTGAAGATTATTGGAGCAATGATCTTAGATTTGAGCCCATTGCATCTGCCATGCCTGGTATATGTTTATATTTGCCCAGCTATTAGATATTGCCCTTAACAATAGCTGGTTGTTGCACCGACGTGATTGCTCGCAACTTTCAGAGAAAAAATTGCCACTGAAAAAGTTTCGCATGCAGATTGCTCCTGCGCTTATCAAGGCCAATATGAAATCCCAGCTCCAAAGAGTAACACTCGATTATGAATCTGATGTAATCACTAAGCCTTTCCTACCACGGCCTATAAATGAAGTGCGTTTTGATTGCTATGATCATTTTTTATCTTCACTACACAGGGTCGTTGCCGTCTATGTAAGAATGGGAAAACCACGATTCTGTGTTCTAAATGTAATCAAAGACTTTGCTGTACACCAAAAAAAATTTGTTTTTTTTTATTCTATAAGGTAAAGGTAAAGAGTAAAGAGTATTTTGGTAAAGAGTATTTTGTTTGAGTATTTTTATGAGTAAAAGATTTTAGTTTTTTTGTTTAAGGATTTATTTTTTATTAAAGGTTTTGTATTAAAATAATGTATGTGTTATAGTAAATGGTACCTAAATAATAATACTATGTCAAAACTAGTAATTCATTAAAGTTTTTGTTATTTTAACTATTTGTTGTCAAAGAATTATTTTTTAAGTTAAATTGGCAAAGTCCGTTCTGTGTGACGAGTGTCGAATACCCATAGTGTATACATTCATTGGCAATGTCATTTATAAGTGACATATGAAAAACTTATGAAAATACTTACTTTTTTGAAAATTTACACGGTATTTTTCTTTTCCCTCCCAAATACGATATATAATCAGAACTTAACATAAAAAACAACACGAGGAACTTAGTGTGCCCATTTAAGGGTTAAGTAAAATGTGATAAAATATGGCTAAATATAAACAACTTTTAAAATTTAATCAGTCCGTCAATTAGTAAACTCCTCATTGGGAAATCCATTTCCGCGAGCGGTTCAAATAGTTAACGCAACACATAGCGCAGGTGTGTACCAAGCTTTTGGTTTTACATAATTCCTCGTAAAGAACATTTCGGCCCACAGTTCTTATGCAACACCAAAACATCATTTGATATTCAAGTTGGCTGCCAAAGAGGGTCACTATTTCGTGACTGGTCTAGTTAATATGTTTATTAAATGTAACTGTGTTATCGCGATGGAATATCTCTGATATTATATAAATATATGTAGTATATAGTATAATATAAAATATTATCTCTTTCTCCGATCGCACTTGTCGTTAATTTGCTGGCGATATTTTTTTAACGAATGTTTTCGTATTATATAATTTGGATGTATGTAGGTCGTTCTTGCTTGTAAACATAATATTTTAAACGTGTTCAATACATAATATTAAGTACGTACATTACTAAATTGAAAATGAATTTTAAAACTAAAATAAAAAAAAAATTAAACCGAAAAATAAAATAAATAACTAAGCTCCTAAATTAATGTAAACTTAATTTTGATTTTATCACGACCACGGTCGTTCAGCCCCTGTATCATGTTCAATAGCTCGCCAAAATATTCGAGATGCCGAAATTATGGCGTAGGTATATCTTGAATCCCTCCTAACTATGATGATAGTGAAGTCTCTACGGGGGTTACGGTGATCGTCGCAACGATCTAGCGTGAAGCCAGCATCAAAGCATGCAAAAGTGCAAGTGAATTAAAGCAGTTACATCACATGCCTAGCGGTTGCCGGTTGGTTAGTAGGACGGGGGCGGGATGTGTTACAATTGCAGCACGCGGCTCGGCTCGGCTCGGCGACGCGACGCGGTCGCGAGCTGTCGACTGGAGCGACATTCTCTCGGCTGAAACGATCTTAACTTTCTTTTCTTGTTTCGTAATGACACGGCCGAACGGAGAGGACCGGCAGATCCAGCGCCGGCGCCGCGCCGTTTCATAATAATCGTTTATTGATTTTTTGGTGCCTGAAATTGAAAAATTGGAGGCCTTATTATGTTGACTTAATCAGTAATGGTTAAGGAGAAGACATTTATCCATTTTCTTAGTAATACCTAGATTCTAGAAGGTTGAACTAAATTTTAAGAGCCGAAAATCACACGGCTTTATTAGGCAATAGATTCGCTTCTTTTTGACACACGTAACAAACGCGAAACATAGCGAAACAGCCTTTACTAATATTTGACTTTGCATCTGTCTTTTTCGTTCCACTCTGCTATGATTCCGCGCGGCGGAAAACAATGAAAAGGATGACCCAGTCATACTTTTCATTGTTAATCTTTTATCCATCTATCTATTTTTTTAATGATTACTTACTAATGTATTTGTTCCCTGTATACAACATTAAACATAATTCTCGTTTCATAGTCGCAAAGATAAAGTTGATGATATGAACTCTAATTAAGTAAATGTTAGAGATATTTTGGAAGGTGTAATATTTACTTGTGATTGTAAGAGGAGGTTCTAAAGTCCTACTGCTGGGCCGCTCTTCACCAGCTGCGGAACATTAATAGACTGTTTATTTACTGTGCCTCGATTAAGTTATCCGTTGACGCAAGCCTCTCGCGGCTCGTGCGACGTCACGTCATGTTGCGCGACCCGCACGATTGCAGTCGACATGAGTGTCGCAACGTGAAGCCATTACATCGATTATAATCCGCGCGTGGTGCGATATCTTATGGTGGGTTTACACCAAACGAACAAAGAGCTAGAGCATTCTTTCTTGATCCTTTAGTGTAAACGAAAGCTCGTTGACAGCGTTTACACCAAAATATCAACGAGCAAGAATAAGAACCACGAACTAGAACACAAGAACACTTTGAAGAGACCGCTCCGGGGAGCGAGCACTTCCGAACACGTAAGAACGCTCTAAGCTACTGTTCGCGCGCTCCAGCGCTGTTTACATCAAGCGAGCGAGCATTCTTAGAAAATTCCATAGAATCTATGCGAGCAACGATAGAACAACGAAGGAATGTTCTGTCTCTGTTTACACTAATAGAATTTGAAGGAGAGGGGATAGAACGAGCATTCGCTCGTTTGGTGTAAATCGGCCTTTATGCGCTCGTGCTGCAGGAAGCGAACTTTCGACTCCCTCGCTCGTTTCTTGCTACATCGTTGGCATACAACGCCGTCTTCCGGAGTGAACTGCCTGTGGCCTGCCCTGTTACCTCACTGTGCCGCAAATGTTCCTGCTTCTAAACAAGCATAATAAGCTTTCACCGTCCTCTGCTCAGCTTCCTATAGTAGCAGAAATGCGACAAGGGCCTCGTGTCTGTTTGTGTGTGTCAAATGTTAATGTGTCCCAAATTAGTTATTAAATAGGCACTCTAATTAAGTTATATGTCTCGCGATAATCGAACCCGATAATCGGTAAAATCTAACGATAAATAAATACTAACGATAATATCGTGTATTGCTATATTTTTCATTTTGGCGTAGTCCCTACACTTATAATTACGCCCATTTTATCATAAGGTGTTCCCTTGTAAGTTCTAACCAAAAGAAGGTTGTTATACGCTGGTTCTACATTATAAATCGACGAATCGCAATTAATAGTTATCTGGTTACTATCTCTACCTGCTTCAAGCAGGAAAAAATACTAACAATACTATTGTGTGCATAGCTGCAATTCCATTGTTACAACAAATTCAACCGCTTGTCTCTTTCAATAGGCGAACAGCGAACTGAGCCTGTAACACTTGTGTTGTCTACTGCGACTGTAAACTGTCGAGGTATTTATATTGTGGCGAGAAGTAATTTTATCGGAATTTGATTATTTGTTCATCATAATATTTAATGTTTTTATTTAAAAAAAATGCTGAAATGCACCACTCGGTTTAGCAAAGAAATTAAAAGTTATTAGGAAATTAACACATAGTTGAGAAAAATAAATAGGTACCCAGTACCTACCTAGGCTACATGCAAAAATAGCTATTTGGTCAGCGAGATTTTACAATCGGTCGACACTTTCATATAACTACCCACTATTCATAAACACTATCTTGGTTAAGACGGCTGTGGCAGAAGTTGCGCTCAGCTCCTCTTTATGCAACTAACTAAAATTATTGTTAATCTACAGGGTGACTGGTAACAGGATACATTCCTTGCAGGGGCTTAAAGTAGAGCTCATTTGCAGTAAATTTTTTCATATAATGTCCTATCCGAAACTTAGTCGTTTCCGAGTTATTGAAGATTTAAGGTTTTTAGCAAAAAATTCCAGTTTTAAAGTTAAAATTAGTTGCTGAAGAAAATCATACCCGGTTTTGTTAGTTTTTTTGTTGTTTTCTGATAGAAAAACGTTCAGAAACTCAATCAAAATCAAAATAAGCTAGAAAATACCGTTAACTTTTCAGTTAAGGCCTAAAAACCACGTATTATTTTTAAGAAAAAAATCGAATTTGATGAAAAGCAATAGTATTTCTAAAAAAAAATGTATGGAACGTTACGTACAAATTACTGAAATAACTTCCTTGATTCATTAGCTATCCAAAAAGGTACAGATGTCTACAACTTTTTTCAAAACCTCGATTTTATTAACAAAATTCTGAGAACTGACGAGTCTCAATTTGACCGGGATGGAATCACAAAGTATCATAATTTACATTATTGGGCGGCAAAATGAGAAAACCTAAAAAAGAAAAAGAAAGGGCACATCAACGGAGGTATTCTGTAAAAGTATGGATAGGATTAATCAATTAAACATCTAATTGGCCCGCATTTTTCCCTCAGAATTTAAAAAAAACGAATTAGGTGAAAAGAATATTAATTAAAAAAAAAAATGTATGGAACGTTACGTAAAAATTACTGAATTACCTTCTTTGATTCATTATCTATCTAAAGAGGTAAAGATGTCTACAAAAAACTGCAATAACGATAGGTGAACCTATTCCTTGTCCAGATTTAACGCCTTGAAACTTTTATCTTTGGGGCCACATGAATGATTTGATGTACGCTTACCCCATTATCACAGATGAGCTTCGCGAGTACTCTTCGTGCAGCTCATGAAATACGTAAGAATTAGCCAACAAGAGTCACTGAAACGGAAATACGAAAAAGGTTTTGGGCTTGTATCAGACAAAGAGGTTCACAGTTAGAGCAAGTTTAAAATTAGATTTAGATTAAGATTAAGATTAACACTAAGATTTAGAATAAAATAAAGATTAAAATTTAGATTAAAATCATAACTAGTTTTTCTTTTGCGAACCTAAAATATGTAATTACTAATAATTATTAGTTAGTTTATTGTTATTCCTAAAATTAATCAATTAGTCATTAAACTACTACAAGTTTCAAATTGAATTAAAAATCGTTCTTGCAGTTTTTTGTAAATATCTTCACCTCGTTGGATAGCTAATGAATCAAAGAAGTTAATTTAGTAATTTTTACGTAACATTCCATACATTTTTTTTTTAGAAATAATATTATTTTCACCTAATTCGTATTTTTTAAATTCTGAGGGAAAAATGCGGGCCAATTAGATGTCTAATTGATTAATCCTATCCATACTTTTACAGAATACCTCCGTTGATGTGCCCTTTCTTTTTCTTTTTTAGGTTTTCTCATTTTGCCGCCCAATAATGTAAATTATGATACTTTGTGATTCCATCCCGGTCAAATTGAGACTCGTCAGTCCTCAGAATTTTGTTAATAAAATCGAGGTTTTGAAAAAAGTTGTAGACATCTGTACCTTTTTGGATAGCTAATGAATCAAGGAAGTTATTTCAGTAATTTGTACGTAACGTTCCATACATTTTTTTTTAGAAATACTATTGCTTTTCATCAAATTCGATTTTTTTCTTAAAAATAATACGTGGTTTTTAGGCCTTAACTGAAAAGTTAACGGTATTTTCTAGCTTATTTTGATTTTGATTGAGTTTCTGAACGTTTTTCTATCAGAAAACAATAAAAAAAACAACAAAACCGGGTATGATTTTCTTTAGCAACTAATTTTAACTTTAAAACTGGAATTTTTTGCTAAAAACCTTAAATCTTCAATAACTCGGAAACGACTAAGTTTCGGATAGGACATTATATGAAAAAATTTGTTGCAAATGAGCTCTACTTTAAGCCCCTGCAAGGAATGTATCCTGTTACCAGTCACCCTGTATACTAATATAATAAAGCGAAAGAGTTTATTTGTTTGAACGCGCTAATCTCAGGAACTACTGGACCGATTTCAAAAATTCTTTCACCGTTGGATATGTACGGAATCCCTGAGTGCTATAGACTATATATTATGTACCACGGGCGAAGCCGGGGCGGACCGCTAGTTATTATTAACTGTCGAATTTAGATATTTTGCAGCGCGCAATTTGCGTACCGACTATATTTTTCTACATACACTTTACTGGCTATACCTACTTAAAAACAAGAAATTCTGGTAAACTTTATAAATAAATAATGAATTCGAACAGGTTACTCATTAAGGTACCCCCTCGTATAATGTGTGTTTATGTAAATGAGGAGTTACCCTAATTTCGAGGCACACTGCGCAATTGGGCACCTGTAACGTGTAAGAACGACCTCGCCGATCATCGGATGTGTCATGCGACCCGCCACATTGTATTATAACTAACGTATACTTAATATATAATTATTATTTATTTATGGATCCGGGTTCCACTGGCCTTATTCGTTACGACCGCAAATGTATATATTTTATATATATATATATATATATATATATATATATATATATATATATTATATCAAAAGTCACTTTTCCCAAGCGCGTATCAAACTGGGATAAAATAGTTAGTCGTTGTCGCCACTTATCAGCTCGCCTTGTTTATTGTTTAATGACTATTTATTTATCTTAATGTCGTTGTAATTGTACATTTTATTTATTTTCCAGCGATTAAAAGTATAAACAACAGAACGTTGTAGCAAAATACTTTATTATAATATAAAGGCCACGCGTATAACTTAAAATAATATTGATGCGAATCTATTAAATAGTAAAAACTAAAAATCCAGCTGTCCATTTTGTACAGTTAATTATTTATTTTCTTTCGTATTCCACATGATTTTAGCTTCATAATTTAAAAAACTGTAACCATTGATGTAAATAACAAGATATGGTCGTGCGAACAAAATTTTTCACGATTTAGAAACCAATAAATCAGCGCCATCTATGAGACACCAATGAACTACCACGGAACCAGTGTTTCCACTTACGATTTTGGTTTTACCTTAGAACCTGTAGAAATACCATGCATTTAGCAAGTAATAATTTTACGTAATAGTTTATAATATTTGTATGAGAAATACGTACTCCCTAAAGTATCGTAAAAAAAATTAAAATAGCGTTATTTAATGCTCCTAATCTATACTAATAAATAAAATTGAAGTGTCTGTCTGTAATATCGAAATAACTACCTCATATTAAGCTCATATGGTTATTTGAACGATACTATAACCGAATCATACGTTTTTAAAATTTTTGTCTGTCTGTCTGTCTGTCTGTCTGTCTGTCTGTCTGTCTGTCTGTCTGTCTGTCTGTTTGAACGGGCTAATCTTTGGAACGGCTGAACCGATTTTGACGGGACTTTCACATACAAGTAGAGAATTAACCAGGGAGTAACATAGGCTACTTTTTTAACCGACTTTCAAAAAAGGAGGAGTTGTGTTTTTCTACCTATGTACACCGATATCTCCGAGATTTCTGAACCGATTTGCGTAATTTTTTTTTTAATCGATAGAGAAACATTGCGACACTGTCCTACAAAAAATTTGGATTCCAACTCCTCAATCCTGATGCTGTAGGGGATCTGATCCCCAACACTAATGGGATTTAGGCACTGTTGGTTATTTAAATTGATATTGGGGATACCAATTAAAGACTTTATTGTTGAATGGCCTCGAGTAGGTACATGTCCAACTCCTCAACCCTGATGCTGTAAGGAATTGCATTCCGAAATCGTAAGGATCCCGAGGAATTTTTCCGTTTTGTGGACGGGTTACTACTTACTACAGATAGGCTACTTTTTGTTCTGGAAAATCAAAGTTCCCACGAGATTTTTACAAACCACACGGGCGAAGCCGTGGGCATCATCTAGTCCATACTAATATTATAAATGCGAAAGTGTGTATCTCTGCTAGCTTTTCTCGGCCCAACAGTTTAACCGATTTTGATGAAAGGTACAAAATTAGCTTGAATCCCGGGAACGGACATAGGCTACATTTTATCCCGGAAAATTAAAAAGTTCCCACGGGATTCTTAAAAGTCCATCCGTCTAACCGATTTATACGAAATTTTGTACAGAGGTAGTTTGCGCCCCGGAAATTAACGTTCGATTTTACTCCAAATTATCCTTAATCCCTGTCAACATGAACCCCTAAAGCCCTACCTAATATCATTAGTTTCACCCTAAAATAGTGCAAAATATCTAAAAGTGGGAACACTGCACGGACGTCAATAAGTTACTCGATAATCGACGTAACCTTGTAAGAACGGCTATAATTATTATTTCTACTAGCTTTTGCCCGCGGCTTCGCCCGCGTGAATTTCGATTTTTCACAAATCCTGAGGGATAAGTAGATTTCTGGTCCACCCGCCCCCCGCCGCGCGGCGGCGTACCGCGGTACCGCGTACGGCGGGCGCAGGGCGCAGGGGCGCGTGGCGCGGCGCGGGGAGCGCGAGCGTCCGCGTCGGCCGTCGCGATCGCACGCAGCGAAAATACCTATCAGGGCGTTTTTAACATCTGTATTTACCGATTTCAACACAACTCCTTTTTTGAAAGTCGGTTAAAAAAGTAGCCTATGTTACTCCTTGGTTAATCCTCTACTTGTCTGTGAAAGTCCCGTCAAAATCGGTTCAGCCGTTCCGAAGATTAGCCCGTTCAAACAGACAGACAGACAGACAAAAATTTTAAAAACGTGTGATTCGGTTATGGTATCGTTCAAATAACCATATTATGAGCTTAATATGTGGTAGTTATTTCGAAATTACAGACAGACACTTCAATTTTATTTATTAGTATAGAAGTATAGATTATAGGTGGCCTTTGGACCTGACTACTTTATGACGTTATTTTAGCTTAGAGATTTATGTACAATTGACATTTTGTGTAAACAAAAGCCTTTAGAAAGTTAAATGTTTTAAATTTACTTTTCGCATTTTAAATTATAGTAAGTAGTATATATTTACATATAATAAAATCGTAGATCGTAGATTTTCCTTTTTATGCCTAAAGTAAGTAGGTACATTTGGTGGAGTTTTGGAGAATGCTAATGGACATTGTATTATAGAGGAACATTTAAGAAAATAAAAATCAAGAAATTTGTATAAAAAAAGATATATTGTAAACATCATCATTACAGAAGCAGGATAAGGTTTAATATTAAAACTAAATTAAACTAATATTAAAATATCTTTATTTATCAACACTGAACAAATTCTATGGGAGTTGTTTGCTTTAAAATATGGATCGTCCCGTTGCTTTCTTAGCAAACGACACCATATTTCTCTTCTGTTAGGCTCTGCGGGCAATCTGGGAATTAAAAAAAACCATAATAACGACTCTTATTATACATATAATATGTATTATAAACACATATTAATAACTAAACGATTCCCTTTATTTACGTGGATTTACGATATTTTATCCCCTAACTTCTATCCCGAATTTTCAAAAATCCTGAACTGATTTATTTCTAACCGAATGCCCAAGTTCGAATTTTGATGGATAAAACTTGAAATTGACAGACTTTCATAGAAACGTTCCTTCACATTTTAACCCTCTTAGGAGTGGAGTTTTCATAAATCCTTTCTTAGTAAGTTTCTAGGGTACTCAAGGAATATTATGTTCTCCCAAGTCTAGAACGTCCAGCTGTTTGGGCTGTAGGTACGTTATTTGTCAGTCAGTTAGGACAAAGCCTTTATATTTTACTGGTGGACCCGGCAGACGTTATCCTGCACTGAACCTAGAAAGCGATTGCAGTGCCACCTATCGGGTCCAATTATTGTGAATCTAAACTCCCCAGGAACCAACCGAAACCCACATAAGAAATTTAATCAAAATTTGTCCATAATAAAATAAAAATCCTAAACCCCGACTGCAGCGCCACCTACCAGGTCTAATTGTAAATTTAAACCATACCTAGACCAACTCAAATACACACAAAACATTTCATCAGAATTAGTCCAGCCTTTCACGCGTGATGCCGTGACCAAGGAAAATAGGGATTCATTTTTATATATATAGATAGATATAGATTTAGCAGATATATTTATTCGTTTTCTTTTGCGACATTAATAAATATAAGTCGGTAATCCCGATATCATAATGTAATGCAGTTTGAAATTTATTTCCATGAAATCAAATCAAAATCCCGATGTACCGACATTACAATGTTACCTCGTGTGGCCGCATGTAATACGGCCAAATTAAAACTACGCGACTTAAGTGCGTTCATAATTTATATACATACTAAGTGAACATGGCCGGTTAGTCAATTGTAAACGGTAATTATAATATTTATTAGAAATGTTAAAACTATATGTAATACATAATTTTATATTGCTTACCGAAAAAAAGATATTCCATCCTTTTTTTTTAGTCACCTTTTTATCGGAATTAGTACACTTTTTTACGACACAACTCGGCATTTTTGCAATGCAAAGCAACGTCTGCTTGCGTTTGAAGTCCAGACGTCAATGAGTTCGCATTGGTGCTCCATACACATTTTAGCACCGTCGAGTCGGCGACATTTTTTTTGTTCAATGACCCGGTCCATACGAAGTAATATATAAGTCAATGACTGTAACTTATTATTCTGAGCCAAAAACGTCATGCCGTACTGACATTTTTATTAATTTTTTTTAACGTTACGGATAGATAATTTATACCGAGTAAAGTTTATATATCTTTTAAAAAAAGGGAAAGAAATTTATACCTCATATTGTGTAACAGATAGATTTACATCAACAACCTTGAATTGTCCTCCCATTTCTTCTAAATATCTATGCTACTATATAACTTGGTTTTTTGTATCCAGGTGATTTTATATGTCAACTAAGGCAACTGCTATTGTAAAGTCACCTTATCACTGTGCCAATAAAGTTAAAATTGTTCATTGATCACTGCTCTGCTCCCGTATTAAATACCTGCTAGCTATAGTGATAGGCAGATAGATAGATAACACAACGTTTAAAATGGTTGGCATGTCTCTTATTGTTTAGATACCTGACGATTAATTGGGCGCAGTTGCATTTACGTGTATCACGTTGTTTATATTACAATGGCCACTTAACAGTACACGACACTTATCGCTCTCAACAATCCTCATTGTCAATCTACGTCACGTCCTATAAACTAATTGCCATGTAATATTTTGCAACTATCTAGCCGCTCACTGTCAAGCCAAGCTGACTGTGGCGTCATTGAGTTCGAGTTAAGATGGTTAAATCTTTCGGGATTTATTACACATGTACTTACACAGTACAAATCTTTATGATTACAATTATAAGACTAGTGTTAATAAGCATGAGTTGTAAAATCAGATAAGCATTATAACTAGGGGCAAACTTCATAATATTATCCTTGAGACATTTACATTTATTTCATGAATTACATAACAGGATTTTGGTTTGAACTACTTCTTCACGCTACTAATTACAAAAAGCTTAAGAGTCAGCTTTGGTATGATGGTCGAGAGCAATCCAACTAACTAGAGATTTCACAGTCCCATTTAGCTATTTAGTAGATGGCTGTTTCTCTACTAACGGGAAAATCGTTGTACCAAGCATTTTTTTCTTATTTGGCTATAATAATACTAATTTTTAATATCAATAATGATAGTACACTACCTAATCTTAAAGGAGGCAAGTCTAAGAGAAATTATACCCCACCCCCTCTTCAGGCAAGTTCATTTAATAATATAACATTGTCATATTCTATCAAATTCAGTTGAAAACCTCAAAATACAGTTCTTGGCTATGTCCTATTTCCAGAATGACAACTCTTACGATGAATATTTATTTCCTTTATTAAAATAGACAAATTTAAACATATACAAGCATTAATAGGATACAGATAGCATGTTTAGAAAACACAATGATAATTCTAGGTTTATTTTTGATACTACAAACTGGCACTCGAATGTTGTCCGCACGATTTTTGATTTTTCCCCGAATACAATTTGAATATCACGTCAAAAGCTTACTATGCACTACTGAGATTATTTATGTCGTAAAACGCAATGAAACCAGTGTGAAGTTCGTTCGAAAGTAAAGTACAAGGTGCCGCGGCCATTTTATTCAGTTTTATCTCTGTTTGTGTAAGAGAATCACGTGTCTGGGCAGCTTGTTTAACAGTCCTCTGGAGAGTTGTATTTTTAGTATTATAAGAGATTCAATTGTAATAATTTTATACAACAATAACCCAGTGCGAGCATTATCACTTCTTACAATAATATTAAACAAAATCTTAAATGATTTAATTCTATGACACTTTTTATGTAAAAAAAACAGTCCTCTGGGCAACAGTCCTCAGGAATTTTATAGCACAAATTACCTGTTTTATGCTACAAATACCTATTTTATTTACTGATAATGTCCATTAAACGTGCAATAAGATGAAAACATTTAAATTTAGAAAAATAATAATACGAAAAAATTATTTTTTTCATACAAAAAAAAATTTGTCAAAATTTCAATTGTTTTTTGGGGATTAGTATTTACTTCATTACTACTTCTCGAAAAATATATATCATTTCTTAATTTTCAAAAAAAATAGAGTCGGGACAACTTTGTATGGACGAGTTTCCAGTTAGTAGAGAAATGCCCAGATACAGCTTAATAAATAATAAAGATTGCATCGCATTGAAATGCGTTTTACTATTTCTCTCGGTTGTTTTGATCGGTGGTCACGTACCTAGCTTAGCTGAGTGATAGTCTCTCCGTTTATAGATAGTGTGTCAATAAATGAAAGGA
Source organism: Melanargia galathea (assembly GCA_920104075.1). Taxonomy (NCBI): domain Eukaryota; kingdom Metazoa; phylum Arthropoda; class Insecta; order Lepidoptera; family Nymphalidae; genus Melanargia; species Melanargia galathea. The sequence goes on from OV049873.1 coordinate 9,992,896, forward strand.
AAGTGGCACGCCGGCCGGTAGGTCAGTGTCGCGTTGCATAACCGCTGTCACACAACAACGCAACGTGCCAATTTCGGCACGTGCTTTATCTGCACTTCCTATTTAGTCTAGTCTAGTCCACACTCAATATTAACCACACCTTGTTCACACTTCGGTACTGTGTACTTTATACTGGGTTGCTATACTTTTGTAAATCATATTGGGATAAACTTCGTTTCAACATAGATAAATTTTGACTACGTTTATGTCTAGATAGTGTGTCAACAATGAAAGGAAAGTGGCACTTCGGCTGGTAGGTCAATGTCACAAAAAACTGAAGTCTTGGGAAATTCGAAGCTTTTTCCATACATTTTTTCATTCGTTTCACAATCTTGTCTTCGCAATTTTGCTGACGTTATATACGTACGTACGTCATGTATCTTTTTAAGTTGGATAAGAAATTCAAGGTAGTTCCAAAACATTTTGATATCGCACCAATGTTGTAACTATGTTAAAATTTGCTTGAAATCAGTGAGTTTGCATCATTTTCTATGAAAAAAATGGTGCAATTTTTTTGCTCCTAAGTGTAGATAGTGTATTAACAATGAAAGGAAAGTGGCACGCCGGCCGGTAGGTCATTGTCGAGTTGCATAACCGCTGTCACACAACACGAGGCAAACGTGCCAATTTCGGCACACGCTCTATCTGCACGTCCACTTCCTATTTGGTAGTGCACACATTTGATTTTATGATCAACATTATCCTTGTGCATTGACGTCTTAATATCATGTTATTTATGTTACGGTTGCCATTTGCTATTTCTCTGGTAATATAAAATCGGCACCGACGTCTTTTTCGCTAAGTAATTTCTTATTTAACTAGTGCAATTGCACAAACTGAGCTTTCATATTATCCAAAATATTTGACGTTCAAAATCACCTACTCAATAATTTGTTGTTACTTTAAGTCTTAAAAATATAATTTTTTCCATTAATATATATATAGCTGCTCGTGCTGATTCATTGACTGACTCACTGATTGATCACCCCTCCTGTAAAATTTTGTATGAAAACTTTTTTTTTCACAAATGGTTTCGTATAGAGGACAAAAATTCATTCGGAACAAAAATATGGAGAAAGCTGATGATTGAGGATTTCAGAGACGAGCGAATGGCACGCTTAAGGTATTGAAGATAGGTGGGGGGTGCTCGAGCAAATGTCACTCGAAACGTCATCCAATTGGCAGTGAGCTGAAAAAAAAATTCAAAATGGCGAAAAAAAGATGGCCGCCATACAAATTTCGTCGGTCTCCATCTCGGAGGGTATAAAAGATGGAAGAGTGGTTTCTTCGCAAAAGATGATGAGGATCCAAAGGTCTACTTGACGAATTGAAAAAAAAATTCAAAATGGCGGAATTTATTTTTCCATAGAAAATGTATGGCGAATATTGTACAGACTACAAGTTGTAAACTATGCAAGGCTTTACCGCAGTTCTTTGAAGAACTCTCAAAGAAAAATATGGGAAGACATGATGATTGAGGGTTTGGAAGATGGATGAGGAGCCCGGGAAGGGTATTGTAGATAGATGGGAGGTGCTCAAACAAAAATTACTCAAAACCTCATCCAATTGGCACTGAGCGGAAAAAAAAAAACAAAATGGGGAATTCAAGATGGCGGCTATACAAATTTCGTCGGTGTCTATCTCACCAAGTATAAAAGATGGAAGAGTGGTTTCTTGGCAAAAGATTATTAATACCTAAAGATCTACAGTTTGATGAACAGAAAAAAATCAAGATGGCGGAATTTATTTCTTTCACACAAAAAGTTGTTTTCATTGATGTTCGTATAGAAGAAAAAATTCATGCGGAGGGAAAATATGGAAAGAGCTGATGATTGAAGATTTTGGAGATGGGTGAGGAGCACGGTCAGGGTATTGAAGATAGGTGAGAGGTGCTCAATCAAAAATTACTCGAAACCTCATCCAATTGGCAGTGATCTAAAAAAAATACTAAAATAGCGGATTCAAGATGGCGGCTATAAAAATTTCGTCAGTGCCTATCTTTACCAAGTATAAAAGATGGAAGAGTAGTTTCTTTGAAAAATATGATCAAGAACTAAAGATCTACTTGATGAATAGAAAAAAAAAATCAAGATGGCGGAATTTACGTTTTCAAACAAAGTTTTTTTTATTGATGGTTTCGTATAGAAGACAAAAATTTATGCGGAGGAAAAATATGGAGAGAGCTCATGATTGAGGATTTTGGAGACGGGTGAAAAGCACGGCTAGGGTGTTGACGATAGGTAGGAGGTGCTCAAACAAAAGTTACTCGAAACCTCATCCAATCGGCAGTGAGCTGAAAAAAAGTCCTAAATGGCGAATTCAAGATGGCGGTGATAAAAATTTCGTCGGTGTCTATATCACGGATTATAAAAGATGGAAGAGTGTTTTTTGGCAAAAGATCATCAAAACGTGATTTACTTGATAGTTAGATCGAAAAAAAAACAAGATGACGAAATTTATTTATCTATACAACATGTACGACGAATATTGAAGATAATCATCATCATCATCATGATCAACCCATTACCGGCTCACTACAGAGCACGGGTCTCCTCTCAGAGTGAGAAGGGTTTTGGCCATAGTCTACCACGCTGGCCAAGCGGATTGGCAGACTTCACACACCTTTGAGAACGTTATGGAGAACTCTCAGGCATGCAGGTTTCCTCACGATGTTTTCCTTCACCGTTAAAGCAAGTGATATTTAAATACTTAAAACGCACATAACTCCGAAAAGTTAGAGGTGCGTGCCCGGGATCGAAACGACCTCCGATTAGAAGTCGGTCGTCCTAACCACTAGGCTATCACAGCTTCTTTTTTTTATAAGAATATGAAGATAATGCAAGTTGGAAACTATGCAAGACTTTAATATAGTTTCTTTTCAAAATTTGTTTTTATGGAAGAACTCTCATTATGACAAAAGAATCGGAGAAAAAATATGGAAAGTAATAATGATCGGGGGTTTGGAAGATAGGAGGATTGGAGGCTGCTCAAGCAAAAAATACCCGATAGTGAAACCTCGCGGTCCGCTTTAGCGGGCCGCGCACCCACGCGCCATACTAGTTACATTAATAATTTGCTTTATCTGCAACCCAGAAGTATGTTAACGTGTCATAATTATTTTGAATGTCAATATTAGGTACATGTATTGTGTTTTTAGGGGTGCCTATCGAAATGACCTTTTCGCTGAAAGTCAATTCACATTGAATGACATGAAAGCAGGCTACCTGGTTAGTAGTTGTAACCTTGAAATGGTACTGTAATTTATTAGCACATTGAGATTCACTAGGTCACTGGGATGGCTGCTTAGAACCGGGTACAATCCCAGTAAAATTAAAGACCTGTGGACAGTAAAATTAAAGGTGGACGCTTATACAGCCATTACTTAATATTTTGAAGTACAAAATATATTAAGACGACAATTTTAAGTGTTTTTGGAAATATCCACTATTTACGAGTATATTGCGAACGACGACCGACGCGCGACGCTATGCGACGCTGTTGGCAATAAGTCTGTTCACAATCAACTCCAAAAACTTAAATCCAACTTATGCTGTCATAGCAAAATAGTGACTGCTATTTTGTTTATGAATTCACTAAAATTGAGCTTTTATGCAAAAACGTATTTACTGTATAATAATGACCTGGCTGGATTGTTGTAGTTACGTCATAGTGCATGTCTATTGCTGTCTATTGCTCGAAGTCGGAGGTCGGTTTTCTCCCAACAATGGAAGTGTAAAGAGAACTCGTGTAGGAAGACGTCGCGGCGCGGCGTGGCTCTGTCTGTTGAACTGAGTGCTTAGTCTAAGATCGGAGCACTCGAAAACGAACTCGAAAACTATTGATCGATTTCAGAGTAAAATAGACCTAAAATGGCTTGTATTAAGGTTTGAGTTCGCCAATACATTCAGCATTCGAACACAACGAGCGCCCCAAGCAGAAATGTTGTAAAATACATATTCGAACTATGGAATTACGACTTTAAAATACGAGTATTTGAGTTCATTTTGCTCTGAATTCACTTGTGATTCGATCAATAGTTTTCGAGTTCGTTTTCGAGTGCTCCGATCTTAGACTAAGCACACTGAGCGTGAGCAAGGTCCGCACCACACTTCCTGAGACGTAACGCAGAGACGTGTCTTCCTAGACACTCAATTAAAATATTCTAGTTTGCACACTGCTTCCTATTAACTAAAGTGTATTATTATTCGCAATATATTTCCTAACCAAACACGGATTCTCACTGTCATCAGTGGCGTTGAACTCGGCAAGGTCTCGCGCGCACTTCCTTCTCCGCAAAACCGCTGTATCGCTTCCCTATGCTTTGTTACGTACATAGGTACGTGGTAACGAGATTGTTATAACTAAGTATGTTTTTATCTTAATGACTTTGGGCGTCGTATCTTTAGTTTTTAATGGCTGGCGTAATTTGAACAAATATCATTATTGTGCACAGAAAACATTGTTAAATATATGTTTATATACTTTGATACGACGTAACATACTTTTTAGAAATGTTTTGTTTTTTGACGTTTACTCAGAAACTACATTTTGAAGTTTGAAGAAGTAGACGTTTTTTTTTTAGTTGAATGATGGCAGCTGTGGCGTCAGTATTTCATGTGGGTCATGATACTAATCATTAATCTGTGGTCATGATCTTTTTGACCAATCGCTCAGTCGATTAACGTTAAGCGAAGAAATAGCTCGCAGTCTGGATTTGGACATAGGGTACTTTTATCCCTGAAAAAACAAAGGTTCCCTCAGGGAAATAGAATAGATATTTTAAAAGTAGTACGGCGTACACTTGGGTTAATTTCGATAATTTTTTTGCGTACATTCATGCTATCCATCGATGACGAAAGTAATGAAGTCTTTCGCAATCCATAGTAATATTAATAAGTGTCTGTCTGTTACTAGGTGAAGCTAGGTATTGAAAGTACATACATATGTGCTCAGAGCACACTTGATACAGCACTTGAAACCGGAACGGATTTTACGTTTAAAAAACTGTTGCTATATTTTGCGTCCTAATTTTTGATAGTGTGTACATATGAGCATTTTGTAGAAGCTATACTATTACTAATATTGATTATTCGCATCTTATTACTAAAGTGATTGAAGTGTACGTAGATGCAACATACTTACATGATGGACGTAATGCAGACATAATGTAACATTAATTATTTTGTTGAATGGCAGAGTATAATGCTCCTAGCTATCAATCAATGTACGAAACTAATCGTGGTTGGCGTTTAGTTGTAATTTATATCCCTACATTTTTTAATGCATTTAAAATAAATTTGTTTTCGTTGCCTTTAAATAAAAACAACATTTTAGCGTTCCGTAGTACGGAACGCTAAAATGTTGTTTTACTTTTGAGTAGGCACTGAATCCGTACCTACTCAAAAGTAAAAAAACCGAACCCTTGGAATCACGCGTATATACCCGTATGTCTGTTACATATGCGTTTTTATAATCATTTGGGTATATTATAGCTTGTATGTTTATTTCGTATAGAAAAAAACCACTGGACGCGGACGTCCCGCAGTTGATTTTGTCTAAGTTGGTTTCAAGTTTGTTTCAAGTTTTTTCTACAGCCTTAGACATTGGTGTGTATGAATTGTATGTTTCATGATGTGATTTTCCGCACCAATTTGCACATTTGAAGTCCCGTGCGGGATTCGCCTCAGTTTGACCGTAGCCTTAATCATCTCACATTGTTGTTGCGCGGTCGTGAACTATATTTACAATGTAAGACGTTAAGATTATAATATCGGTATTTAAAATTCACTGACTGATATTTATTGACGTGTTAAATAAAATAACAATAATTTATAATCACAGGAGCTATAAGTACTACCTACTCGATGATTTTCAATTTTAGAGGGGGATTTAATTTTACCTTCATTAAAAATTTTATTATTACAAGAAATACACGCACTTATGAAATTTTAACGACTGTTTTAAATAATAATTTCCACAAAAAAGCGAGCGAGCTCACCGTAAAAAAAACGTAATAAATTCGTTCTGAAATCGCGGTCCAGTGCACCGTGCACCGATGCGCACGAGTGGCGCCGACCTACGCGTTCAAGGACCCGTGAAATGCATGCAACATGCGTGAATTATTACTTCGCAATCCCTTTATTGAATGTTATTGAAATCCTTTCTCCAGTACCTATCACTTGAAGCCTTAATGATAGCGCATTGGTCAGAGCGTGTCGCGTGGGCTAAAGGCCGAATGGTCGACGGTTCAAATCCAATCAGTTACTATATTTACCCTCAGTTCGTGGGGAAAGGGGAATATTAGTCAAGTTCAGCATGGTTAATATTCTTTGAAAAATATAATTATCGCTACATGAATTTTTGAAGAAAATCCCTCAGCCTAGATTGTCTGTCTGTACGTGCTACTATCAGAAATTTCCTACTGAAGCGATGATCCTCACGGCTGAGACGCTAAGTAACGATCTTGACGACCGCGACAGACAGAGCTTGTGTTTTGAAGACGTTCACATTAGTCCATAGGATGATTTTTATCCTAAAAATTTAAAAAAAATATCTCGGCATTCGTTGGTCTCTTCTACTTCTAAAGTTATTCAAATTCAAAATTCAAATTCAAATTAAAAATCATTTATTTCATGTAGGCCAACGTGTGGCTCTTATGACATGACAAGAATCTACCACCATGTATTTATTCCATTATTTATTCCACCATGTATTTATTTGTTTCTCTGGTATATTTTTATCTACTACGAGTATATTCAAACCATCGAAGCGAACGCAAGTGTCATGACGAGGCAGTTTATAGATTGTAAGCAAACGCTAAGGCAATCGTGGCATTTCGTAATGTTATACGAGTAGGTTATGTGTACCCTTCGCGGTGAGGTGAGGAGCCATCACCGTGACAAGTGGGGTGGTCTATGGCTTGTGAAAAGCCATGCTTGGTTGGCTAACCACGGTGGCCGTGGAAAAATTTAACGGAATTAATGGTAATAGTTTTTTGTTGAAGAAAAGGAAAAGTTCAGATAGTAAAAAAGATATCGAGACAATTAGTATTCATAATGCAGCCGAGTACATATTTATATCTAACGATCGCTTAAATAAAATATTCCCTTTTCTAGATGTTGATAATAAGTCTCGTAGCTCAAGAACAATAACATATTTATTTACTTACGAACGTACGTTAACTCCAACGCAATACGAATTTTATATACATATATCATAATATCTGATATATATATCCGCATATTTTGTTTGTTTAAAACGAATTCAGCGTCGAATTTTCTTGAATAAATTTCGATAAATAATATCTATAATTGCTCGGAGAGAACTAAATAATAATCCGGGTTTTAAATACGTATATAAAAAATAAATTATCTACAACACTAATTAAGTAAGTTTACCTAAAATAATATTTTGGCATAAATGAAGGCCGTGTTATTTATATTGAAACGTTCGCCCCGTGACGCAAATTGTGATAAGTGATAACTTATCCAAAACTAGTACAGCTAGTTCAAAAGTTATCGCGCGACCCCGCGGAGCCGGCTTGATAGTTTCCTCGAGCGCTTGTAATGTAGCAGTTTGTTCAACCTATACGTTTCGTCATGGCCTTATTTACAACTCGCAGACGCCCTCGACTACGCCAATGTAATAGGAGATTGTTAAACACTCCTGACGCTTCGCGGCTCCGTGGATAAATATCACTTCGCAAAATCGCAACTAATAAAATTTATGTAGCTTTAGTCACCTTTAGGTTCGTAATAATTTTAAGAAGTTACTCACTGACCTGGCTAAATTGCGACGTTCACCCAGTCTTCGAGGTAATAGATAGGTAACGTTCAATAGGATGCTCATTAAAAGAATATGTTTGACCCGCGTCTTTAAGCTACATATTGAGCAACATGTTCATTTCATTTTCATTTAATTTCATTTCAACATGTTCTGACACGAACTTGACCAGTTATTGAGAATGTAGGTAGTAGGTACTTTTGAACAGTATCTCTCTACAACGAAATTAGTTAGCTTTAATCAGTTTATCTTTGATGTCTGACCAGAGATTTTGTCGACACTTGTCGTACAGTTTGATAGTTAATATTTAACCACGAGTGCTAAAAATAATATAAACTACATATTATTTTTAGCATTCGTCTTCAAAACTCGCATCCGCCTTCATTTTTCTACGAACTCTGTCGATCGTTTACACAGGACGCCAAGGATCTACTTAAAAATAACTTATTACTTATGTACTTATTTCTACGTTGCTTCTTTTAAAAATATTTCGATATAGTCTAGATGTTTTCGTGCTGAATTTAGTAAACATACGATGAATTCATTACACGCACGCAAAGTATCACCTTCGACAAAATATAGCCCATTGTATCGCCGAAATCGGCTATTGTTATTTCGTGCACACTTCATAAAATATGTACTGTTTGTTTGCGTACAATAATAGTGTATGGACATTGCAATAATGATGCACCAGTAGGTATCACTGCAGTTGAACTCGTTGACCCGTATGTTATGCCGTAACGCTCAGTGGTCGACCCGACGAAAGTGAAAATGGTCTTAATCTTTCATTTCAAATGCGCGTTTTGCTCTATTTTCGTATTTTACGCATGTTTTGCTGTGATTAAGATGTTAAAACTTAAAATACTTTCATATTTAAACAAGTATTTAATAACAATATTATGAAGTTTTGAAATAGATGCATTTAAATAAACTGTTAACTTTATCATATCTTTAACTCTGTCAAAAGATTTTTACGCTTTAATTTTATACTGTAAAATTTAAGTTTATAATGGTTGCATTGAAACACCAGCGTGTTAAAAGTTAAACGAGCGAGTCCCTAAAACATATATTATTTTTATATATTCTAAGACAAAAACGCTGTTTTGACGAAACAACCATAATTTAACGAACTCATGCTGTATAATTTAGCACCTACAACAGAATAACACAAGCAATTTCATTCTTTTCAACATCTTAAATATTCACAACATATATTCAGAGAGACAAGTCAACGCTTTCATACGAAGCATTTCAATTTGCGATGCAAAAAAAACGAGATGAAGTAGGAGCGGATGTTGCACATCTGTTGCTTTGGAGACATCGTAACGAGCAATTAGCAAAGGAAGATGGCGGAGTGTGTACCAGCGGGGAGGCGGGTTCGCACAATGTGCTCCTCACTTGTGCAGCGGCACAATCTCTACGGTCACTTCCGCAGATATTTCACACTTTTAGGTCAATTTCAGCGGACACTAACTACAACCAATTTGAACAACCAATTTTCGCAAAGTAACGCTTTTTACTATACAACAAATGGAACAATTAATTTAATCATTTTTTATTATATATAGTATGATAGTTATACAACAAAGTATTCTTGATGCTACAATTTCTGAAGCTCTCTATGGTAGCGGTGCTTATTCGTTAGTATTTTAATTAAAAATGTTAATAAAGCCAAGGTGAACGAAATACTAAAATAACAAAATGCTGATTACAATCTATAGTAAAGTGTATAAACGAATCGATTCTTATCAATGACAGTCGCCTCTTAGCCTCTTATATCAGTTTGTGAGTGATATGAATAAGGAAATAAAATAACCATTACAAAATTATACGCGGATTAAGAAGAGTTCGATAATAATGACTTTATCTTCGGAAATTAAGACTATAATATGATCTACTATTTACGGAAAGTTGAGTGAATTTCTCTTGATCTTAGTGGATATGATCCTGATTAAATATGTAATTGAAAACTGCTGCAACGAAATACAGGAGCTAATTTCTATGATCGTTTTTAACAGAGCTATTAGGAGTGAGACAATGATACAAATAATGATAATAATTAAAGGTGTTCATAAAATGCGTGGATTATGTGCTGATGAGCCCATTCGCCTCTTGAAGGTCACCCGCTCGCTCACTCACCTACGCGACTCGCTCGACGACCGCACAAAGACAGGTACGTCAGTATTAAAAATTTTCATCGCGGATTCTACAACTTAGCGCACAAAAAGTTCATAGCATTTATAAATAGCCCGTCAACTATAAAAGGTAACCTCAGCCATATAATGGCTGTCTATTATTTAAAACTGTAAAACGTGTTTATGGTCACATTAAACAAAACAAAAAAAAACTTTAAAATAGGAACTCAAATTATTTGATTTACATAACTTTACGAATAGGTCAGATTTTGCAAGGCGTTATGTGATAATGTCCAAAAGGCATTCGTCTTGACACTTGACCCTGCAGATGATATTGAATTCAATTGATTTAGTTATGACGGGCTTCATTCGTTATTCGTGTATCCTTTATCTGCTCATAAATCTTGTGTTTCGAAATAATGATATACGATATATCGAATGAGATCTCCTGATCTCACAGGGCTGTCAGAAGGCATGTAGAGTCTTGGCATAGTTTGACATTTATTTTGAGAGAGGAGAAAATGATTCGAAGGAGTGTATTTTCTGATGGTCTAACTCTCCCTCTGTCAGATGATCTATTTAAACTGTCTAACCATGTTTCATTTAGGGTGTTATAGTTTTCTGGTTGTTTTTATTTTTAGCCTTAGACTCGCTTATTTTCTTCAGTTCTATTATACGTGCACATAATTTAAATTCACGACTATTATCAGTTAGGTACACACAATCAGCAATTTAATACCCCGTATGTTTTTTACTCGCTCATTAACTGCCTTTATCTGCTCACAAAGTCTGGGCTTCCTTGTTATATTGTATGTGACTTAAATAATGTATTCTGTGTATATTACACATCCTGGTGCTTATTGCCACTGACAGTTTTATTTGATGTGTTTCCTTCGGCTGTTGTATCAAGATTTATACCACTTTCTTGGTCGTTGAGATAACTATGACTTTTACTTTTGTTAGGGGTCAGGTGTTTCGACGAAAGCTGAAAGTAACACGTTTAATGATCAAAATATAACGTTATAAATATTATCGTTATCTTATAAACCAGCTGACAGTACGTACTGTATCAGTTCAAAATCTTTTGCTATATTACGTGACTATAACGTTTCTGAAAATAACGACTTCAGGGGACCTCATGATATTTTAGGCATTAAAGTGTGATATAGTAGTTAGTCTTACTAACTGGTGTTATTTTCATATTGTAGTCAATTGTACTTAAGTTTTTGGTTATTAAATTATAACCCATATTATGTCGATTCGTAATCGTTGTCGTTTTACTGTAAGTAGTTATTCTCTTAGCGTAAATGAACTAGTTGTTCTGGTATTGTTGTTTATGGTCGTTTCTATTTAAGTGTCATGATTTGTACTCAATGTAGTTTGTGCATAACAAGAATTTAGGTTTCGCTTATACAATATTTTCCTGTTAACATAATCCACAGACGTGCGAGCGTGGGCGTGCCAGCCGGGTGGTGGTCAATGTTGGTAATCCAGTAACTATATCAGCAGTTGCGAAACCGTTGCGCAACGCAACTCCGCGTGTCGCTCGATGCAACCGAGCTGCAACCACTGCAACTCCACTCCCCGCCACGGGACAACCTTCGATTTCCCTCGTTATGACATTCTAGCATTTACTCGTCAAAATCACCGTTTCAAAACCGAACCAATATTTAGATACGCATTTTACAAGCGCTCGACTCTTCGAAGTCAAGTCGCCATGGACGAGTTTTAAACTTAGTCAAAGCCATCGATGTAGGTATATACGTGGTTAGGTCGTCACTCGTCATAGATAAAAAACTCATAAAATCAGTCTGATTTGCATAATTAGATCGACCGCATGCTCAGGTGTTTGTGTTTTTGGTTAATACATTAATAAGTTGGTATGCTGCCTTGTTAAATCTTGCAAAAAAACAGACGGAATTAAAAACAAGAGTCAGATTGGAGCAATATACAAACGCATTTTTGTAGACGCATTTTATTATTAAGTATTTTGTACTTAACAATTGAATATTTTCGATGACAAACTAAATTATGTAACCTACGCAATAACGCAAGGAACCCTTTTATGTGACCGTGTCATTGCCGTTCGGTGCAAGGATTGCTTTGAAAACAATCAAGTTAACATTATAATTTATTCAGTTCATAAGTCAAGGCGCCTGTTTATGTACCGATTTTATGTTAGTAGACCTTGCGGTCAACAGAAACATACAAACAAACTTACAAACTTTACTTCTTTATCATATTTGTGCAGAGTAGATTTTGTCACTGACTTCGTTGGTTCGTCGGTTTAATAAAGTCAATTCCCTAGGAACTATTTGTTTTCGCAGGATAAAAATATCCTAGTCCGTCTCAGGTTGCAAGCTGTCTCTGTGCATATCAAGATTGGTTCAGTCATGCTTTCGCATTTACGATATTAAGTTTAGATTTTGAAACCGCCTTTCGAAACGAAATAACAATGAGCAGTTATAGTGTACGAACGTTCCGTGATCATAGTCCGAAACCAAGGCTCTTATGTAAACAATGCGCCAGAGCGGGGACACTGGGCTGGACGGTGCTGTCCTGTTGTAGCGAATGTAAATTGCCCCCGCTCGCGCTCATGTTTAGAAACGCCTTCATTTCGGTGATTATGTGAACTTTATGTGTTCCATAGAGTGCGTCGGCGTATCATAATAACTCGTAGAACTGAAAGGTTAGTACGAGTTTGTATACATGTCGACAACGTTGAAAAATTACGAGTAGCGTAGCAATAATAACGTGAAAGTAAAATGGAATATTTTTATTTGTTTTAAGGTAAATGGTAAGTAGAGATTAGGTATTGTAAAAAGTAATGGTAGTAGAGGAAATTTAGTGCTCGAATTGCTTTTGTGAGTGTCGACACTTTAAAGTATTTATGCCTTATCTCCTCTCTGGATGTCTATAGTTTTAAAGCATGAATTCGACTATTGTATGATCTACAGCCAGCGCCATAAGCGGACATGCGAAATAACCAGTAGTAACTACCAACTGAATAAACGACTTCAAAACCACTAGGTCTGTTTCACTCTGACGTAATTGTGTTTAGATGCTCTGCTCGAAATCTATCAACGTTTGCGAGATGTACATACCTACTCGTACTAAGGCACGTTGAGCATTGTTTCGAGAAGTCTACCTGCTACGTAACGCACGTGGGCTCACACTGCAGCGGGGAAAGTAGCACAGCCGCTGGCAAGGCCGTCGTGTCGCTCTTCGACCTTCGCCGACCATTTCCGGGATCGCTGTCGACCTACTTAGGGCTCTCGGCCGAACCAAACTCACCTTAATTGCATTGAGATCTATTTATAATCACGGTTATTTTAAGATGTTTGAGAGTAAATCGTCGTCGTTGTCAACCGATTGACGTCCACTGCTGGACATAGGTCTCTTGAAGGGACTTCCACTTGCCACGGTCTTGTGCCGCTTGTATCCAGCGGAAGCACCTTGGAACCCCAACGTCCATCGGTTCTTCGAGCACACTCACCTAATGGCATTTCAATAGTATTTTTATTCATTTGATCCGTTCATCTCATATGGGTAATCTGCTGTATGCTCTGTTGCCTTCGGCTTTACCTTTAATCACTAGTCGTTCTATGGACACATCTTCACGCCCAGACATATGATCGGATAAATAGAGTGTAGGAAGAATGTAGGATAGACGCTGCTTGATTCCAAGTTCTTCAAGAATCGACTGGCTCGTCTGGAACATATTTAATGAATCATGATTTTAGAGTGTGATTCTTCTCCAACGCCACATGTCAAGCGTGTCTATTCTCGTGTTCTCTCCTCTTCTCGCACTCTCGCCGGGTCTGCTTCTGAAGCGTACAGAAATATGGGGAATGCCAGTGCCTAAATAGCCGGATCTTAGTGGTCTTTGTTGTGTTACGATTGCTCCATATTTTCTGTAGTTCACCCATGGCGTAGAAACGACAGAAAATACTCGTATGCATCCGCCAGTGTTTGATATCAACGCGTCTAGATAAATGCATCGTTGGGCCGCTGCACAGTTCGCGATTTGTGTAACTTCCGGCGTGTTGGTAATTTATTAATGACTAATATAATATCCTAATGATACACTTAAATATATGTATATATTTTTCCGTGAGGTTTATGTTTCCCAATTTTTACATTAATGTGAATAAAGTAATTGTAATGTGGTTTATTTTCAATACAAAATTTAAATTTTACACTTATACTGTGTTTTCATATTTGAGATAATGCGAATTTTATGCTAAATTTCAAGCGAGTAATTAAATTTTTGGGACGCCTCGTACGATTCCGATTCGTTCAGTTTGGTTCAACAAAAAGTTTACTATACCTGCTACCTACAATTAATTTTCGTAGCCTTGCTCGACGGGGTGATTCTCAAAATGTACCAATAGTACCAATAGTGCTATATAACTGTACAATTTTATCTAGCTGACCTTTATAATATCATAAAATATTATATTAAAAACTTCTTGTAAAAATGCGTAAACGACACACTGCAGGGTGTTTTTACCGCGAATAAAAAATTAACCGTGATACAGGCTGGTCAACGCGGTTCGCTTACGCGTATCTCCGAGAGGTTTTATGCGATTTGATTACCTTTCAAATCAGCAAAGGGAAATAGATTATATACATACGTAGATATACATATATGGTTGGTTGCGACATCGTGCGCAGCGGTCCTCGCGTGTATCACGCCGCGGCAATCGTACCGCAGATCCGCAGTAATGTCTCTATAACATACCAATTATGTACCACTTTACCTATCCGACCTCGTTTCATGTTGCTAAATGCTAAACCTCTGCTACTAATGTACACACGGCTGATCATTATACAGTCAGCTTTCATACTAATATTTTTAACGATCCATCCAATAAATAGTAAATAGTAAGCGACCGACACGGCGTCTATAGAAATACAATAAAAATATAATTATTACCTTGTAGCATAAAAATGGGTAGTCTCAAGCCAGGCCGAGAAATGCCTTTATCCAGGTCCATAAATATTTATTCCCTTAATAATAATAAGTCATTAATTAACTATTTTATAAATGTGGAAATTGCAGCTAATTTACCTGTATTACCTGTATATTATGTACTAACATAATATAGAATCCTTACCTCAGATAAACTTTTATAAATATGTAGAACCTTGTTGCTTTCTAAAAACTACAGTTCTCAGTAGCAAATTTTATAATAATCTGGGAGCACGACAGTCGAGCAAATAAAACATAAAAAAAAACAAATGCACAACCGTACTATCTTTTCTTGAAGCATTTCAGGCCATTTTCGACCCCCTGTAATTTCGCTGTGGATAAAGCTAATTATAGGCCGACCAGAATCTCATGAAAAATACGGAAATGAAATTCCAAAGTTAGCAACACTGCGGCAGCCCTAGCGATAAACAAAGTAACTGAATTTTTTTTGTAAAATTGACTTTTTTGCATTAACGAAAGTTTTATGTCGAGTTTTTTACCACAGTTTAATATTTCAAATAACTTGAACCGTTTACTGAAATTTGATTTGCCCAAACAAAGTACCTGCACACAATAACCCGGAATATAAATGCAAAAACCAAGTAAACAACAAGAACAACACAAAAGCAAAGTAATTGAATGTTGATTACTTTGCTTTTGTATTTAAAATGCAGTTGCTTGATTTTTAGTTTCGTGAAACGATCCCAGGTAAGGTGTTCTGAATGTAATTACTTTGTTTATCACTAGGGCAGCCGAGTTAACCTAGTGTTGCTTACTACAAAATTTAATTTTCCTATTTTCCATGAGATTCTGGTCTACCTATACTAGATGTTTTGTGTATTATGTTGAATAGAAATAGTGCATGGTCAAAAACTCTTTCTGGAAGTTTATAGCTTTGTATCACACCAACATGGTGTAAAAAGAAGTGACGTCTTGTTCATTAACTACTTTAAAATCAACGTCCAAATGCTATTATGATTAAATGCTGTGTAAAGAATCAGAAGGCAAAGCTACCAAACCTGTTAATTAATAAAATCGATTAGTATTTGAATGACCCTCTCTACATAATAATATAACGTCAAGGCCATAATACAGATTACAGATCTGTTTAGAAATGTTAATTTGGAAGTTTTCCTCCATGCCACTTGGTATTAATTATTTTGCATATTTTTTTTAATTAGGTATACTTAGAATATACCCATATTCTAAGTTTTTATTTCAAGTCTGACAAGGATTCTAAATTAATATTAAGTAACAATTAAAGTATATGTATATAATGAGCGTTAGCAATTCTATTATTATTTTAATCTTGCTTAAGTAAAACGTAATTTTTTAAATAAACCACTCATGCTTACGGGGCAAACTGGTTATTAATTAGATTCATATTATTAGAATTACATAGCATTGCAATTAGGGCTGCCAGCCGATCCGTAATTCCGGGATTCTTCAAACAAAAAACAGACCTACTTCATTAAGAACTTAAGAATAAGTTAATAGAAGCTAGAATTTTGCCTGGGATTAAGTTACACTTTGACAATTGTAAAATACTCATAGTAAGTAGGTAATTACACGTAGTAAACTCAACATTATCTACAGACAAAATTATTATTATAAATGAGGCAAGCGTACCATTCTTCACAGCTTACTAAATTTTTTTACGCATTTTGGCAACCCTAACAAATTATACGTACATTTTAGACACAAACCAGTATCTTTGTATTCGGTGCAAAACATGACACAAACTATTTATAAAGTTAATCTTATTGAGACTTGTTTAAATATACCCGATGCTTGAGGGTAACAGATTACGTAGTAACTAGCTGTGTTATTAGAGCATTCAAGTAATAATGGCGGCTGGAATAACTTCATTGAGTTGCCCCATTATTTTCAATTTACAATGTCATATTGATTATTGTTTACTGTTCACTGTATGTTTCACTAGTATTGTAATTAATATGTCGACATGTCGAAATGTTTAGTGAATCGTGTGCCGATGAACTCCGGTGCAGCGATATTAGTTCGGTAAGACGTCCCGGGTTCGATGAAGGGTTTTATCTATTTATTTTTACTTTAGGGAATTTAGGAAACGATGTTGTAGATGAGTCCATTTTGTATGTCCTTAGTGCTAGTCCATAAGTATTATTCTTGTTACTTGTTATATTATCGTGAAGTTAGAGTTTTACATATATTCTGAAAATTACACTAGGTATATTTTCTTCTCACAAAGGCTATTAAACATTCATTTTTATAAACAGAAAGGTTTAATTTAATCGACATAATATTATGGACATACTACTTGTGAACGTCACAAAGTAGTAATACCTTCATGTCGTCTGCGAAAAGTACAGAAATCCTTTGTGGAGTTGAGTTTAAGCGCTTAATTTATTACATGATTTCGAATGAATTTTTAATATTGTTATTGCACAAAAACAATGTTTTACACATTGTTTAACAGTTACTTGTTGTAACATTTGTGTTATGAAAAGAGCAACTGCTGAGTTTCTTGCCGGCTCTTATCTGTAGAATCACCTTTGGAAACGATAGTAGAGTCTTGACTTATCGTAATGACTACGAGCTGGCTTACATGAAAGAAATTTCAAAATTTTGATTTTTTTGCGCTTGTAAGAGAAAATTCGTAAAATCGAATTTTCTCTTGTCACACAATCTGTAAAAGTCTAAATAATTCATAATTATGCACATGTGTAGTTATGTGAATGATGCATTATTTATAATAAATATTTAAAATAACCAAATTGGATGCAAATCTAAAAGTCGCGCCGTAATAATATTATTATCCACAGCAGCGGAAAACTGCATTAAATTAATTCAAAGCCTTACACGTTGCGAATTGATACCAGTTTGCTGTTGTAGTTTAATTTCCATACGTTACTTATGTTACTTTTTAATTCAACTCAATTCAATTTACTTTATTTTGTTTATTAAAGCAATAATTTATTCAAATCAGTTTAATAAACAATATTGTGGATTTCGTTTAATAAAGAACTTTCTTGGGGTTGTGTAAGTGTATTGAAATAACAAATCCGAATTTCGCACTATTTTCATTGCTTTATTTTAAAAGTAGCTCGTTAATATATCGTATAATATACATACCTAGTGACAGTGTAAACAGTGGCGAGAGGCGATATGGCTGAATTAACGTCCCCAATTCAATTGAAGTGTTTCATTAGCACAAGTGGCCCCGATTGCTTCGTTGATCGTTCACGACAATCGCGAACCTCAGTTGACAATCACCGATATACTGCCAGTGTGCTTGCGGCTGAGTTCACGATATAGATGGTGAATAAGTGAATAAAGGCTAATATGTCAACTCATACAACTATGGCTTGCTAATGGCGCATGGACGGAATTTAAGAGCGGGGCCGCACTGCGAAAATTATTCGCGCGAATTTTATTCGCGCGGTTTATATTCCGCATTTTAAATATTTTTCTCGCGAATTTTAAATCGTATGTGCGTGCAGCTTCATACATTCCCATATGTCACAGAATTTTGAGAAAAAAATCGCGCGAATAAATTTCGCAGTGCGGCCTAGGCCTTAGTCAATCAAACGAAAATCATCATTATTAATAAGTATACTAACGACTTCTCGCAACTTGGTTCGCGTTGGAGTTATTTTCAGAAATTTTAAACGCCTTAATAAACACCCTAAAAGTACTTTCAAACTACCAGTGAAATAATTTTTCTTACAGAGATTACCGCCAAAAAACAAACTCAAAAAATTCTCTGTAACGTTTGTGCAGATTCTTCTAAAGGAACTGCACGAAAAACTTTTTATCTGTGGCCATAGCACTTAAATTAGACAGCTGCAATATGACGATGGCATCCTAATCTGATTTTCTGGTAGTATCTAAGATGTGGGCTAAGATATAGATAAAATAAATATAAGATTACTTAACACAAATTCAGACAATGTGGGCGATTCTGTTGTACACAATCTCTAAATCTAAACTAAAATGACAGGTCTAAATATAGTGCTATCCCCTTCAGCAGGGAGGATTGTGAAAGAGACAGGAATATATTTAGACCTGTCATTTTAGTTTAGATTTAGAGAATGGGTACAACAGAATCGGCCACAATAACAACAATTGCGGATACCTAGTCGGAATGTAGAGAGTAGAGCATGTTGGCGCTATTTGAAACAGATATCCTATGTCCAACAGTGGCCGCATACTGGCTGATGATGATTCGGAATGTGCAGTTTGAAACCAACGAGGCAGTATTATCACAACCAAAAGTTGTGATAATACTGCCTCGTTGGTCTCGCGGTTAGCACGTTCGACTGTGGATCACGAGGTCCTGGGTTCAATTCCCGGGTCGGGCCAAAAAAAAATTCGAGGTATTGGGTTTTTCTGTCAAGAAATTCTCAGTGCCAGCCCGGAGTTGGAAGTTGGCGGTGTTAGATACACCCCCGTGCCTCGGAGAGCACGTAAAGCCGTCGGTCCTGCGCCTGATCTCTCTCCGGTCGTGTCGCATTGGCGTCCTATCGGACTATGAGAGTGAGGGAATAGAGAGTGCAACCTGTGTATGCGCAAACACTCGCAAGCGCAACACACTTGTGCACTATAATATCTCCTGCGTAGATGGCTAGTCTCTGCCTCGGTTGAGATTGGTCGCCGTGGCCGAAATTCGGTCAGGACATCATTATTATAATCACAACTTAAGTGGCTAAGTGCTAAGCCTACAGAATTTGTAACAAGTTTGAGGGAGGAAGACAAATCATGGTTTAGCTCAACCATGTCTATACCCGTTGATCACTATGGCTGTTTTTCTTAGATCATAAGTGTACTTGATACTATGTTGTAGGAAGGAAAGCAAGGAAAAAAACCTTATTTTATCCGTGCTATACATGGAACAAACGCTTATAAATTATTTATATGAAACCAGTTTTTAATGGCGTTGTGCTCTGTATTTATCTCGATCATGCAATGCCTTTAATTGCCAGCTATTTTTTTACTCTTATTTGTTGTATGAAGAATTAATTCAACACGTAAATACCTATCTATCTACATACAATGTCTTTTTAACATAGACATTTTGATTTAATCTTTCACATATTCCATACTTATTATTGAACTAGCTGATTCCCGCAACTTCGTTCGCGTAGATATAGGTTTTTATAAAAGATCTAATAAACTAAATGTTACTCCTTATAACATTGAAAGTTCCATTAAAATCGATCCGGCCGTTTCGGAGATTAGCTGGAACAAATAGAAAGACCGACAAACATAAAGGACAATGACCTAATTCGCCTAAGAATCAGCAAACGTTTGACATATACCATAATTCTTAGCATAATTTATATTCTTTATTCCAAATAATAGAATTTCACGGACACTTCTTAATAATATTATAAAATAAATAAATGGACGCTTCATTGACTAACATACTAAGTATACTGTTCCGCGCGTTCCTCGAATAATATCCAAAATCATCGCTTGAGCGCTCGATTCGTAAAGTAAGAGACAAGAGTTAAACCAGTTTAAAGCGCTAAATGCCACACGAGAAGGCGCTGTCAAAATTTATGGTAGGTAGGTACGTAATAAGTATTACGCACTACGTACTTATTTATGTAGGTACCTAGATACAAAATAAAATAAATCAAAGATATTTTGAAATAAAAAATAAACTCAAAGATATTTAACGCTCTAATTATAGAATTCTGATGAACCTAAAACCGAAAAGTGAGTAGCGATTCGACTGTTCTAGATAACCTCAAATTCGAAAATATTTTTGAGCATTAAAAAATACTCAGAAGTGTCCGTTGTTTTAATCTGCTTTTAAGGATATATCGTTGTTATTTTCAATCCAATTATCATTATTTTATGACTGTTGGTCTTTAGGCGAACTTTGTATGGGAAAAGAGCAATGTCCTTTACACACCAGTTTAAAATAAGCCGTACGTTCAAAGATCCGGGTCCCAAGTTATTTGAACCCAATAATGAGGGTTGTAATGTCTGTCATTTCTAAACTAAAAAACCTATGACCTTGAAATATTTACGGGACAATATATAAAGTACTACCTTTCTAACAAAAAAAGAATGAGTGAAATCGAACAACGCGTTAATGAATTACAGCTAAATACACGTTTTAACTTTCATCCCCTCTCCCAAGGGAACCGTGATGAATTTCGAGATAAAAAGTATCCTATGTCCTACCTCGGAGTATAAACTCAAATCGTTGCAAGTTTCATTCGAATCCGTTCAGTAGTTTCGGCATGATGCGCGGCCAAGATACAGACAGACAGACAGACAGACAGACAGACAAAAATGAAAAAAATTGCAGTTTTGGCTTCAGTATCGATTAAAGAGTGCCCCCCAATAAAAATTTTCAAAATATCTTCAATGTACAGAGTTGGATCTGTTACAGTTTTATTATATTATAGATGAAATGGATTTTAAAGTAATAAGTTATACATTATATTATGTATTTATGTATAATGTAATGTAATTAGTATACCTACCTCCGTTTTATATAAAATTTATGCAGAACAGCTACAACAATGTTCAGATTGTTAACGCTATAAAAACTAACGATTATAATTATTATTATTAAGTAATATAAGGTTACTCACTTTTCACTTTGAAAACATAAGTGATATAAGTAATTAATTGTAAGTATTTCATTCCTGTATGACGTCATAAGTTGTAAGCAACACGGTGACCGGTAGCGA
Source organism: Melanargia galathea (assembly GCA_920104075.1). NCBI lineage: Eukaryota > Metazoa > Arthropoda > Insecta > Lepidoptera > Nymphalidae > Melanargia > Melanargia galathea. The sequence continues at coordinate 10,014,516 of OV049873.1, forward strand.
TCGCATTACACAGATTACATAACCGGAGTATTGGTCAACATGCTCCGGTTGATAAATGGCCACTAAATACACGATAGTCGTTTCGAATCGAAATGTCGCAAATTGCTAGTTTTACGATAGTTAATAACCGAATTATGTCGCAATGAATTACAATTTGAAGCGTTTTGTTAGTTCTTACAAGAGCAGAATATTTTAAAAAACAGGCCAAGTGCGAATCGGGATCCGCTCTTTTAGGGTTCCTTACATAATTATGAACAACATACTTAATATTTTGGGTGTAAGAAATATTTAATTTCCGAGCTAGACATCGCAGCATCGCAAAGACCGGCGGACAGACAGACAAACAGCAGAATGACATCAATAGGGCTCCGTTTTTACCCTTTGGGTACGTAACCCTAAAAACTACCTATGAATTTTAACAATTATTTGAAGAAAAAGATTTTCGATAATTAAAGTTAACCTAAAATCCAATATTGTTAGCGTAAAATAATAAAGTGTAATAAATATGTCAACTAAAGTGTAAGAGGCTATCAATTATTACTCGATTGTTATTTCTTGACTTGTTATTTCGATTTTTTGTGATGTCATCTATTATTGATTTAGATACCTAGATTGAATAAAATTTTTAAGGGATACCTCTTTTCTCTAATAGTTACCATATAAATGTACTGTATATAACTACTATGAAGAAAAAGTCCGCGAGATCCATGTAGTTGTGTAGTGTGTGGTTTGGTAAAGTTAAGGGCTCAAAAATTAACAAAAAAAATGTTAATGTCGACTTAGCTAAAAGTAAGGAAAAGAACAAAGTATGAAAACATTGTAAAACAAAAGTACCTTACTAATATTATTATCTATATTATGCTTTTGTTACCAGATACAACAACAAAAACCGCTTTGCAACAAAAACAGGAATCACCACAAAAACATAAGATTTACTTACATGTATATTATTCACTTGGTAATATCTTCGTATAATATACCTAATATTTATTTAATTTCTGTATTTCTGTATTTCTTAGGTTTACTATTTAGTAGATTTCATGAAGAAGGTTAATAGATAATAATATGTTCTTAGCGCATTCATATTTAGTTTATATTTAGAATAAGGAAGATTAGATTAGAATCTAATCTAATCTTCCTTATTCTATGCACAAATTGAGTTTACTTTGACATAAAATCAAAGATCTGTTCCGCATTATACACTAACATTCCGAATTTTCAAGAGTTCTTGATCTAGACACAGGTTTAAATCACGATAAATGATAAGTCTACCATAGAGGTATTATATTTTATCAAGTTATATTTTAGAAATAAATTAAATCAAACAAACAAAAATATTAGTGACATAATTACTATGGGTACATTTCTGCGTGTAACTTCGTACATAAGAATGATAATTAGGTATATACTAAAATCTTCCTGAAAGTATGTAGATTACGATAGTGAAAAAAACCATCAAAATCGGTTCATTGGTTTTGTAACCTCCATTTTGAAGTCGGTTAAAAATTACATTGGTTGGTAACCCTGGAAATAGTCGAGGCAAATTAATTATGGTCGTCGTCTCGGAGTTTTCCAGCTAGCTGAGTACGGTTTTACTTTCTTGTAGGAAGTGCTGTCGCTTTCGTCGGAGACCGGTCAGCCGGCCATCGGGAGCCTACGCTGTGCCGGTTATTAATTTTATTGAGGCAGCTAGGAACAAATAGTTACGTGTGCGCTGCTCTGCCGCAGTGGGCACTCGTATCAATTACTGGCATCGGATTGTTCGCTTGTTCGAAAAGACATTAGTCTTTTGAATCTTAAGTGTGTGTTATGTTGTTCATCATCATCATCATGATCAACCCATTACCGGCTCACTACAAAGCACGGGTCTCCTCTCAGCGTGAGAAGGGTTTTGGCGATAGTCTACCACGCTGGCCAAGCGGATTGGCAGACTTCACACACCTTTGAGAACGTTATGGAGAACTCTCAGGCGTGCAGGTTTCCTCACGATGTTTTCCTTCACCGTTAAAGCAAGTGATATTTAAATACTTAAAACGCACATAACTCCGAAAAGTTAGAGGTGCGTGCCCCGGGATCGAACCCACGACCTCCGATTAGAAGTCGGTCGTCCTAACCACTAGGCTATCACAGCTTTTTTGTGTTGTTCAATTTTATGTTGTTCAATTTCTTATATTTTGTTGTATTAAATATACTAAAATACACTGTGTTTTTTGGAGAAACACATTAATATTACTGGCTGATGTTTAAGACCTCATCGGCGTGGATTTAGATTTAAAAAAATGTTTCTTCATACTAACATTACTAACCCTTTTCACCTCTGCAGGGATGATATTACAAAAAAATCCCCCTAAGTGCAACTCTAGGGTATTCAAGGAATTTAGCCTCCAAATTTCAAGTTTCTAGGTCCCCCAGTTTAACTGTGCTTTGTTTGTTAGTTAGTCACGGTAGGTACTGTTTTATAGTTACATAGATAGATGTGCCATAACAGTCTAAGTCGGCCTTGAGAACTTAATTTTGTCCTCATATTAAGTAGATTTAATTTATTAATTGCCTATTTTATTTGTACTAAATTTTTCTTTTTTGTTTCAGGTAAGCATCTAACCTGGTTCATAGAAGAGTAATGAACTCTACCTGCCTAGCATGACGGTAATTACCGCCGTCAAGTAATAATTTTTATGAAATGATGACATAGTAAGAAAAACGATGACCGGAAAAAATCAATTCAATGTAAACTTATTACTTATGTATGTAAATAATTCGTCATTCAACTTTAAATAGCAACAGCAGCAAAGGTCAAATCGGTACCAAACCAAATATGTACTATATTTGCAACTAACGCTCAAAGGGAAGTAGGTACCTACTACATAAAGTTATTTCGTTCGGTCGTTCGTTTCAACCAATGGACGTCCACTGCTGGACATAGGTCTCTTGCAAGGATTGCCACAGCACACGATCTTGTGCCGCCTGATTCCAGCGGCTGCCAGCGACTCGCTTGAGATCGTCTGTCCAACGAGTGGGGGGTCTACCTGCGCTTCGTTTACTGGTGCGAGGTCGCCATTCAAGCACCTTGGGACCCCAACGTCCATCGGTTCTTCGAGCAATGTGCCCCGCCCATTGCCACTTCAGCTTTGCGACTCGATGAGCTATGTCGGTAACTCTGGTTCTCCTGCGGATCTCCTCATTTTTGATTTGATCCCGCAGGGATACTCCGAGCATAGCTCTCTCCATCGCCCGCTGAGTGACCCTGAGTCTTCTTATGAGGCCCATTGTCAGCGACCATGTCTCAGATCCGTAAGTCATCACTGGCAACACGCACTGTTCGAAGATAATGATATGAATAAAGTTATTTACTTCGAATAAATAAAACAAAACAAAGAAAGAGAAACAAACATCTGAAATACTTAGGTACCTACATTCACGTCATTTACTAAGTTCTGGAAACGAGTGTGACGTGTTATCAAAATAATATCTCGCATACAAAAAACACACAAATCCAATATTATTAAAACAATATAATTAATGAAGGTGATTATGTATGTGACGTTGCAAATACGCAAATGAAAAAATGTGTTAATATTTTATGTTATAGGTTTTAGCCAATAGTATCAACAGATGAGGAGTCAAGGTTATCGAATAATGTTTAATTTGGCTCATTGACATATACATATATATATATATATATATATATATATATATATATATATATAAACGTAAAATACATTATTTTTATTTTAAAGTGAGCGCAAAAAGGTTAATGTTCCTTTATAACAAAAAACGTAGAACATTAATTAAAACTATTATAATAAGCTTCAACATAATAAATAGCACTACCGATCATTGCACTATTTAAAAAAATTAAGGTTAAAGTAATCTTCGAAATAATTATTTATTTAAACTAGATTAATAATAGCTATGTGTCTATACGGTTACAACATTAAGTAAATCTTTTAACAAGCGCTGTTATATTTTTGGTTAACTTTAATTAATTACTTGTGTCAGATTATTGTTGAAATTCAATTAGAATTTTTAGAAATGGTTTACAGATTATTAATTTCATAATTGAAATATGTTATAATGAACTGACATTTGATTCATTTATTGGCGCCGAACCGCCATCTTGAATTATTCGTATAAATACGGGCACTTCGAAGCCATGAATTCAGTCTCCACCAGAGACTCAACCGACTATTAGATGCTTCAGCGTCTAGGTCGTGATATTTGATTGAGGGTTGCGATAGCAATCACACCCTAATCGAATAAATGCTGCCATTTTGGACTTAGCTGAGTGTAATTAATTAATTAGTATAAAATAGATTTGAAAAGAGATCTCAGTTAAACTAATCTGTGATTCGATATTAATTAAGTTTGTGCGGGTGATAAATAAAAATATTTTAATAATAGTTTGATTTAGTTTTAATATTAAACCTTATCCTGCTTCTGTAATGATGATGTTTACAAATTCAGAAGCGGGATTCGAATCATGTTGCCTTAATTTTGCTTTGCCATCTACACAGTTGTGTTTGATTTATTTTGAGAAAGTGATTAATTTGAAGTAAAGTTGTAGAAATACCCGCAGAATAATGAAATACCGGCAGTTGAGATTGATGATTCGTTTGAAATTAGAAATAATTTTTGATTAGTTATTTTGAAAGGTTAGACGCCGCCGAGTTTCTTACTGGTTCTTCTCGCTAGGTCGCGGCATTCCGAACCAGTGGTAGATTCGCTTTGTTTTGTAATTGAAAGTAAAAGTCATTTCAACAGTAAACATTTTCAAAATAATGTGTTGATGATAATGAAAGTAACTGATATAGTTAATGAATAAGATTATAAAGTAGAAATCGAATCAAATAGAAGTTTTGATTTATGAAGTCACAAGTTAAATTTTTAATCAGAGAGTTCGGTTATGAATTATTTTGAGTTATCAGTTTAAAAGCGACATTGACGGACTTGACTGAGGGCATGACCGCCCGCAATTTACTGAGGGCAGACAGCCCATGACTTAAGTGAGGGTAAAATCACCCTTGATCTTAGAAACAAAGGCAAAACGCCTGTGACATTGACAATGGGCAAGACCGCTCGCGACATGAATAAAGTAACTTTTACTGTGATTGATGAGAAACACGGGGACGTGTTAAATATAGGACGGCCGAACTGTCAGATTATTGTTGAAATTCAATTAGAATTTTTAGAAATGGTTTACAGATTATTAATTTCATAATTGAAATATGTTATAATGAACTGACATTTGATTCATTTATTGGCGCCGAACCGCCATCTTGAATTATTCGTATAAATACGGGCACTTCGAAGCCATGAATTCAGTCTCCACCAGAGACTCAACCGACTATTAGATGCTTCAGCGTCTAGGTCGTGATATTTGATTGAGGGTTGCGATAGCAATCACACCCTAATCGAATAAATGCTGCCATTTTGGACTTAGCTGAGTGTAATTAATTAATTAGTATAAAATAGATTTGAAAAGAGATCTCAGTTAAACTAATCTGTGATTCGATATTAATTAAGTTTGTGCGGGTGATAAATAAAAATATTTTAATAATAGTTTGATTTAGTTTTAATATTAAACCTTATCCTGCTTCTGTAATGATGATGTTTACACTTGTCAACTCGACAACCGGTGTGAATACTTCGGCTTTCTGAAAGTGGACAAAATCTACTTGTTTTGAAGCAATAAAGGGGTTTTAATGTAGGTAATAAAATGATTTTAACCTTTTGATTTCATAATAGTCATTACCACTGATAGAGTTGAATGAGTTATTATTAAATTATGTCATGAGACAGTTCTAACGCAGTAGTAGGTACAAGTTAAATTATAACAACTTTTGATAAAGGGTTTGTTGATAATTAAGTACTTTAAAACTTCTGTCAACTTTCTGAGTTATGATAACGATACTGGTCGAGAACACAATAAAGCTAAATGTGTGTTAGTCATAGGACGGTTTTCTTTGTATATTATCTCTATGTGAGTCACATCGCACAATTTGTGGGGAAAGCGTAGCCCGCAGTACCCAGTAGTGACGCAACAATAAAAATTGTATGGACAAAGGAATTGCTGCAAGATACTTGACTGACGTGAGGGTCTAGTTTAGGTCACTAATGAGCGTCGGTAATCATGGACAATCACGACATGAGTTCAGTAAGAACATTTGCGACATTGGGCAGTTCTCATTCAGAATGGTTTAGCGTTGTTGTCTAGATGTAAAGCCACTTTAATTATGAAATGTAGCTGATAGAGCTTATTCTTAATTTTGTCTGCCGACCGTTACAGAGATCGTGAGTAACATTGTTTACTTGTTTGGTTCTGCAAATCAACATCGGACGGCGTGGTGTTGTTGCATCTATAAATAAGGAGGTGCTAAAAGCGGCCCGGCCGGGGGACGTGCTTCCTCTGCTTTGAGCGGCCGAGGGGTAAACACGCTCGACTCGTACGTGGCCCTTTGTTGACACTCGGTTTACGGCCGCTCTACCTCGTCGCGGGCTTTATGGCATGCGCAATAAACTGCCCGACGCGGATGCCTGCCTCTGGGTCTGCGACTTTCCGCTCGTATTCTGACGAGGTGAACGATCACAGCGCACACTTACCCACTGTTCTTGACAGTTCTGCGGGACGGTAGCACGTCTCCCCTGTGAAACCATAGCAGCTACGTGAGGAAGGAGATGCACAGTGAAATATCTGCGTTGGAACAGGTATTTTGTCTTCTGTTCGACATGCGAAATAAGAACGAAACCATAACAAAACTGCCTGTTCTAATGTAGACATTTCATTATTATGCATCTATTTCTTTTGTTCCGCTGCTACATTTCCGCGGTGATGTGCTACCGCGATCTTGTAAAGCCAATTAATTATATTATAAAACAGTCGTGGAGGACTAATTTAATCGTGTAGAGGAATTCCGGTGTCTAAATCTTATTAAGCAAACAATGTTTACGCATGGGTTGAGAACTACTTACAAAGTATAAAACGCACTATACGTACATCGAGAGTTATAGCAATAACCATAAAACAAGCATACTTGTATCAGTGTGCATGTCAACGAACCTAATATGTGCATTGGGCGAGGGTGGTCATTAATGCAATAAATACATGAAGTCGTTAAATACGACCGTTTAACAATTCTCGAATCATCGTTCTACGTGATTTCCTGTTTGCTCAGCGTTTCGCCTGGGACTCTTAAATACAATATGTTTCCATTGTTTCGTGTAATAACGAGAAACAATCGGTTGATAGATATTCAAATAAGAGGTGAGCGATGGAATTTTTACCATAGGCGGTGGGTCGCGCATGGCAATCGTGGAGTGAACCCATCTGCATGCGCCTCGCTCGTCGCGCGTCCGGTGTTACTCACCCACCAGACGCGACGCTCAGCGCTCGCTGTGTGACTCCTTTGTGCCTGATGCCTGCGGCCAGTGTTGCTTTGTTGATAGGTTTCTCAAGTCCTTCTATATCAACGAAGTTATGAAACAAGTTAACATGCATAAATCTTGACTTTATTTCGTCACTTTATATGTTACTAGCTGATCCCCGCAACTTCGTTCGCGTAGATATAGGTTTTTATATAGGATCGGATCGGATCCCAAAATTCGTTTATGTACCTAAACTAAATGTAGCCTAAGTTACTCCTTATAACATTGAAAGTTCCATTAAAATTGATCCAGCCGTTTCGGAGATTAGCTAGACAACAAATAGACAGACCGACAAACATAAATTTAAACGCACACCAGTTTAAAATAAGCTGTACGTTCGAAGATCCGGGTCCCAAGTTATTTGAACTCATACTGAGGGTTGTATTGTCTGTCATTTCTGAACTAAAAAAACCTACAACCTTGAAATATTTACTTATTTAATATTTATCAATATAATATAAAGTACTACCTTTCTAACAAAAAAGAATGAGTGAAATCGAACAACGCGTTAATGAATTACAGCTAAATACACGTTTTAACTTTCATCCCGTCTTCCATGGGAACCGTGCTGAATTTCGGGATAAAAAGTATCCTATGTCCTACCTCGGAGTATAAACTCAAATCGTACCAAGTTTCATTTGAATCCATTCAGTAGTTTCGGTGTGATGCGCGGCCAAGATACAGACAGACAGACAGACAAAAATGAAATACATTGCAGTTTTGGCTTCAGTATCGATTATAAAGTGCCCTCCAATAAAAAATTTCAAAATATCTTCAATGTACAGAATTGGATCTGTTACAGTTTTATTATAATATTATAGATTTCCTTGACTTCTTGGAACTACGATTGCTTGTGAAAATAAATATAATAATTACATACCTG